>VXBA01003219.1:0-62330 GCA_013399895.1 Serilophus lunatus
CGCGGGCCGCGCCCCGCCGGCCTCCCCTCCCTCCCTCCGCCGGAGCGAGGAATGGGCGGTCCCGGCCCGTAGCCCCCGGGCTGCGACTGCTCCTCCTCCTCCTCCACCTCCTCCTCCTCCTCCTCCTCCTCCTCCCCGGCGGCCTCCGCCCGATGCTGGCGGCGCTCGGGGTCTCGGCGGTGGCGGCGTTGTGAGCGCTCCGGCCGTGCCGCCGCCATGTCCGGCGTGGTTCGCACCCTGAGCCGCTGCCTGCTGCCGGCCGAGGCCGCAGGCCGCGCCGGGAACGACCCTCCCCCGGCGGCGCATCGGCGGGGAGGCAAAGAGCGGAGCCGCGATGCGGAGCGGGAGGCGCGGCGGCGCAGCCGGGAGATCGACGCGATGCTGGCCCGGGAGCGCCGCGCCGTGCGGCGCCTCGTCAAGATCCTGCTGCTGGGCGCCGGCGAGAGCGGCAAGTCCACGTTCCTCAAGCAGATGCGGATCATCCACGGCCGCGAGTTCGACCAGAAGGCGCTGCTGGAGTTCCGGGCCACCATCTACGAGAACATCCTCAAGGTGAAGGGGGTGGGATGGGAGCCCAGGGTCGCCGTGGGAAGGGGATGGAGGGAAGGGGAAGGGTCTCGGGGCAGGTGCCGGAGCCTCGGAGAGGGGGCTCCCGGCGCTGTCCCTCCGTGAGCCCCGCTGGGAAAGGCTCCAAGGGAAACTTGCCCGCGGAGGGGATCGAGAGAAGCTTTGTGGAAACGCGGAGGAAAGAGGATATAGGTGTGGCCTGCCGTCTGGAAAAGACATTAGGAGAGCATCCCCCTGGAAGTCGGGACGGGAGGAACTTCAAGATGGGATTTTCCTGCCTTGGCCGGGTCCGTGCGCTCGAGAGGGGGCGAGAAATGGGCCCTTGCGGAGATGGGGATGCGGGTGATTGTTCCCCGGTGCATCCTCAGGAATGGGACGGTGTAGGCCCGGAGCTGGGCGCTGCGGGGTGTTCTCAAACCCACCGTGGAATTGGGAATGGCTTGGGTTTGGTACCTTCGCCCAAAAGTTTCTGTTGGCTGCGTGCAGCCCTTGCTGTGCCTGCAGTGTGTTTCCCTTGGGACTGGAGAATGTGAAAGCTGCTGGAGGAGCCTTTGCTCCGCGACCAGGATTTCCTTAATTAAGGAAAATCAGCTGTTTCTTTCCAGGATACAAACGGTGCTGCCCTGTGCAGGTGGAAGGGATCGTATTTCAGAAAATCGCTGAAGATGCATGAAAAGCTCATTTGAGTGTATCCCTCTCTTCATCTTTGTACTCTTTTCCTAAAGAAAAAAATGCTTCTTTCCAGCCTTGATTTTTCTGTAGGACTGAATCCATTCTTACGGATTTGTGAGGCTCCATGAGATTTCATAGGAAGCTAAAGAAAGGGAACTGTGCAAGTTAAAGATAACGAGTTACTTTTGAATTTTCAGACTTGTGCTTAAATAGAAGCTTTATGTGCACTTAATAAGTGCATGCATACAATGACTCTTGTTTTTAAGAAGGCCACTACTCCATGAAGGGCTTTCACTTCTGTTAGTGAACAGGAAAATTGTTGTCTAATTTTCTTTCCCATTTTTTTTTTCATCCATTTTCAGGCTGGAGCCCATTAACTGCAACGAAGTTGAAGCTCAGAAGCTTCAACTTTAATTCTCTTTATGTAGGCAAAGAGTGTGCTATGATTTCTTTTACCTATACACCTAGGAATAAGGAGTCTTATTTTAGGTCTTAATGTTTATTTTGGTCTTGCCAGTGATTTATTTTTTACTGCTACTGATTTCAAGTAGTAGCAGAGGCTTTTGAGGAGGCAGTTTGTGAGAACAGAATAATCTGAGACTCTTTCTTTGAGTTGGCTGAGCAATACCAGTTATGGTAAAATGATGTAATATTTTATGTATGCAGAAAGTGAGGAGCTTTCAGCAGTAGAACTTGGTGTGCTTTGGAAAGGGAGGTGAGTGTCTCCCACTTGCAGGAGGGGAGGCTGAGTTATGCACTTGAAACACTTGTCTGCTGGATGGCTTTGGGCAGATTTGCAGAATTTAAAGGAGAATCCAGGTCCTGGAGGTAGCAGTGAGGTATTCTGGTAGTTAACAACACTTCTTGCACTGTGTCAACTGAACACCTGCTTTCTAATTGTCAGAATCAAATTTGGAAGTAGTTTCCAAGGGAGTTAATGTGGTTCCCAGATCAGTCACCCTTCTGGCCTTCCAGGTCCTGATGAGTGGTGAGGTTGGGCTCTCCTTCAGGGACACGTCAGACCCCTCCTGCCCTTTCTTCTCCAGATGACAGAGGTGGCTCTTTCATATGAGAACAGAATTGACACTTGCCCCATTGGTTTTGGGAAGTGCTCAGGGGTGTCAGTGTGGAAAGAGTGGCCAGAAGGAGGGAGAGCAAACCAAAGGAGCTTTCTGGTGGGAAGGAGGCCTGGGATGAGTGTGGGGAGAAAGCAGAGAGTGTTTTGTTTGTGTTTTGCTCATCAGAAAGAAACCTGATCACACGCTGATATTCTGCCATAATCATCAGGAAGAAATCAAATACCAAGACAGAATTTATTTTAGGGGTAATTGTGCAAAACTTTCTTGTATTAAACTTTGTTCTGTGGGCAAACATACAGTGTTTACTTTAAACTTACTTTACCTCTTTGACAATGTAAATTGTCAAGTGAATGTGATTGCTGCTCTTTCTGTAATAAAGTGTTTCGACTTCAGATCCCTTTTCCAGGAAGTTCAGAATGATCACCCATTAAGATTTAATGAAGCAAAAATCACCCTGTGTTTTAACTCACAAGAAAAGATACATCATGACTTTTTCTAGTGCTGCCTGTGGACAGTGTGGGGTGAAAATGATCCTCTGCAATAGCACATGAATCTCTGTGACACAGCTGCAGCAACCTTAGCCCCTTTTTCCACACAGTTCTCAGCATGGCCAAACAATGGTTCTGTTAAGCTGCTGCAGCACTGAGATCTGAGTTAGAAATGCAGTGTAAATCTCTGGGATTAAATGGTCAATTTTCATTTTCCAGCCATGACTAAACTCTCTGAAGGAGGAGCATTCCTACTCCCTTAGCGCTGCTGGATGTTTTTAAAATGCTTGTTGCAGGAGTATTTAGGCAATCTGGACAACTTATGGGAAATGAAGGAGCTGATTCAGAGAACAGAACGTGAAACCTCTTTGAAAATAACAGTGCTAAGTATGAATTGGCATTAGTGCCACCCTCCACTTTATTTGGAGTCTTCAGCTTCTCACCCTTCTGATGTCTTTCTCAATGCTGAGTTCTTTGCTTACCCTGTTCTCTCTTTCTCACCCCTCCCCATTTTGGGGAAACCCTAGTTAGAAACAAAATGCTGAAACAAAATAAATCTGTGATACAGAATTTACTTTTCCATTTAGTACAGGTGATGGTTCAGGGCCTTGCTGGCTTTTTCTGGCATTTGTGGGATGGTTTTCAAATACATTAGTTTTGCTTTGGTTTAAGGTAAATAGTCATTGGTTAACTGGGGTTTTGCTTGTTAATCGAGGCTAAGTTTCAAAGTAACTTTTTGGAACTTATTGATGATGGAAGTGAAAAGCAGTAGTGTTAATGTTCTGGTATGAGGACACAGGATCCAGGATTCAGCACACCCACCTGGAAAAGGACAGTGAATGGGACAGGGCTGGCTCGTTGCTGCAGCATGAATTTTAAGGTAACTCCTGGCTATAAAGAGAAACTTGGAAAATTTGAGTACCTTAAGCTTCAAATCTAAGAAAAGTCTGGTGCTGTTACATGAGCCTTTTGGTGCTTTCTGACTGTAGCTGAGGGAATCTTTAGGTACCTTCCAAAACAGATGGAATGGCCTTGCTACTGTATTCCTTTGATAGCAGTTCAGGAGCTCAGATGCTCGATGAATCACAGCTCTGATGTTCCTTGCCTAAATGTTTTTTTGTTTCAAGTATGAGAATATCCTGCTGTTTGAAAAAACCTGGTTGAGCTGCATTAGAAAATAATTACAACAATCTACAGGCACAAGAGAGGTACTTGCACCAGCTTGTTTGTGAGATTTCAATCTGAAGAGAGAGAACATTCAGCTTTTAAAAGCCTGAAGTGTAGTCTGTTGAGCTCTTTTGGTAATATTAGTTTCTGTGTTGAGATTGAGAAGGGCAGCTCAAGGTTTCAGGACTTGTTGTCTGTGACCTGAGTTGTAATGATTGACCGAGGAATTGAAAAGCCTGGAGTTGCAGAGGGCAGGACTGTGCAGGAAGTGATGTGTAACTTTGTTTGTGGGCTCTGAGTGGGNAATGTGAACACTCTGAGGAACAATCATTTGGGACTTTTGGGTGCAGCTGCAATAGATGTGGGCACAGCTGAGGGCATTTCTCCAGGACAGCAGGAATGTGAGTGGCAGGAAAGCAGCAAAGTGAGTGCCCTGTGCTGGAGACACTTTTAAGAAGAACTTTGAACTTCTGCAGCCATTACAAAACCTGGACACTGTGCAGGGACACTGTGTACTGTGAATGTACCTATGGTGTGTTTATGGTGGCTGAAAGAAGAAGGTGGTTGGGCCTCCTGTCCTTGACAAACAAACCAAGAAAACTCATTTGCAACTTGGAGGTTTCAGTCAAGTGCAGACACAAGCTCTGGGAAGTGGAGGAGTTTTCCTCAATTTGTTTGAGAGCTGCACTTGGAAGTGACTAAGTTATCTCCTCGTTTATAATGGAAGCATATTTCTTCCAACAGCCTGCAAACACAGGGGAAATAAATCTTGCTATTCTGTGAACTCCAGCGACTCTGTAGATTGACTTGACTCCACACTTCCCTGTGTTTACATGCAAATGAACTCAGAAACCCATTAGGAGGTGGTGATGGTGACACTCCAGCTGTTCCCTCAGAGTTGGGATCCAGCTGTTTGAGTGGTTGGTCTCAGGACAGTGTCAATCTCCTTTCCGCTGGGACAGCTTTTGAGAGGAATAAGGAGAACATAGGAACTGTAATTCAGGAGCTTTTCCATTCCATTCAGTATACAAGTGCTAAAGTTCTGTGCTAGAACAGTTTTAAATTCTGATTATCTGTGCTCTGAGCTTATTTTAATATGAAAAATAAATTATATAGAAAAGAAAAAAAACCCTGATGAGTCCTGTTGATCTTCCTGCTCCAAGTTCATTTAATCAATGAGACTTCATACCTTCCAGTTGATGTGTTTTCTGTGTCTTCAATGTAAATTCCATGAGCTCTGGTGGTCCCTTTGCATTTGGGATGTCTCTTGGTTGAGCTGGGAGACAGCAATCTGTCTTCATCATGAGGGGTCCTGGTCAGTAGTAAGTGATAAATATTCATAGTTGTTCCAAAAGAGAGCTCACAGTGCTCTTGTGATGTAGTCATTAGTATTGCAGAACAAGACTTAGTCCCTGGAGACTGAAGACACATACTTTGATGTTTTCCAGACAAAAGTTCAGTCACTTGAGTGACTAAATTTGGGAGCTTACATTATATTCAGTTGGTTGAATATGCATATATTTTTATAATTAACTTGGAAACAACGTTGGCAAAAAATTAGCAAATTGTGCTGACGTTTACAGGAAAACTTTGGAGCAAGCTGGTACACATTGAAAGAGTAAATTCAATGCAAATTACAGGAGGAAAAGCTGGAAGGAATCAGAGGGTGCAGAGTTTCCACATACGTTCCCTCCACTTGCCTGGGTTTTTTTCACTCTGTTGAGGCTCAGGGACTGGTCCTGTCCTGGTGTCTCTGTGTCCCCTTCCTTTGTGTCTGAGCACTGTGTTCCTGAGGGCAGCTCTTGCCAAACCTGATGGAGATACTTCTGGAGCTGCAGAAGCTGCATCTGCTTTATTGAAAGCATGACCTATGAAGCAGATATTGGTGTGATGGTCTCAGGGCAAGGAGAAAGCTGGTAGTGTAACTCTGAAAGCATGGACTTGGAACTTTCTGTGAGGTCCTGCACAGTCGTCACCCCTGAGATCATCATCTCTCTACTTTGTGCCGAGTTACAAGTCAAGTTTGCAGTGAGAATATTTTTCTTCTGCTGCATTTATCGTCATTTTGCTGGATCCAGTCAAAGACAAGGGCTCTTTTCAGACTTTCCAGACAAGCAGACATCTCTGCTGCTCCCAATCCAGAGATTCAGTGGCTAATCCAAATGTTTTTTAATGTTTGTGTTGCTGTGGATTAAGTAAATGACACTTCCCCTTTGTTCCCATTTTTTATTTGTAAGTTGGGCTGGCAGGTAGGTCATCCTTGCTGTTTACCCTGCTCTCACCTGGGTGGTACTGGAATATGTGAATGGTGAAAATACAGAAGTACTTGCATAACTGGTGAGCCTATTTGTTGTCCAACTGGGCTAACTGGTGCTGCTCCCACCCCTTCCCTTGTGTCTGTCTCACCTCACAGCAAATAGAGGCAGTGGAAACCACTTTTTATATAAATGGCCAGTTTTTTGGGGATGTTTGCTCGCTGGATTGGCTTGTGGCCTCAGGCAAATGGCAAACCTATCAAACAGGAGAGGGTGGAACTACAGTACCAGGAAAGATGCCCCTTTGAATGGTACCTGGTTGTTCGACTGTTCTGTAAAGTGCAGCCTTATCCTTAATGACATTGCATTCTTGGCTGCAATGCTCCAAGGACACAGATCAAAGTAAAACACTGTTAATGCTTTTATGATAGTGTGGTGTAAAAATCTGATTGTCTTGCTATCACTTTGTTAGTAATAAGTCACCTTCCCTCCAGTGTTCCAGACAGCAATTTAAAAAATAAAAAGTGCATATGGTTATATTTGCTGACACTGACAGCTTTGTTTTTAAAACTTGTATTGAAAATATCTCTTTTAAAAGGTTAAGAGATGCTTTCTAAAAATACATGTAGGCTACATTTTTTCATCTTCCTGAACCTGCCAGGAAGCTGCTGAGAAGTGCAGCTCCATCCATGGCTGCGGTTTTTACTGGAGATGCAGAGCTTTGGTAGGGGGTTCAACAGTGTGATGGTAAAAGCTTAAAAAACAGCTGCTGGAGTATTTCATGTGTAGCAGTTACTCTGTTGTCTGTGACTTTTGAGAAAATGCACTGTAGGAGACTCTTGTATTTGTATACAAACTCTGAGTAGGTTTGCAACTTCTCTCTAGACACTTGACTAGAATAATCAGATTTTTTGATCCCTTGTCTGCAGATCTGTGCATGGAAGAACCTGCCCTTGCCTGTGAGTGCCCCTCAAAGCTGTTGTTCTCATTGTGTGTTTGGTGTGTTCACTCAGCCTCTGAGCTGGTCCATCTGGTGAAAGGTGTGAAGTTTTAAGCATCATGAATCCTTCAAGTACTGAAGTATGTGAATAATTTAAAATGTGAATGTTATGTTTTATGTAGCAGTGTAACTATTGATGGAAGATAGGCTTAAACCAATGCTGCTCTTCAACTACTGCAACACTTCAGGTACTGGCAAACATCACTGGCTTCCAGGGACATTAGCTGGTGATGATGACCTTTCTAGTAATGCCCACAAGATTATTTAATTATCATTAAAAAATACAAGACCACCTTGGGGTTTTTTTTCAAAGCTAGGATGTTTTGAAAAGTAAAGCAGAAAAAAATATGTTTGAGCCAGTCCCAGTAACAAGCCTTTGTGGAAATGCTCATAAAACCTTCGTGCTGCTGGTGAGTAACAAACAACTGGGGGCCAACAGCTGTGCTGTGTCAGGCTGAGGAGCTCAGCTTTGTCTCTGACATGAAAAAACAACCCACAACCAAAACCAGGGACAAGCACAAGGCAACGTGATGCTTTGGTGTGCTCTTCCAGTTATTGGCAGCCCTTGGTTTCAGAAATTTCTTGAGCCAGGATTTGTGTCTGGAGTGTAATGGAATAGTCCTCTTTGGACTTCCCTTCCAGCTGTTTGTCTTCATTGCTTTTTGAGTCCATTTATACTTTTGGCCAATGTCCTGTGTCAATGAGTTTGTCTCACTAGGGGTTAAAGAAAATCCCCTTCTTTTAGTTCTACCTGCTGTTTGATAACTTGTGCTTGTCTGCCAAAGGAAGGAGAGAATAGTCTTTGCCTACTCTCTTTCTGCAAGTGATTTCATTTCTGTAGATTTTTTGTTTATCATGCCTTGTCTTCTTTTGAATGTGTGGATTTCTAGATTTATTTAGTGCATTCTTCTGTGTAAGATATAAGACTTCATGAGTTAGATCGCATCACTCTTCTTCTACCCTGTCTCCATTCAGGTTTTGTGCGTGCCAGGGATTTAGACGGTGATTTAAATATATTAGAAATTGTTAGGAAATGTTCTTCCATTATGCTACTGGTTTGCCATTTTCTAGTGCTTGACACTATCCTTTACCTGTGAATTTTAATTCTTTCCATCTGAGCTTGTTCTGGGTCCTGCCTTGATGGCAGCACAAAAACTGCAAGTCAGGTAAACTAATCAGAAGTTTATTTTACATCAAAAGTTGTTCCTACTTTTTTTTTTCCCTATTCTAAGTTGGGAAACACAATGGTAATTGATGGATTTCAGTCTTCTGAATGAAAGAGTGAATTGACATTTTCTACAGTAGCAGAAAATCAGAAAAACTGTCACAGCAGTGTTGGGAAGATTTATTGTGAATAATAATCTGGTGTTACCTTCATTGTTAGAGCTTTGGAGGGAGGGCTGTAGATGTAACAAAACTTAGTGGGTTTTTTTCCTTATTTGTACCAATGGTGTCCAGGTCCAAGTTCAGTTTTGCTAAAGCTTCTTTAAAAACACATGACACTTTTCTGTCCATTCTATAATAAATGTAAATTCTAGAAATTTTAATTACATCTCATCTTCTAAATGAAATCTTCACCTCCAGGCATCAGCAGGACATAGAAACCTTCAAACAGTTTTAACTACAGATGGAAGTGACTCTGGCTGTGTCCCAAGATGGTCTTTTTGGAGGAAAGACATGGGGAAAGTGTTTTGCATGGATTTCCAGTAAGAGGAAACCTTTCCTCTGCTAACTTGTTCTGTAGATGAGTGAGTCAAATGCTCAGTGAGGCTGCAAAATACAGCGTTACCAATAACTCTGACATGTGAGAGCAGCAGTACATGGGATCTAAATTTAGTGATTTCTCTGTTTCTTCTCATCTTTCTGACATCTGTTTGTAGCATTTATGGAACTGTTTTGTGGAGATGGAGAAATGTTAAGTTTAGATTCACTTTACTGGGGATTTTGCTGAGTCACACTTTTAACCACTAAGAGTTGAGAGGAAGAAATATTGGTTATTTTGCTTGTTATTTGCATCTTTTACTCCTGATGTGTTGTAGATGTGTATCTCAAAGCTGGTGTGTTCTAAAAATTCTGATGTTGAGAAGTGCTGTCCCTGTGGGTGTGCATAGGGTGTGCCAATCCCTTTCTTGTGTTTTTATCGTCTTCATTCAGTGTGTGTCTGTTCCTCTGGATCTGCCACTTTGTCCCAGATCAGGCTCTTTTTGGGGTTTGGTGGCAGCCACCTCTGTCTCTGGAACAGTGAGGTGACCCTGCAGCAGTTAATGCCCTCGCAGAGGGTCCCTGAGGTCAAAGTTTAGTTCCCTCTCTTGCCCTGGGGAGATTCAAACCTGCATTTCCAAGGAGCAGAAGCCAGCAGATAAGGGACTGTTCTGGGAGTGGAGCAGTCCCTCAGCTCTTGATTGAAACTGTTCTGTGGTTTTCTCCAAACAAGAAATGAGACTTTCCCTGACAACAATCTCCCGAGAACCTCCCGTGTCTGGAACGTCAGAGTGAGAGTGTGGGGAAACCCAAATGGGAAACGTTCCTGTGGGACTGTGGTGGCTCTGAGGTGGATAAGGGTTAAACCAGCCTCTGGGAGCTGGAAAAGCTGGAGTTGAGCTGCAGAGATGGGGCCCAGGCAGGAGAAAGGTCAGAGCGTGGGCTGGGAGCTCCCTGCAGAGCCCAGGGAGTGTGGGGAGAGGAGAGGAGGTGATCCCTGGAGAAGGGAGAGGAGGGGAGGTGATCCCTGGAGAAGGGAGGGGAGAGGAGGNACTAAGTTCATCATCCAACCTGTCCTTAAACACATCCAGGAACAGTGACTCCACCACCTCCCTGGGAAGCCCATTCCAATGGGAAATCACTCTCTCTGTGAAAAAGTTCTTCCTGATATCCAACCTAAACCTCCCCTGATGCAGCCTAAGACTGTGTCCTCTTGTCCTGTCACTGGGAGCCTGAGAGGAGAGACCAACTACAACCTCCTGTCAGGGAGTTATACCCAGCAATAAGGTCCCCCCTGAGCCTCCATTTCTCCAGGCTGAACAACCCCAGCTCCTTCAGCTGCTCCTCATAGGGGAGTGTTCATACACCCCACTTCTCACTGAATAAACCTGGCATTAAGCACCAAGAAATAGCTGTGCCACACTGGTCTCGGTTACCTCAGTGCTTTGGGAGTGTCTCCACATTCAAGGGATGGTTTGCAAAACTGTCTGAAGCTGTGAGATTTCGTGGAGGCATCTGCAGTTCAGAGGCACAGCCTTATAAGTGGGTTTTTCATGCTTATGTTTGTTAGTGCCATTCAAATAATGATCTAAAGACTTCTGTTACTAAAGGGATGTAAACTCTGTAACTAGGGATGAGAGTTGGCTTTTGGTCTGTATGACAGTTACTAAATAGTTATGTCTGGAATTTGAAGCAGCAGTTTGTAAATATATTCAATTTTAGACTTTTCCTGGTAGTGTGGTGATAAATTCTCTACTTTGTAAAAAGAAAGTAACAATCACTAGAGAATCATAACTATTTACATTTTTGGGAAGCTGCACTTCAGGGACACTATAGCACAGTGACAACTGCCACACTTTGCTTTGAGTTCCTATTCTGTGGCACTCCACTAAATTGCTTCTCACTTCCCTCTCCAATCTTAGTTTCTGTTGGGAAAGTTTCTGTTGTTGTGTGGTGCTGTTAAAGGACTGGAGAGCAGAAAGGTTCAAGTGTTAAGAAAACATAATGTGCAGTCTTGATAGCTTGAAGTACTCAGAAAAGATACCAGTCCAGTAATGGGCAGATTCATGTGACTAGCTGTGGAAACAGATCTTCAGTTTGAGGGTTGTTATTTTATTTGTTTTTCTGTCTTTAAAACCAAAGGATCAACACAATGGAAAAAGTAGTTCAGTATAACCCATGGATTTTACATATTAATTTTGAAGGTATTTGAGATGCTAAGCCACTGTTAACAGATCTCTCCATTATTAAAATGGTACTTACTGCTAAGAAATAACTATGGGCCATCTGAAGCTTTTTAGTACAGGGGAAGTTTAAATTCAAGACTGAAGTTTCAAATTTACTTAACCCTGTGTTTGGCTTGTTGCCATAAATATGAATTCAAGTTCCATAAAAACTACAAAACGTGAAAATGAGCAGCTCAGTAATCCTGAGTTAAATATGAGAACAGGATCACTTTGCTTCCAGATTTCTTTTCCAGAGTTAGAGTACCAAAACCTGCCTGTCACACAGTGCTTAGCACATGTATGGCAAGTTCAAAAAGAAAGCTGATTCTGAGGAAAAACTGCACCTGAGCATGGGAGCTTGAAATCTAAGTAATGTCTTGTCTCCTCCAGTGCTCTTCTGATCTCCAGATGCTTGAGAAAGCTAGGAGGTCCTTTTTGGTATCTAAAACCCAAATGCAAACAAAAAGGTGGAAGAATATGCTTTCAGGCATGGTTTTACTTGTAAAACTTACAGCTATGAGGATCACACATCAGTTCCCAGACACTTCTTGTACTCCTTTGATGTTTACTTTCATTACCTGCTTGTTGCCATTAGCTGTTGCTGCTAATACTTTTTCCACCTGGAGAAATATTTTGTGGCCAAGTTGCTTACAGAAGCAAGCTCTATCTTATTTCTCTTGGAGATGTTGCAATAAACAACATGATTCTCTCCTGAGCTCAGTCTCACCAGAACAGTGTCAAGAAAAATAATCAAATACCATCAAATCTTTGCTTTTTTTCACTTTAACCTTTTTATCCCTGACTTTCTTATCTGACTCACTCTTTAGGGCTGCAGGGTTCTGGTGGATGCACGGGACAAGCTGGGGATCCCTTGGCAGTACACTGAGAATGAGAAACATGGAATGTTTTTGATGGCCTTTGAAAACAAAGCTGGAATGCCCATAGAACCTGCCACCTTCCAGCTGTATGTACCTGCACTGGGTGCTCTGTGGAGGGATTCAGGGATCAAGGAAGCCTTCAGCCGTCGCAGTGAATATCAGCTGGTGAGTACATCTGCCTTTGCGGGGGGGGGGAACATTCCCTGCTGTATAAATCTCTCCTCAGCTCAAAGACTGCACAATTCAGCCACCCTGGGAGCTGTTTGTAGTAGTGCTGTAATCCTGAGCACTTCAGCAGCAGAAACAAGTGGTAATTGGAGCCAAACTTGAAAAACTACATGGCAGTAAGAGGGAGTGGAAAAGTGCACATGACTGGATAAACTGGAAGAGCAAGAGGAACCAAAAAAGGCAGGAATTGGTTGAACTAAAAATATTTTAGCTGCTCAGTAGGTCTGTTCATAGTAGGTCACTGATGAAGGCACACTTAATTTGTAACTTTGCAGTCCTGCCAGCTTGCACTGTATTGATACTGGCAAAGTCTTCCTGCATGCAGCTCTTTTGAAGTGACTGCAACACCCATTCCTGCTGCTGCTCTTGGGCTGTTTCTTTTCATCCTGACGTCTGCAAGTGAAACTTGGATAAGCAACTGAAAGATGACAGTGAGCATAAAAATGTGCTCTCCTCCCTGCCTTGGTGTTGCTTTTCATGCTCTTGTGCCAGAAGAGCTGCACTTCTGGTATGGGATATGTTTCTGACAGCTGTTTGTAATCCACTCCTTGTTCTTCCTATGGACAAGATGGGAATGATTTTTCTTCTCTTTTTTTTTTTTTTTTCCCTATTCAGTGAAACAAGGTGCTGGTTACTAGTTCTTGGAAAATTATATGGAATGATTTCCTGGTTGTTCTAATAAATGTATCTTTATGATTTTGCCATATTAATTATTCTTCAGTCTGCAGGTAGAATTCTTTTTCTGGGGATGTGCTGTCCCCGAAATGCATTCAGGTTTTCTTTTTAAAAAAAAAAAACCAGTTAAAGGTGAAATTCTTCAGGCCTATCAGTGTTTAATAAGAGGAGTTAAAGGATAGAAACACAGCTTTGCATAGGCTCCCTTATAGCCTAAGGAAGTCAATGTGGTAAAGGAAAACTAGAGAAATTCACTAGTGAAATTCTGATTCTCTGGGTGCTGCTTGTGTGGCTTCTCTGGTGTCTAATACTGGAGCTAAACTCAAGGTACAGCCCTTGGCTACTCAACTCTCTCCATTAATAAGATGCCTGTTGGAGTTTTGTTGTTGCCTGTCTTCGAGATCTATCTCTGAAGCATCGTGTGCCAAATGGCTCGAGAAGAAATGAAACCTGGTAAAACTGTCACAGGATGATTGTTTAAACCTCACTTCCTTAGGCTAAAAATGAAACAATTTCCATGTTACAGCACTGGGGGTGGGGGGGAAGGATGTGCAGGGGGGAGAGAGGATGGATTAATTGTTCCATTATTCCATGCATCTGTAGACACAGGCTTTGCTGTTCTAAGCACTGTTCAGATGTGGAATAAAAAAGATGGTTCATGCCACAGAGAACTTGAATTTATCATGTTACAACTGCCAGGAGAATCCAGGATAAGAAGCAATAGTTGCATCAGCAGCCCATTAGGATGGTTTGTTGTTTTTATTTTCCTGGGAAATCCGATGATCAAGCATGGGTTTTGTTTGTAGAGGGAGATTCACATTGAGATCATGCAGAAGGTTCATTCCTGTACTGCTTAGCAATAAAATTGCATCAAACTGGGGAAAAAAAAGTCCAGTTGGTTGAATAAATAGTGTTCCAAGAGTAGTTTGCCTACCTCTACATTCTCTGGCTTTGAGGATTAAACAGGAAATACCAAAAAATAAAAAAGCCCCACAGAAACAAAGCAGAGAGGCAAAGAAGTGATCATTTAATACGCTGTCATCTTCAACATCATGGTTTAGTTGTGTGGTGCATCTTTTTGGATGTCATTCCTGTAACCTGGATGGTTACAGTGCCTGCATCTGTGGCACTGCCAGCTTGAGAACCCTGAGTGCTGTTGCTTTATTGTGCAAACTAGGGGATTATAAAGTACCTCAGTTGTAAATGAGTTAAAAAAAAAAAAAAAGCACTTACTGCATACAAGTTTTTTAAATGTAGTAGGTTGATCTCAAAGATACAAATGCTGCTTCTGGATTGCTCACTAAACAAATTAACCCCTGAATAACTTGAACAAGTATCCTTGCCCTGCTGTTGAGGTTCAGCACAAGTCTGATTCCCTCAGCACATGGAAATGGGCAAAAGTCCAATTCCTTAAAAAAAAATGTTTAATGCTGCATAACTTTTTAAAGAAAGAGGTGGTTTAAGGAGATGCCTTATTTGTAATGAAGGTATGGCTTTATACATATCATATGCAATTTAGTTTAAACCCTTGCTGGATATAGACTTGTGTAAATAAATAGAAGCCAGATATAGTGAACTCTGAGAAAATAAATCTTTTCTGAACTGATTTTAACCAAGGCTAAAGAAAACCTCTGCATCAGCACTGTCTTTCTTCCTTAGTATAAGTGAGGTATTAAATGGAATCTGCTTGGTTTAAACTGAATTTATTATCTTTAAAATAGTTTTTTAATTGTCACCAAGGTTTTGCAGCCTTACATTACTGTGATCTCTCTGAATGTGTCTTGACACTTTGAAAAAAACAACTCCACTCAGCACTGGCATTTTCTTTACCCTGGTCTTGGAGTCAACTGAACACCAGCTCTTTTTATTATTTTTGCTATTATTATTAGTGTTATTATTTTGGCTTCTAAGGCTTAAGATTATTGGTCTGCTTTTGAATGCTCTGTTCCTTCAGGAAGTTGTGTGACTGAGGAGTAAGACATGGGAGCTGAAAGTTACAGCGTGCAGGTGCCTTCCTGTGGTCTGTAAAGCCAAGCTCAGTGGCTGACTCAGCAGTAACAAACTTGTTGAAAGAAAATGGCTCTGGCCATAACCCTGTGCAATCTAAAAGCTGCTTCTCTGGCACCACAGAAGCTGCCTCTGGGCATTTGAGTGTTTTCTGCTTCACACTCAGTGCCTAGAAGTGCTGGTTGTAAATCCCTGTCTGGGTCTTTGAGCTTTTCAGAAGTGAGTGGGTGGATTCTACAATAGCAGGCTGCTTTTTTGCTTTTTATTTCTTCACAGCCTTTCTTAAAGCAGACTAACCAATTTCACAAACATCAGCCCCTTGCTCATCCCCTGCCCCAGCCAGTCCCCACCGACCCAAGTTCCTCTGTTCCTTGTACACAGGCCAAGTAGTTTGGGGACAAAAGCCTCATTGTATGTTTGGTTACATTGTCACGTCTCTGTCCTCATTTTTTGACTACTAGAATAGGAATTCCTTTGTAATCAGGATGTGATTCTTTTCCCTTCTGCATTGCCCTCATTATCCCACCCCATTTTCTGTCTGTATGGGAAGGAATACGTTGGTCACGTGTCTCCAAATGTCCTGTAACGTTTGCTGCCTGGAGGTTGCCCATGGAAATTTGGGCAACTGGGCTGTAAATCCTTCATTGCCACCAGGGGGAGACAAATCCCACTTGGAATGGTTTCTGGAGAAAGGGCCTTGGCATTTTCGGGAGGATTTACCTGGAAGGTGGGAGCTGCTTCAGTTTGAGCTTAATAACAAGTATTTGAGAGTGCAGGTGCATGTATATCCAAGCTTTTTTCACCCATAAATGTCATTTTCTTTTAAGTAATAAATCATGGAGAACAAGGCTAAGGTAGGAATTGTTTAGGTTGGGTGGTTTCTCTTTTGTTGGGTGTCTTGGTTTTGGGGTTTTTTTTCATCCTCCAAGTTCTCTAATGGGAGAATATGAGAAGCCATTCACTTCTGGTTTATTGTGTCCAGAACAAATTCTGAACCAAGGTTAGATCCTTTATTGACTTCTTGTAACTTGATATGCTTGATGTCATTGTGGGTAAAGATGGGATAAATAGGGCTTGGGAGGCAAACAAAAAGAAGAAAGCTGTTTTTGTCATGGTCTGAACAAATGTATTTTGTGTGCTGGCACTGCTGGAGAGCTTAGGGTAATGCTGAGCAGATCTGCAAAGACCATCATCCAGCTTCATCAGTTCTTAAAGAAAAAATGACATTCTTAATATTCAGGATATGTTTGTAGTCCATCACCAGAGTATCAACTGAAATTAAATTGTTGTTACAGGTATATTGTTATTCATGCTCACTGTTGAATTGTTAAAAGACTTTCTGGTGTTGTAATAGCTCCTTTCTTGAAAAAAAAAAAGTCAGCATCAATGGGAAGTCATGGTTCCTGAGAGGGAAGTAAGAGTCTTGCAAATATAGACAAAAACTTACTACTGTGTCCATAGCTATTTTTAGATCTGTGCACAGGGAATTGTATGGAACACTTCCATTAATACTTCAAATACTAAGAGCCTCTGAGGCCTTGGATGTGGGAAAACTCTAGAAAATGTTTTAAAGACCCCTTTCTTTTATATTGATTCACCACACTGTGGGTGTTTTGAGCTGGAGGGAAGTTGAGAGATATGTTTAATAGGATGTGGGTCACTCCCCTGTGAATGGCTATGTTACCTTTATTCCTTTAAGCAGACATTGAGATAAATGGACAGCCCTGATGTGAGAAGGAGGTGACTTTTGAAGTGGCATTTTGAATGAAATCTCCAGGATTGAGCGGTACTTTGTCAGAATTCTTCAGTTCACTTTAACAGAGATTTCTTGAATCCTAAAGTGTAAAGGTTCCAACTGATCACTTGTCTTTAAGATGCAGTGGCAGAGGACAGGTAGCCTTAAAAGCATGTTTCTAAGCAATTTACTCTTTCAGCGCATATAGCACAGCACTGAAATGGCATTGATGGAATAAGTAAGTTGCTAATGCACTTTCTCTTAAGGAAATACCAAGTGTCAAATCAAGCCCAGCTTATACCATTGGCTGTAACACCAAAACCAGCTCTTCTTTTTGCAAACTACTGTTTGAATATGAGCTTACACAAGAGACTGAATGTTGCTTATTCTGCAAGGATGATTTTTTTTTTTCAGAGCAGTGAAACTCTCATATTTCATCAGTGAAATCCATTGAGGCTTTTGACCAATGCTGGTGAGATGTACAGAGGGAAAAACCACACTGTTCCAAGTGCCAGCCTGGGAAATCTTGTTACCATTTAATGCATGTAATTGGGACTAGGCAGCAACCCTCTGCCAAATTACTTTTGAGCTTTGCATGGGCATCCCTTGTGTGCAGAACTCCTGTGAAACTAAATTATTGCTGGGGAAGTTTTGTGGGTTTTTTTCTTTTCTGGATCATACCCCTTGAACCCACAAAACTTTTAAAAAACAAGGGATTGACAGTAGTGTTACAAAGCAGAAACTCATGGTTGTTGTTGCCTTGTTATTTTATAATTGCACACTATTAGTGCTGTAAGTCAAGTACAAGTCTGTATCTAACCATGTTACATGATTTTTTTTAAAAAAAAAGCTAATTGTGAACCTGTGGATGTGAAATAGGCTTGTCTGAATTTATAGCTATTACTTGAAAGGAATGATAATGCTGTATTGTAGATCTATATGTAACCTAAGCTTTCCCTGAAATTTGCCACTTGCTTGTTGTTTTAAAAATAACAGTAATAGTTCTGTACAATCTGATTTTGTTCTGTTAGAGTTTTGAAACAGTGGCTTACTCTGACATAAGAAGCCACATTAATTTAAAAGATCACTGACTTCCAGGCTTTATTGATGGAGCGTGAATGATACCCTGCTCTGGACTCCTGTAACAGGAAAAGTTTTGGAGATGTTTCTCCTTAGTTAAATATCTGAATAAGGCTTTAGGTCGGTATTGTGGCAATTAAGTGCCAGAGATCCAGATTGAAAGTCTAAATTCTAGTTCTGTTCTCTAATCCCAAAACCTCTTAAATTTATGGTCAGGTAAGGGAGTCTGACTCATCTTCACACAGCAGCAGAGGTGAATTGCTTGTTTAAGTACAAATACTGCAAAGCATCGTGGCAGGTCTGCAGCAGGAAGGATTAGCAGCTGGAGTCCCTGGCTTCTAATGCTGTCTCCATGACCAAAGAGGAAATTTTTTTCTTCAGATCAAGGTCTCAAGTAAGAACTCTCAAACACAAGTAGCATTTTATTAAAGGAGGAGAGAATGAGTGAGTTATAGTTCAGGTTTCATTAAAAATTGAGTGGCAACATAAAGTAAAATTCTGTGGATATTGGCTAACACTGTTTGCATCTACAGGAGTTATATCCTCCATCTCCTCATATATTTGCAGTCTTCTAAAAATAAATGCTTAAATGAGATCTATTAGTGGGCCTTGCTGCCACCAGAGCCCTCCTGAGCACTGTGGGGTTTGGCTGTGCCAGCCTGTCCTGACAGAGGAGGAGGATTGAGGGCTGAGCTGGAGCAGGAGGCAGAGCTGGCGATGTCACATTGTCTGTCACCCACAGGGAGGAATTCTGCACTTGGGAGTCTCAATTCTGCTTGAAGTGCCACTGAGCAAGAGGTGAGAAGAACTTGCATTTAAAGTAGGCTGGATTCAAAACCATTCAGAGAATCAATGGTTGTAGATTGTTTTACACTGCAAATGGTTTTGAATTAAAGGAAAATCCACTTGTGCAGCCTTTCTCAGTGACGGAAAGCTGTGATGGGGAAAACAGTTATTAGCTATTTTTAAATACTTTCTGTTCTTGGAGAGGAATAACAAGAACCAGAAGGGTCATGAATTACAATTTTTTTTTTAAACAGTGCAAATGGAAAAGTATTAGAGAAAAGCAGTTTGTTACTGTACCTACCTGAAGTCTGAACCAAGCATTAAAGCCCTCTGTGTTAAATTCTCTGTGGAAAAGGAAAAGGGTTCCTGCCATGAATTTCTCCTGGCCTTAGGTTATGACAAAGTGCACTAACTGGATGAAATGTAGCCTGCATGGAAGTGGGGGGATAAGTTGGAAAGTAATGAGCAGATCATACATAATAAATAAGTGGATAACAAGAAATTGATATGCCTGCCATATGGGAACTGAGATGGATGCTGAATAAAAAGAGCTGTGCTGCTGCCTGTCCTGGTACTCTGTGTAGTGAATTCCCAGCACTCTACACTTTTTTATTTTATTTAAAGATCAAAATCTTGGTGCAAAATTGCCTCTGAAGTCTAAAATATACAGTTAATGCACTTCATTAATGCCCTGCTGTCTGTGGCTACCAAAGGCTGAAATTCAAACTTTGTGTGGCCCTGGCTTTAACTTACAGGTTCTTGGAAGCAGATTAAAAAGCCTGATATTTTTATGGTTCTGTGTAAGGCTTCCTGTAGGAGTTTTTTGCTTTGGGCCCTTGGATCCCAATACATCTTGGCTGTATTTTTGGTGTGGTTTAGGTGAATGAGAGAAACAACTTCATATTTACAGCTCCCATGTTGAAAATTCATTACAAGAGTTTGAATCTGGCTGAATGATTGCCATTTTGCGGTCAAAAAATTTCTTTTTACTTAGGAGTATTTTACTAAGTACAAGCTTTATTTTTTTCCTTTCCTTCACAGTAATTGAGCCCATTAGAGAACTGTCTGTGTGCCCCAGAGGGTTTTATACTCATCCTTATCTCTCTGTATGTGTGTGGAAGTGGTTGTAGTTTGATGTCTTACCTTCAGCACAGAAACACTAAATTCTTAGGCTGGAAAAGTCCTGTTGGCTCCCAAGTCTTGAGAATAAATGTTACCTCACTTCTGGAAAGAAGCTTTAGTTTTATTATGCTTGAAATAATTAGAAAAAATACTTGGGGTGTCTGTCTTTGCAGAATTGTTGTTCTAAGCCCTAATTAGTGCTACTCTAAATCTTGCAGGACTGTATTGAATATGAGGATTTGTTCAGAGCAAGTACAGCTGTAATTAATCTTTGCATTCCCATCAAGAAATGCTGGCACATGCTGTGAGAAACAAGGAAGGAAACTTTTCAGTTCAGGCTGTCTGAGCCAGTACCCAACTGCAGCTACAAACCACTGGAGTAATCTTTTTATCCCTTTCTGGTGTGCAGGAAAGGTCTGGGCAGAGACACATCCAGCCCAGTGAGCAGCCTTTAGCTTTTGATTATGCTGTATAATTTCATATTCAGAAGGTTTCTAATGGATCTCAGTAAGTCAAGAGACTTGAAAACTGGCAACTGGTATCTCCCCAGAGATTCCCAGCAATGAAAATGTATTCCAGAAATCTGAAAAGTTAGGCACATTTGAAGGTGCACCCTTTGTATGAGTAAGGGAGTCTAATGGAGAGGTCCTGTTGAAATTTGGTGGAAGCAGGAGAGAACTCACTGCTCAGTAATGAGCATTAAAGCCAGCTTTATAGGACAACTTTATAGTTACAACAAAAATATTTGCATTATGCAGAGACACATATATTAACATTTATCTGTTGAAAAACAGTCAAAGAATATTGTTTCTAGTGGAAGGGCCCCACTTGTCAGGCTGGTTTCAACCCTTCAGTCTCAGACACAGCTGAAAAGGAGACTTTTATATTTGTGTTCCCGTGACATGGGAGTTCAAAGTTGCTGCTGTATGAAAGCTACATGCACTACTTGAAGATCCAGCAAGGACTGGCTTAGCTCTGTGAATGAAAAGAGAGAGCTCCTGCTCCTTGCTGTGGGCTGTATTGGCAGTTTTCTGACCCTGTGGCTGGTGTCAGGAAATTGGGTCAAAATAAAGGCTCTGCACAAGAAGAGGTGGCTGGTTTTGTTAAGCCTGTCTCCCTGACATGGCTCATTCTGTGCTCAGAACTGCAGTGCTGACAGTGCACCTCAAAAAATTCCAGTTTTACAAGTCAGCCTTTTGCACCTCATTTAGGTGAACTGTAGCAGCTCAGCTTTCTTTTGGTACTAATTCAGCTTTTTGTTTGTACCAAACTTTGTGCTCTCCACCTAGAACTGGGGCAGCGAGCAAGGGTGATTTCAGTGTCTTTAAAAATTATCTAAAAGGCTCCCTTGAGGAAAAAACAGTAAGAGGTTAAGGCTTGGATTTTTCAGAGGGGCCACTGAATTTAATAGGATAATGGGTAATGAATGCTTTCAGGCTTTCCCGAATATCCTAGTTTACAGTAAGCTACATAGGATCAAGAACAAGCAACAAGAACAGATGAACAAAACTAGGTCTGTTTTTAGGAGAAAAGTCTTATGGGCATATCTTCTGTATTTTTATGCTTAAAAGATATTTGTTCTTTACTTGTCACTGTGACTGTGCATTATGTTTAACAAGCTCATGCTCTTTAAAAGACAGGACCTGGCAGAAAGCTGAAAAGGATGCAGGTAGATGGTTAAGCAGTGGTAACTTGCTCAGTTGGTGATGTATTCTTGCTGGCTATCCAAATTCTGATCTTACTGCAGTGACTTCTTGAAAAGATTGTAATTGCCTTGGGCCTACTTGTTTCTTCCCCAGCTCCTGCTGTTTCCTGAACAATCCTGTTCTGCTTTAAACATGGAGTTTTACTGAGTGTAAAACACTCTGTAGCGGTTTAACCCGGGCTGAGTGCCAGGGGCCCACTACAGCCACCTTTTCACTCCCCCATGCCCAGCTATAGAGGAGAGAAAATATAACGAGAGGTTTCGCTATTTATGATAACAACTACAGCAGATTCTTTCTTAATCACTGTCACAGGCAAAACAAGACTCTATGTGGGAATAATAATCAAATTTATTACTAACAAAATCAGAGCTAAAAGTGAGACACTAAAAGACACCTTTTACCTCCCAGTCCCCCTCCTTCTTACATCCAACCTATTCTCCCGCAGCGGTCAAGGGAAAAAAGGCGAGGTGGGGGGGAGAGGTGTTGCTGTGGTCAGTTGCTGTTCTCAGCCGCTGCTTGAGAAGAGGAGTCCTTCCAGCCGCATTCCATGGGGTCCATCCCTCACAGGATACAGTTCCTCTCACAAACTGCTCCGGCGAGAGTCCATCCCATGGGCAGCAGCCTTTCACAGACTGCTGCCGCATGGTTGAAAATTCCACAGGGTGTAGTCTCTTAAGCACAGGCTGCTCCAGCGTGGGCCCCACGAGCCACGCATCCTAACAGGAGAATCTTACTCTAAGTGGGCTCCTCTCCCCACAGGCTACAGTCCCCTGCCAGCTTCACTTTGGGTCTCCCACGGGCTACAGCCTTCCCCAGCGTCCACCTGCTCCGGCGTGGCTCCTTCCCGGGCTACAGGTGGATCTCTGCACTCCTGTGGTCCTCCATGGGCTGCAGGGGGTCACTGCTTCACCATGGTCTTCCCCATGGGCTGCAGCTGGATCTCAGCTCCGGCGCCAGGAGCATCTCCTCCCCCTCCTTCTGCACTGACCTTGGTGTCTGCGTTGTTGTTCACAAGCTCTCACCCTGCTCCTCTCCGGCAGCCATCTTCATTTCCAACTACTTTTTTTTTTTTTTCCTTCTTAAATATGTTATCACAGAGGCGTTCTGTCAACTACTGATTGGCCCGGCCTTGGTCAGCAGCGGGCCCAGCCTGGGCATGGGGGAAACTTCCAGTAGCTTCTCGAAGAAGCCTCTCCCTCAGCCCCCCCCCCACTGCCACCAAAACCTGGCCACAGAAAAACCAATACACACTCTTGGCTTCAGGTCACCTTGGGCTGTAGCTCTGTGGCTGAGTAATCACGTGAGCTACAGGAAACAGTGGTTTGGGAAGTTCTGCTTTGCATTGTGCTCTTGCTTATGTTGCCACGACTGTTTTTTTTGGAAACCCTGCTGTAAATTGGGAAGCTCACTGGAGGCAGAGTGCAGCCTTGTGACTGGTTGTAAGCACATGGTTTTGGTGAAGGAACAAGCAACTGGCATCACAAGTGATCATGAGGTACCTTAACCTGGTATTTGTCAAGGAATGATGATAGTGTCTTTATATTACTGATTCTTCTTCCAAACAATGGCTCCTTTCCTCCATAAATCTTTCCTGATGCTAAAATTAGATGCCTGTACCTCAAAGATTAGTTTTTTTTTTTAAAGTTTGTGTTCCAAGTTATTGTCATATCTGAAATGTTCACAGACCATTCAAATCCAGGCTCCATTTCCTAGGTATTGAGTGTGGAGGAAGAGGAGGAGGTGGTGAGTAGAGAGGGAAGAAACAATGCTTGACTTTTGACTTCTGAGATTATATACAATGATAGCTGTGCAGCAGGGGAGGCTTTCATAGCTTGGATGATTTAGGATGCATCTGATCATGATACTGTTCCAGAAAATACCTCTTTGCTGCATACTGCCAAAAACTGACCAGCTGATGATTGAACATGATGGAAGGAGCAGAGTTGAGTTCTCTTCCCAAAGAAGGTCAGTACTTTTGCTTTCTCCTTTCTAGCAGGGAAGGCTTCTGTCCCAAAGGCAGAAGGCAGCATGGTCTCCACTTCCCCTTAGTTTGCAGCTATACCTAAAGCAGCTCTATGGAGTGTTTTGCTCTATTATTGACTTAGTATTTGGGGGAGGGCAGGAAAACTTCTTGGAAACATCATGCAAGATTTTCTGTCTGAGAAAGTGGAAAACATGTTGCTCTGTGGAGTAATTTATTGACACCTTTCAAACGTCTCCTCTGTACGCAACACAGATTCCTGCAGGCAGACTGTGGCAGACTTGTGCTTCACTTGGCTTTACTCCTGAACAAACTGTTGGTGTTTGTCCTTAGAAGGTCTGCTCTCCACCCCACCCCCAAAGCCTCTTAATTTGACTTGCTTTCCTTGATATTCACGTAATTCTACTTTGGAAAACTCAGTAAAATCTCCGACTGAAAAAGCAGTGGTTTATTGACAGAACTCTATCCTGTTTAATTCCATCTCTGAATTCAAGACTTTGATCCATGTAGCTTCACTTTGGTCAGAGTACAGTAGTGACTCAGTAATGATGTTAGACATGGGCAGGAGACAAAAGAGCCACCTACTCTATCCTCTCTTTCTGTCTTTCTCCCGTTCCAGCACATGGATTCCTGGTTGCAAGGAGTTCAGCTGGCCATCCACGTGGCTGGACTGCTGCCCTCTCTGCAGTTCAGTAGGATGTGACCGAGGCTTTAATTAGGATTTTTTTTTATAGCCTAGTCTGCTCAACAGCTTGGAAAAGTTTGTTAAACCCATTTCACTTTCCACTGTGGCGTGATTAATGTCTCTGTGTAGATGAGGCCGTAAGGATGGTACCTGTCACTTGCTTCAAATCACTTATTTCATCTTTATATTTGTTTTCAGGTCTGAAAGAGAACAATTCAAAGAAAAATTAACTTGATGGTGAATGGAAACTGAAGTTTATTTCAGGTCACCAGAGGTCCTTTGGTCTGCTGAGCTCTCCACAGGGTGCTGGCACTGGCACTGGAGCAGAGGAGATGAGGTTGTGGGGAGGGCAGTCACTCCTTGGGTGAAACCCTCTCTCACAGACCCAAAACACAGCTGGGAACTAATGAAATAAGTTTTCTTGGCATAGGATGTGAGACAGGTTGATCACTGGTGATCTGGGAGATTTACAGGTGTGTGTAAAGGTCAGACTGGTAGAAGGCAATGCAAGCCTTGGTGCAAGAGGGGGACACAAGATGCTGAGTAGCTTCTCAGTGCTGAGAGCAAGGCTGTTTATGTTGTGAATTTCCACTGATTTGCAAGTCACTGGGAAAGCAAGCACAGGAACAGCTGATGGAAATGGTGCACTTCAGAGTCCAGAGTTGGTCAGTCTCTTAGAATTAACAAATACCAAAGTATTATTGAAAAAGGAGGTTTTTGTTTCTGGGCCAAATGAATTTTGAAAATCAGATGTGGAAACTGGCTTGTGGAGTCCCTCAGACTTGGAAGCTTTGTGTTCTCTGTGGTTGTGTCTGCCAAGTGCTGAGGTAATGGGCACAGGGAACAACTTCAGAGTCATGTCAGCAAGGTGGAATTTAATTTTTTTTCTGCCCTCTTATTCTCTACACATTTGATTTTGTAGGAATCAAACTGTTAAATAGCACACCTTAGTGCACCTAAGATTTAGCTTGCATTTTAGCTGTTTGAGTTCCAGCTAAAACCATTCACATACTGATCAGCTTTCTGAATTTTGCAAGACCATCATTTTAGTCTGCATCCCATCTAAAAATGTCTTGGTTGTAGACAGACAGACAAAAGGAGAAAATCTTGTTTAAAACAGAATTTTAAAGAAATACGAGTTATAAATGACTCTTTTCAATCCTTATAGTCACCATATAACAACAGACACAGACAAATTTCAGTAAAATATGTCTGAGCTGGTATTTCCACAGAAAGTGGAGTGTTGGAACCCTGCAGCAATCTTTGGTGTCTGAGTGGAGCAGGAAGCATCAATACTCAAGGTTATTCCTGTTGTGAGTGCATCCAAGTTGCTTAGTTGTCCAGCTGGCCACCTGCCATGGAAAAGTCCAAGCTCAACATTCTCTCATGGCTGGTGTTAGCTGTTTTTTCAGCCCACAAGATCTAAGATATTTATTTCCCATCCCTTGATCTGATAAGTTTTGAAAGGGAAACTCGCTGGTAAACTTGTGATTTAGTCTTGATCAGATAGTCAGTACTGCTGACTAGATTAATTCAGAAGGTACATTTTGTTGTCAGTGTCTATTCTAGTTCTGCAGATGTCTTCTGTAAACAAAGCAAGTTTCAGGTTTGCATACTGAACTGCTGAGAACAAAGCACGGGACTGGAGTCAGAGTAACGGGATCCTGCACCATTCCTGGTGACGTAAAAACATCCAGTGGCTTCTAAATTCTGATGTGTGAGTTGAAAATGCCCATTTTGGCGTGGCAGCTGCACACTGAGAAAGAATGGGATAATTTGCTAGTGACTGGCCAGAGTCTTGGATCCATCCTGCCTTTCACAGCTCAGGACTTGCTTTCAGCCATGGCAGGGGCGCTGCTTTCAGCCAACTGCGCTTGGAGTGAGGAGCTGAGCTGGGCTGTGCTCCTTCAGCTGCACCACAACCTCCGGTGTGTGAGATGAAAGGGCTCTGGCAGCAGCTTCAGACAATGTATTCCCTTAGACAGTTGGCAGGGAAACAGGAAGGAATCCTTTCGTGGGATACAGGTGAGTAGGTCTGTGCAGGGGTGGCAGGATCAGTGCATGTGAGCCGGGCTCGCTGCTCCTCTTGGGTACAGCTATCACACTTTGTTGTTTTAACATAAACATGGTTCTTCCACATGAGTTTGGTTCATATCCCTTTGCCCTGCTAGTCAGTGAAGGGTAGGACATGGTAAATCACTGTGGCTAATGGGCAAGTCTGGTTAAGGATTTTTCTAGATTTATTTTTTTTAAAGCTGGGATTCAGCACCTTTGTGTTGCACTGTGCATCTTTGTGTTTTGTTTGTGGTCAGTACTGTTTGCTCTGCTGTTTGCACCTGGTTTTCTTCCAGTCACTGCAAGTCTGTGAAGCAGGAACAGCAGTGATGAAGACAGTAAGTAGGAGTAAAATCAAAATAATAGGGGTTTTTTGTTAATGTTTCTTGAAGCTTGTAGTGTAAAATGAGCCTGCCTTAGTCTATTAATAGACAATCCCTTTCCTGGGTGTACTGCTGTTGGTGTGCATATTTGAGACAAATGGACAGAATTGTTAACATAGTACCAAAAGTAATTTATCTCATCTACATCCTGTTGATGTAGAAACATAGAATTTCAGGAAAAAAAGCTAACTTCCATTTTTCCTTTGCAGCGCTTGGTGAAAGAGTTGCTGTGTTTGATTGCTGGAAAAAGCTACCACATGTTAAGAGTTGCCTTTCAGCACAAGAACTCTGCTCCTGTAAAGAGTGTTTCTTAGCTGTAAGGCTAGAATTTCAGTCACAGGGATTCAGGAATCTTGTCACTGATGTGGGAGCTCAGGTTAGCCTAGACCTTTTGGGGGAAAATTAAATAAATATTTATCACCTAGTTTTTTTATTCATATGCTCTAAAGCACACAGATTGGCCATGTGTCATAGAGAATGAGTTTTTAAAGACCCATCCTAGCAATTTTTCCATTATACATTTGTAGTGAGCTGACAAATAATTTTTAAAATATTTTCAGATTTTTAACATCTGATACCTGCGCTGCTCGAGAAGAGGTAATTTTTAGGAGTTTGGAACCATATGGTACTTTTTTTGTAGTTGGTGTGTTTGTAGGGTACAGATAGCAGCAGCTTGGATAAGCACTGGAGTTGCTGGATGGGAGCCAGGAGCTCAGTCTGTAGTTAAGGAGGAAGTTAAACAACACTGGAGAGATTTGATAGTTGGAATTCTGTGAGGTTTAAATACAGAGAAGGGGTTGGTCTCTGCCTTGGAGCTGGGGATTGAATGAAAAATTAATGCTTGTCTTGTGTCAATAAATTCCAGTGCCCGGACAGGATGTAGAACAGAATTGTGGGGTAATGGGCATCAGCATTTTGAGGCAATTTAGATAACTTCAGCATCCTTGGAGGGAATTCTTAACAAGCACAGACTTGCTCACCTCCTTGGAAAATAATGCTTGATTCCTCAGCTGTCGCAGAAAAGAGGAGATGCTTTTGGCTGTAGTAAATCCATGCCCTGTTATGAGTGAGACTGGACAGAGGTGCAGATTTAGGAGTGACCTGGTGGAGGAGCCTGCAGGTTTGGGGAGAGGGAGCTGTTTGTAGTCGCCCCTCATGAGAATTTTAGCCCTTGGACAGAACCAGTGTGTGGAACCTGGAGCCACATCCCTGTGCTCACTTCCAAAGGATACATGTTTTATGGTGGCAGGATGGGAACCTGTTTGTTGTGTCCAGTAGAGCTCACTAAGGAAAGCATTTTCTGTATCCCTCTTTGCCGGTGAGGTTCTGGGTTCTAATTTCAGTACCCAAAAACTTGGCTGCTCTAACTTCTCCCATATTTTCAAGTGCTTGTCTCCTGATTACTTTATCCCACTTCTGTGCTCCCAACCTTGCTCTTCCCTTGGGCCACTTGTTTCTATAAAACATCTGAAATAGTAACGTTCAAGCCTCCTACAATCAACAGATGATGGACATCCCAGAAAAAATGAGGTCTTGGTGTTTGAAAAACAAAGATTTTGGATGCAAGTTTGCATTCTGTCCATCTGTGTCTCTGCCAGCCCTAAGGAAATGGTGCCTTATATAAAGGGCAGCTTTGGATGAGATTATGTGTCAGTGCTTCAAGTCCAACACATCTAGGATCTCAGAACTTGAAGGCTGGGAGATTCCCAAATGTCTTTCTGGGATCTCCTGGGTTTCCTCTCTTTCTCAGCTCTGCTGCAGAAAGTTTTACAGCTCCTGACGAGAGGGTGGGTTACCAACAGTGGAAGGTCACTGTTCTTTCACCTGGCAGATTCAGCTGCAGCCTGTGGCAGTTACTTACATTGTCTGTTTTGCTGGGTGGTTGGCTATTTTTTGGGGAATTCTTCTAGATCTGTGTTATGGGAATTCTGTTAGACTTGTGTTCTGTACTTCTTGAAGTATGATGTTTCCTTCCTGTGTGGTTTAATTCATCATCTGAAACAAGCCAAGACTGACAGGTCTACCTTAAATTGTGCACTCTAAATTTAGCAGCCAGAGACAGAATGATCAGGAAGGGCTAAATTAATATTATGTCAAAAAGGCCTTGGGACAAGGAAAGGAAAAAAAGCCAATTTGGAACACAGAGTCCCCTTTTAAGTCTTTTAGTTCAGAGCAGAATTTTAAAGAACTGCATTTCAAAAGGAAAAGTGAAATGAGCCAGTATTTTAAGGAACTGGACAATGGAATGGTTCACTGTCCATTACAATCTGACCAATGGTCACTTGAATAACTGGCTGAGGATTAAAGTGACAAGTTGATAAATTCTGGCCTTGCAGAACATGTCTTTATTACTGAGTTTTTATGGGTATTTTGAAGTCATCTGCATACGATCTGTTGTGCATTTCTTTCCATGAAATGAATACTTGGGACCTCTGCCCAAAATGAAGCTATCCATGGCAAAGGAAGTGATGCCAGATTAGTTCTAATAGTTCTGTGTGGAGATTTCCTATATGCTCTGAACGTAGCCTAAAGGAACAGGGATGTTGAATTCAATTAGTTATTTTCATGGTGACTTACTTGGAACAAATGTTAAGATGGCATTCCCATACTACAAAATATATAGATTAAAAATTCCTTGATTTCATGGCTTTTGCCCCTTGAGAGTCCTGTGGTCAAAATAATCTAGCATATAAAAAGAGTTTTCAAGGACTATTTCAGGAACCAGGAGTACATGTTTCCATCTTAACTCTCTTCCCTTTCTCCTTGACCAGTCAGTTCTGAAGCAAATTGTACTATTTTCTCTGGCTCCATCAAACTTTATACTGCAGATGGGGCAGTTTAAAAAATAATAATTGGGGGAAAAAATATCCAATAGCAGTGCTGCATTGTGGCACTTGTGGGCTCATTTCAGGCTTTCTGTTTGTGTTTCTTGATTCCCCCAGTTCCCAGATGTGCAGTGACTCATCCTTCTGAACAATGGGAACAGCTTCTCTTACTCCTTCTCTTGGTCCCAGTTGGCAGAACTGTTACTCAGAGGATACTACTGCAGAGGGAGGAGAGATTAGCACTGAGAGAATGAGTCATCCAAGCCTTTGTGGTGACTCTGGTGTGCTGAGCAAGAACTTGAAGACTGATGGTCTGTGCTGTGCTCTGGTGCACTCAAAAGGACTATCTGAGTTAAATAAAATTCATAACTCAGAGGTCACTCTTCCCTTCTCCACCACTGCCCTGTGCAGGACATCACTTGGACATCTTGATTTATTATCAAAGAGGGTAAAAACCCCTCCAAAACCAGCCAGCTGGTTTGTGTCAGCCACAGAGGTGATGGGCATCTCAGGCTCTGTTGATACAAGTTTCAAATGTGAAAGATACTAATGGACCGTTAGTTAAAAATAAATTAAATTAGAAATGTCATTGCACACGTGCTTCACTGGCAGACTCTGATGAGGCTGTGACAGAATGAGGCTTCCTAAGTACTGTGCTGGCTGAAATTAATAGTCTTTCAGATTTTAAGAGCATTATTTATGAATATTGTTATGATGTTTTTAAAAATAGAGTATTAACAGGGAAATACAAGAAGATTTTAGTCTTGATTTCTGAAAAGCTCAACGACCTTCTGTGAATATCATTGATCTAGTTAGGGAAGTTTCTTGAGCTACCACAGTTTTTTACAGGCTGGTGTTGCAAAAAAGACCTGACCTGGACCTTTTTTGTTTGTTTTTTTTTGAGTGAACACACCACGATGAGATTATATTTAAGTATTTACATATTGTATAAATACACGTATAGTATATAAATAGACATATAATATAAATAACTTTGGCTTTTATTTCGCTACTTGCAAACTTAGCTTAAAATAGATCATGATGTTCAACAATCTTTTTTTCACTAGAACCATTAAAGTACTGAAATCGAAATTGTCAATCTGTATAAAGATATTTTTAGTATCTGATGAATCAATTGCAAATATTTGCTGCCACTTTTATGGGAAGTCATGCTGGTGCACCAGAAATAACTGGCTCAGATCTGGAGAAGGAGAGCATTTGAAGTGCTCTGCCAGCTTTGAATGTAGCTGAGTGACTTTGAAGAAACATTAAGAATTTGCACCAAAAAACCCAAACCAGCTTCTTTATGGTCAGTGTCTTCAAGAGAAAAAATATAAATTCAACATGAGGGGCAGCTGATACCTTTTTTATTTTGATAATAATTGGCCTTGAATGGAGAATCTACTTTGAATGATTTATGAACTCTATGTGTCTGTGGGTATATAGATATTTGAATGTGTGTGTAACACCCAAAGTATGAGATAGCTTTGCATAAATAGTAATTTTTCAGTGGAATTCAAAATTTCATTCAAGTGCAATTTGATACAAAACTAAATAAATTTGTCTTCTAGATCTAAGTAATACTGCTACTGTCCCTGGATGACAAAGAAAAAGGAAAATAGAAAGGAATGTTCAGTTAGCAGAACTGTTCTGATTCACAATACTAATACAGAACAGTTGTAAAACCTGGAGTTTACATATTTTCCTCATTCAAATATGTAACCAGTTATTCATCAGGCCAGTGAAGGCTGTCTGCACTTGGGTGCTGCCTCTGGATGAACTGGAATGCCCCACACGCTTCCCAGAACATCCAAGTTTTCTGTGAATCTGACTCAGATGTAGGACAAGGGTATTCGAGAAGCCTTTGGAAGAGGAACTGAGTCCACACTTCTGGAGGCCGTAACACAGGAGTTAATCAGGGAATCATGAAAGTAGGTTTTGAGTGTGTTTGGTGAGCTTGGGGTTCTCCTTGTTTTGGGAGGCTTTTGTTGGTGGGTGTTTTTCCTCCCTCCGTGTTTGTATGCTTTAATGTTTTGAGCTTTTTTTTAACTTCAAACCCTCTGGAGCTTGTTGGGGATTTGTTGTTTTGACTGGAAACAGATAGTTTGATGTGAGGACTGGATTTCTTTGAATTCTGTGCTAGAAGGGAATATTCAGACACCTTCAGATCTGTCAGACCATGCATATGGTGCTCACACCTGTTCCAGCAACCTGACTTGGTTACACTCTCCAAGTATTTTGCAATTACTGCTTAAAATTTCCCAGAGTGAATTACTTGGCTTAACTGCAGTGTTGGGAAGAGCTGTGTAAGAAACTAGAGTTCAGGTTTCCCTAAATCACTGCAGACATGAACGTGTATTTTTTTTCATCAATCAGTTTATTTTCTTACCTTCTTATAAATGTGCAAAATGTCAAAGTGATTGATGTGTGGGGTGGGAAATAGGGGAGGCAGAAGCTGTAAATCAGGTGATCCTGCCTGTGTGTCCCAGCAGTTTAAGGCATACAGCTGTTTCCTGCTCCGGCGTGGGAGGGTGGATGGACAGCAAGGACTCTCAAAGCTACTGGGTAGAAAACAGAAAGAAGCTGTATCAGAGATGGCCCCTCTGCAGTATTTTTGCACATCTAAAGGCATTGTGTGGGACACAGGACAAAAGAGAGAGAGAAGGGGTTTTTGTGGCTTCAGTGATCTGATCTTTTTGGGCTCTCCCATCTCCTAAACATGACTAATGTTGTACAGGAAGCCCTTTTCTCTTATTCATGCGGTCTGTGATATCTCTTCTGATCCACAGAGTGCCAAAAAATACAGGAAATTACTTTCACCTTATGAAAATTCATGACTGTAAGGAAGCTCTTAGAGCAATTGTTCTTTGGAAGCTTCCCTTCCCCCGCCTCCTTCCCCTGCCCCCCCAAAAAGGTATGTTTTTTTCTGCCAGCAATCCACTGCAAATCTTTTGTTGATAGATGGTAGGATAGATGGTAGTCTTCTGCAAATAGTGTGTTCTCTCTCCTTTATGGAAAGACACTTCCAGTTTTAAATGGTAGGAAATAATAAGCTCCATCTCCTTTTTGTCTGTGCCTTATGCAGGGATTGTGTACTTGTAAAATGCTCTGAATCCTCTGATCTCCACTCTGGTTCCTCACAGTGAACTGTTGTGTTGGCATCTGTTTACAGTTGTAGTGGAGGGAATAATTCTCTTCTTCTGTCTCAGTTCTGTGGTGGTGAGGAGAAGGTGTGGTTTAATAATTTACATTGCAGAGTCTGAGGTGGTACTGTGAGATAGTTCCATTCTGAATTAGTGATTTGATGAGGGCACCTATGGTCAGTTTGGACATTACTGACACAGCTGTGATAGAGAATGTGTTTTACTGCCTGGAATTATTAAAAGGCAACAGGATTTTCCATTTTATCTTTCTCATGACATGGCTACAACTGCAAGACACATGTCCTGAACAATGAGGAATAGTTTCTTATTGAGCAGATCTTCATCTGAAGCAATGCAGGGGAAGTGTTTGAAGGAGAATTTCACTCCAGAGCAGTCTGCACAAACCTCTTACGCAAGAGTAAATTTTCACACAAGAATAAATTATCCCTGTGAACGTTGCTATTTTCCTCACAATATAACTGCTAAAGGACTTTGTACAAGATGAGCAAATCTGTTATTAAAACTCCTGAGCCTAAAAGGGAAACTGTAGAAGAACAAGGCCTTTCAGAATGTTTCTTTTTTTCATTTGTTTGTGACAAGCAAGTCTAGCTTAAATCATCACAAATTGTGGGTGACTTAAGTCTTTCACTTCTCTAAAGATATGCCAGCCAGTCTAGGATATGCTTTTGTTCACTGTTAAGAATTTTAAACAAAATACATTGGTTTCTTCTAAATGTGTTTCATTTTTACTCCCACTCAGTGTCAGTTAAGTGCATTCATCTTACAAAGGGGGGAAAATTCTTTAAGTCAAAGAACTGACTTTAATAACACTTCCTTTTTGTTGTAAAGATTGACTGGATAGATTTGAGCATTTATTCAAATTTCTGCTCAACTTTGAGTGTTCTAGACCTAACAGAAAACTGCTTTTAGAAGAAATACTGCCTTACCTACATGTCAGTGGTAGATGATGGCAGGTCCACTTGGTTATCAGCAGTTTGTGAATTAGGTTCTGTAGTACTTGTAATGTTCCAGCCCCTGAAGTGTATTGGGATGGTATCCAAGCTTCTACTTGTGATGTTGCTCTGTTAGACCTCAGTGCACGTTGGAAAGTGAAAAGGCCTTAGTTCAGTTGGATTTGCTGTCCTAGAAACAAACTTAGTTCTCATCTCTTCCCTTTTCCACAGGGTGAATCGGTGAAATACTTCCTGGATAACCTGGATCGGATTGGTCAGCTGGTAAGACATAACTTCTGTTTCTGAACCAGAGCTCAGAGAGACAGTGGCAGCCTAGGTGTGCCATGAGTCATGCTTTTTGGTTGGGTTTTTTGGTTGGTTTTGTAATAATAATGCATTAAATAATTTCAGTGTTCTTTCTCTAGAAATAGTAAACTCCAGCCTTTAGAGACTGAGGCTTAGTACTCACTCTTTTTTGACAGACAACAAATCTTGATGATGGAGTTGTATTTATGCATATTTTTCCTTTTATCAGCTCTTCTATGCAGTCTCTGGATCTCATTCACTTTTCATGGTGCTCTGATGGCTGGTGCTACTTAAGGTAGCAGAATGAAACCTTAGCATAGTAAAAAACATTACTAGCACTTGCAGGATTCAAAATCTGTAATGGAAACATCTGTCAGAAGACTTGGAGGAGAAAGAAGGGAGATGATTTTCCTAAACAGTAACAGTGATAAGCTTCTAAAGAAGAAATGTCTCTACAGTTGTAGGTTGGTAGAATATGTTACTGTACTTGCTGGTCATAGGAGTGTGAACATGGAAGGAGTATTTCTGCTAAAGCTTTCAAGATAGCCTTTGTAAGAATAATAAACTGTGAAAAACTAAATTTTAAAAAAAAATCTTCTTAGTGATGACTTGGTGTTCTGCTTTACTGAACATTATAAATAATACTGTAGGTAACAATTTCTTGAAAAAAAATAGATTTCAGCCTGAAAATGAGGAGCTTGAAGGGTAAAAATGTGAATGAGTGAATTAGTCCTTTATTTTTGTTCTCATGTGTCTCAGGATCTTCTGTAGCTGTTTACCAAAGTGTTGAGCTAAATGGTCTACAGTCCAGTATTTTGAGTAGTCATTTTTCACTTGATAATTTCAAAAACATGCCTTCTGGTGATTTTACCCATCTCTTCGGTATTCTGGCATCGGGCAGCATTTTCAAAGGACTCTTTTTCACGACATTCTCCTTTCTTTTACAGAATTATTTCCCCAGCAAACAAGATATTTTGCTGGCCAGAAAAGCCACAAAGGGGATAGTAGAGCATGATTTCATCATTAAAAAAATTCCTTTCAAGATGGTTGACGTAGGTGGACAGAGATCTCAGCGTCAAAAATGGTTCCAGTGCTTTGATGGAATAACTTCCATTCTGTTCATGGTCTCCTCCAGCGAATACGACCAGGTTCTCATGGAAGACAGGCGCACAAACAGACTCGTGGAGTCCATGAATATCTTTGAGACAATAGTCAACAACAAGCTTTTCTTTAACGTTTCTATTATCCTATTCCTCAACAAGATGGATCTTCTTGTCGAGAAGGTAAAGACTGTCAGCATTAAGAAGTATTTCTCGGACTTCAAAGGCGACCCTCACAGGCTGGAGGATGTGCAGCGTTACCTGGTGCAGTGCTTCGACAGGAAGAGGAGGAACCGCTCCAAGCCGCTCTTCCACCACTTCACCACGGCCATAGACACGGAAAACATCCGCTTCGTGTTCCATGCCGTGAAGGACACGATCCTTCAAGAGAACCTGAAGGATATCATGTTGCAGTGAAGGAGAGCAGCCAGTGTTGTGTTACAATTTGGCTGGAGGGTTCGATCAAAGCTTTTGTCCTTTCTTTACGGCCCTTGCATGCGGTGTAGGACCCATGCGAATTCCTTGGCTCAGGAATGCTGTAAACTAGCCAGTCCAAACAGGAGCTGTAGGCCGAAGGAGTCATGTTGATGTTAGCTACTGAATCATTTGGACTAGAAACACTACTGAAACCTGGCCGTGGTAGGTTCTGTACCCAGTTTGGAGCGCTGAACAACACAACCACCTTCTGCCTTCTTAGAAAAAAGAAATCTCCGACAAATCACGTGTGGAAGACGCGTTGTTTTAAGTGAATACGCTCATTTTTCAGAGACACTAGTTGTACAAACTGCTTTTTTTTGTAGTTTGGAGGTGCTGAATCAATCAAACTAATCTAAACCTAATGAGATTGGCAGCTGTATTGGAGATAGTTAATGGAAGTTCTGTTGTTAACCCTTAGGAATATAACCGGATCTCATGTGCGTGTTCGGCTTTGCCAAGGGTCTGGAATTCACTTACCAAAGTGGATGCACAGCTCTTGTCTGAAGGTTTTGCCTGAGTCTCCTGAGGCAGAAGTCTAAAACTGTGTAAGGAAACTCACGTTGGAGTAAATGGGATAGGAAGTTAAGGCCTCACTGATATGGAGAAGGGTTTATTTTGCACTATGCGTGAAGGGTGTTACATCATGGGAAAACTGATTTCCTTGGTGGAGCAGCCTGTGCTGGAGCACCCAAACATGTGTCTGCACAGTGGGTGCTCAAGTGAGATGTACTCCATGGAAGTCCAGCACTGCTCTCTCACCCACAGTGGGCAGTGTTTGTGAAGGTTCAGCATCTCGTGTGACAGGGCTTCATCTACACTCAAAAGTTTGAAAGCTGATTAAACTCTTAAGCAAAGGTTTTGGTAGCACAGCAGCTGCTTGATTAGTCCCAACAGCTGACCTTGTAGGAAGACTGAGCACCCAGGAGATCCCAGCTTTCCAGCTGCACTGATGTATTTGGACAGCAAGACCTTGCTGTAAAATTAGCCTTTAATCTCTGTCTTAATGGGATCTTTAGCCTACAGTAATGCACACGTAACTCTGAGCACAGTCAGGTTTGGAGTTGCCAGTTTTGAGCAGTGGTAAAGTGACAAGAGGCTGTGAATAATGTTGGTATGAACTCCAAATTTCTTTGTGCTCTCAAACTCTGTCAGGTGCCTTTTTTGTGTACAGACATGGAATCTTTTCTACTACAGTGGGGTACAAGGACAAACCGAGGATGTCGTAGTGCTATCCTTGAGGTAACTCTCAAAACATAGTTTACTGTGCAATTTTTGTCATAGTTTTTTATCCAAGAATAAAACCTGAAGGGCTGTTTATACCCATAAAAAGTCAGCAGATTCCCTGGAGTTTTGTCCCCTTTGAGCCTGTAATGGCATGTCAAAACAAGCAACATTTTACTTCAGCTGGTAATCCCGTGGGAAATGTGGTCAAAGAAAAGTCCCGTTCCGTTGTCCTTTCATGTTAATTTGGATAAAATCTGGAATCTTTCTTCCCCTCTGAAGCTTGCAGATGTTCATATCAGTAGTTTTGTGTAGTTTCCTGATGTAGCAGCCTCTTGGCTTTCTTTGTGCAGGCTCCAGAGTGGGAAAAGCTGTAGCTGTGTCTTGTAAGCCCACACTTGTAATGGGCCCAGTACCGAGGCAAGAAGCAACTGAAAAGTTGCAGATGGGAAAATCTTAAATTTGAACAAACCTAAATAGGAATTAGCTTCCTTGTAACAAGTCTTACTTTGCCAGGACCAACTTGTCTTTTAAATATTTATTAGTTTTTAACCTTGAAGGAGAAAAGTGTTATGTGACTCCAGTATTCAGATGGGGGGAAAATCTTAAGATTACAACATTTGAAAAGGTAAATGTTTCAACATGGTGTGATGCAAACAAGTTTGCACATCACATAAGATTGGTTTCTCTAAGCCCATTTGTTTGGCTGAAGGCTAAGGCTGCTTTCAAAGCTTTCAGATGTTTTCTGGGTTCTTGGTAGTGGTTTTCACTTCACACAAGACACTGGGATAGAGGAGGCAGTTGTGGGCTGACCTGATTCTAAGTTGACTTTATTTCAGTTCTTAGTTTGCTGTGAGCTTTATTCTTTCACTGAATTTTCCAGATGGGTTAATATTTTGCTTGTTTTCTCAAATGAGTTAAACATTCCCTTTCAACTCTTTTTTCTCAAGAATTACCTCAGTTTTGTGTCTGAATCTACTGTAGTTTTACCTGGGAGGCATAGCATGGAATTTCCTGTTCTGTTTTTCTCTTGATACTCGTCCATGGTTTTGTATCCTCAGTCACCTTACGGATTTAAAACACTCAACAGAGCTAATAATGCAACTTTAAGTAACTTAAAATCTGCACCTGGAAAAGAAACAGCATGAGAGATCTCATATTGAGCTCTCAAGCTTTTTTTTTTTTTTTTGTATGATATGGCAGTTTTGCACACTAAGTCAGTTGTAGGGAAACAGTTTGCTCACCTCAGGCCCATTATTGCCTTTCTTCTTTTCAGTGATGAAATGGGCCTAAGTGAGGTGTTGTAGCAGTTGGTGAAAATCAGCAGTTTGGCTCTGTGGGCTCAGTGTTCTGTCAAATTTGGAATAGTGATGGATCACACCTGGAACCCAAGATCAGGAAACTCTTCTTGCAGAAGTCAAGCACTTCTCAAGATTGCAGAGTTACTGTCCCATGAGAAAAAGAGGATGTGGGTTTGGGTTTTTTTAAGTGTCAGCTTTCTCTGCAAAATACACTCCACTTCTTGCCACACCTGAGGGGTTTTGGGTTTTGTTGTTTGGGTTTTTTTCAAGGTAAGTTGTAGTCTAATAAAGCCAGAAAGTCATGTTATGGTAAATCAGGTAATTACTAAAGCAGAGCTTAGGTAGGTTAGGTTGTTCTAACATCTCAGGACAGGCTTGGTCGGTTGCTTAGTTCTTTCACCAGAAACAAATAGAAAACTTTATTTTAAGTGACATCCTGGAGAACTTTGCAGGTAAACACAGCTGGAGAGAACATCTTTTTTTGTTAACTTTATAGGCTTATTGTTCATTTGGCTGGTCAGGAAATGGGTCACAGGCAGGATGAAAATCAGATGAACAACTACTTTTTTTTAAGAAAAAAGCAGCTTTTTGCTGTCCCTCCTCTGACACCCAGGGTCAGTGACCAGTGGTGGAGTGTTGCAAATGGGTTGTCTCTCCTAAGGACAAAGAGAGGAAGTGCTTCCAGCATGTGCTTGTGGGAGAGACTTATGTGATCTGGCAGTTTAAGTAGAAAAACTGACTAAATAGGGGTCATTTGTCAAACACTACTTTGTTGTCCTCCAAACACACTTCAAGCTGATAGAGTGTCAGTCAGTACCATTCCTCCAGATTGGAGTGCTGTCATTCTCTGAACAATTCTTGGGTGCATTGAGAGGTGACATGGTGAATTGGAATTAAAAAGGGAGAATGGTTTTCTGTAAGTGACATATTTAATAGGTCTTGTCATATCAAAGGAATGAAATAGTTCTTAATGCTGAAAATGAATATTGGTTATGGAATTGAAGTTACTGGCCACTCAATTTTACAGCTCAAAGATGCTTTCAGTTTGATACAAAGAATTGATCTTATTTAATATGGTAGCATAGATTACTTGACTTATTAACTTGCTAATATATTTAATTTTTTTAATTACTGCTGTGTAAAACTTAGAGCTAGGCATGTTACAAGCATGAAGAAGCTCCTGAAGATGACCATTTCCAGGCTAAAGCCTGAACCTCAGCTGAGCAGGCAAAGAAACTGTAGGGAAACGGAGTGGGAAGAGCTCATTTGTACATAGCACTGCAGACAAAAATGTAATTCCAGGAGGACAGCTAAAGTAGTGTTTGGTATGAAAAGTAGTGCATTTGAAAAGTGTGTCCTATCCTGTGCAAGTGTTGTCCCCCCACCCCAGGGCCCCATTCCTTCCCTGAGCATCCTCCTGTCCTGGTTACTGCAATCTGCAAAGAACTGAAGAAATTAAAAGAACAGACACGGAACCGCTGAAGAAACCAGCAGCTTTCTTCAGTGACAGACAGCTGCCTTCCACAGAGCAGCATTTTAGGGAACAAGTCCTCTGTTGCCTTTAGATGGCTTTGTATTAGCTGTTTTAACTTACATTAACTTATATTTTGGATTCTTTCCTATGCATGTACCTCTTTACTCCTGGAAAAAAAAATCATTCTGCTGCACGGACCTACAGGATTTCTTTAAAAGGCCCCTCTGATTTGCAGGTAGTGAGTTTTGACACCTGATTTAGCTTGGCTTGTGTCATCAGATTTTCAGGAGTACCTATTGGATTGATGGATGCTTTGATGCACACCAGCTTGAGAGACAAATACAATATGCAGCAACAGCTCCACACAGTGCAGTTTGTCATGTCAGCCAAACCCTGATCTCTCATGACAAGAACTGTAAGTTTAGTTGTTGCCTCTTTTCTATATCCTTTTTCTAATATCAAATCACATGGTATAGTCAGGGGTTTAATATAGCACTGCCAACTCTTTACCTCATACTCTAATTCTGTAACACAAAGTGATGGGCGGGGTGTTTCAGTAGCAACTATAAAACATCTGTGCCTACTTTTGTAAATGAGATTTTAACAGTTTTTTAGGGAGCATCCATTACGGATCAGGAAGACTGACACGATCTGGGCCAGACTTGGCCTGAGTTAATACTGACTCCACACAGTTCTAGATGAGGACTGTCTAGCCTAGTGAGGAATAATTGGTGAGACAATACAAACCCTAGTGCTTTTTAATAATACCTGTTTTGTAATTAGCTGGAGTGATCTCTGCTTTGTGCTGTGAAGTGGGCACTTCTTTGTTTTAACACTAATCTTTTTTTACATAGATGGAAATGAGTAAAGCCAGGACTTTTGAAGCTGAAACTGCCTCTCTGCTCACCAGGTGATGCTTTCCCTTTGCTCATCTTGGTGGCTGGGCAGTGTAGCTTGATTGTTGGCATTTTTATCTTCCTAATGGCATTTGGAAAGCGGTGTTGAAGTTTGTCTGTGTGTCTGTGCTTGTTTTCTTATGGGGTGGGGAGTGTGGAGGTACTAGATTGTCAGTGCTAGTGGTTCTGTGCCTGGCTTGATGAACTGTTATCACAGCCCAGCTCTTGACATATGTCTGAAGGTTGAATCTTCTGTCTGGTGTGAAAATACTCAGTCAGAGCGGGGAAGAAGAGCAGCACTGACTTCCAAGGTGGGCATTCTGATAAAAAAGCCAAAGTATGTTGGAGGGGAGCAGGAGAGGGGAGCTAGTTTTTAAACAGATCCCAAAGGCTGGTGGTGCTTGAAGACTGATTGTGTTGAAGTGAAATGCCGTCTGCACTGACCCAAAAGCTTTGAGTGACTCCAGAGAGCTATTGGCTGTGAATTAAGAGCAGCAGGCTAGCAAGGCTGGCCCTGCCATTGTAAATCTCTCTTCATCTGTTCATAACTGGGTGCTAAAACTCAATTTTGACTAAAATACACTATGCAGATCTCTGGCCAGACAGTGCATCTTACACCTTCCTGACAGCTACTTAAACTTTCTTCAAGATACCAGAGCATGAGAAGGTAAGAGACCTGGGTAAGAGGCTGTTTCTATTATTTCAATAAAAACTACAGCTGATGGAGAGCAAAATGTTTCAATAAGTAGGACCTGAGAGAGCATCTTTTGGGGGAAGTGACGAATTTTGAGTAGCACATCATCTCTGCTGATACTTCCCATCAATCTCTTGTGCTGAGCTCGTGTGCAGGTGGTTGGGCACAAAGGCTGAGAGAAGACAGAAGGGAGAGGGGGGATGTGGAAGAGAAGTGATCTGTTGGGAGCTCACAAGACTTGGAAAGGTGGTTGGTGGACTAAGGTTTGGAAATGTGTGTTCGAAACTCCCACTTGCATTGAAGCCTTTGACTCTCTGTAGGATAACGAGCATTCCTCCAGGGAACAGGTTGTGTTATCTGGAACGTGGGCTTGAAGATACACATTAAAAAGTATTTCTGGAGACTGCTGAACATGGCAAGTGTTTCTTGCCCCAGTGATGAGTTGTCTTGTTTGTGGAATCAATAAGTACAAAAGCAAACTGACAAACACCAGATTATCTCGTGACGTGACCGTGTAGCTTAGGAAGCCAAGTAATGTTATCTTTTATTCTGCAATGTACTTGCTCTCTGGTGCCTATGCATTAACATACATACTATGCAATATCAGTCTTTTTTTAAACCAGTTCACTGCATTGGGCAAGAAAGGCCTGAGTTTAGCCTTAATTTTCATAACAAGTCACAGGAAAGTACTTTAAAAACAGTGACAAACTAAAAGAAGGTGAAAAATGCATAAAATAAAAGCACAGTTCCAGACTGCTCACATAAGTGTCTTTCTAGCACCAAAACAGCATCTGTGATAGAAGCAGCTACTTGCTGTAATAGTTTCAACTTATGAAAACTGTGTACTAGATAAAATTATATTGTGATGTGTAAAAAGTGTATTTTATAGCTTTGGTGACTTAGTTTACTGTTTTGTATATATGAATTTTATAAATCTATTAAAACTTGACTTGTTATACTGTTCTTTATGAGTTTTATCTTTTCACCAGAGTCTTTTTTTTTGCTTCATTCAGATATTTTCTGTGAGAATGTTGCTTTTTGAATAAATTGCAGCACGAGCTGCATGGAACTACAGCTGTCATGCAATGAAATCTGGGTCTGTAATCTTGAGGTATCTCCCACCTCTCTAGTTCTGGTCTGAGTCATTCTTCCTGTATTTAGGAGCTAAGGCTGGTGAGACATTAACCTGTGTAAAACTTGTACCTGATTGTCTGTAGTGTTCCAGCAGCTGGCTGGGGCATTAGCACTGATGGCAAGTGGGAGGGGAGACACAGCTGGAGTTTGCTTATGTATTTTAAGCTCAGCAAGAGAATTAAGCCTGTGGAGTTGGCAGCACCTGTTAGAGATTGCTCTCTGCTGTGTGGCATCTGGTAATAAATAGCCATGGAGCTGTACTTGCTGCTTTCCCAGTGTCAGTCCCCTCCCTGGTTCACTGCAGAACCGTCGACCTTTGGAGAGTCACTGGTACCTCTGTCACGTGGCATTGCCATCCTGTGCCAACTAATGCTGCCAGAGCTCCAGCTCCAGTTCTTAGGAATGCTCTTAATCTTTCCTCACTTGTACTTCCAAAGGTCAAGTCTGACAGATTTTTGTGGCAAGACTTACATTTTTTCTTCTTTTAACTATTGATTCTGAATCAATTCCATTGGCAGGTGTGCAGCTCAGGACACTTCATGGAGCATTGTTTGCCCTTCTTACTAATCACTGGACATGTAGCACTTCAGCTACATCAAGTCTTTGGGAGTGGTTGTCTCTTTGTCCCTGGAGTTGCTGAACACTTTCAGGTAACACTTACTGTCAGTGTTAAGCACCTCTGAAAGGGAGGACAGATGAATTGCAAATTTGGGATGCACTAATAGGAGGTTTCCAGGTATAATCATGTACTGAAAAGCTCTCAGCAACAGCAGCAGCTCCTTGTGATCTGTTTGGTCAGCTCTGTGAAAGCAAATTTTCCCTTTTTGGATGGCCTGTGAGATGTCCCTTTCAGCTCAGCTCAGCTCAGCTGCACAGATGTTGCTCTGTAAGAGCAGAGGCTGAAGCAATTGGTTCTGCAGGTAGGTTTGCTCAGTGCCAGGGAATGGCTGTACCCCAGGGAGAGCCTAAACTCCATATATTAACTTGGAATTCTCTTTCCTGGATCAGCACAACTACTGGATTATCTCCTGTGCAATTTCAATAATCCAACACTCTGAAGATAAAAGGGAAAAGATGTCTGTTTCCCCAGGGAGAGGCTTCTCTAAAATGCAAAGCATAGCTTGTGTTTTTGCTCCAAAGTGGAAGGTCTGGAGTGTTTATAGTAGCATTTAAGTATTTGTTAGAGCTCTTTGAGGAAAGAAATTAAATCCTTGTGGTTTTTAGTTCCAGCCTGGTATCTCATTATCTTGTACAGACCTGGGAGGAAGTTTACTCACTCACTAATGTCAAATTTCATGCTACTTCTCCCAAGGCTGACTGGCATCTTGGGAAGCTGTGTGGTGTTAAGGGAGGAAGAGTCATGAGGAAGAGTGTTCAGGGGTTTTTACACTAAGTAGCTTTCTTTAAAGCCTCAACTCTGCACAACAGAAACAGACTTAAGTGAAAAATACCATTTTTAGAGGGAGGTGGTCACAGCCACTGTTAAATCACATAGTCCTGGGTGCTGTTAATGAAATACCTGTGGAGGATGCTGGTTTCTTCTCTCTCACCTTTGCAAGCTGTTGCAGGCAATTTCACTACTAAAGAGTCTGGGGGGTATTTTCTGGGATTTTTTTCCCCTGGACAGTTGTGTTGTATCTCCTCTCCCTTCAATTACAGCAAGTTCTTGTTTTCAGAGTAGGAGTGGAATGTTCTGCCTGTTTATTCTTGGGAGAAGATATTTGTCTTTATGAGCTCGTAAAGCTATTAAAAGACTGTTTTCTGCTCTCTTAGGGATTACTGACTTTAGAAGTTGCTTCAAAACAAGTATCCTTGAGCTTTGGGCAGAAAGGGTGTGACTGAGCTGCTTTGATGGTGGAGGATGCTCTAGGTAGCCAATGATGGTGTGGTTTGGGAGATATTCTGAGCCAGAGGAGTCTGACATGCATCCGTGTTGTGCCATTGCCGTGGAGATGGTTACATGAAAGCCAGCAACAGCTTTGGGAAGGAGGAACAGCCGGGTCTCCACTGTCTGCCACACACTGAAACTGTTCCCGGACCTTTTGTAACCTACTCCAATCTTGGCTGCTGAGTTGCAAGTGACTTCTGAGTGTGCATTTATATATAGAGTACCCTGCTCCTTGCTGATGGTTGATCCACAGCTTGACCTTCTAAAGTGACTCCTAATTATCTCATCTGTATTTCTGTTCCACAGCTTACTCAGCAGCTAATTAGCTGCAAGTTCTGCTGCTGTTCCCACAGCTTTCCAAGTAGAAGTATCTCCCCAGAAACCTGCTGCTTAAAATGCAGGAAATCTTATTTAGGGGCTTATCTTCAAATTGCTTTATTAGTTATTCCTCTGTCAGCTGTTTTCTGCCCCCCTACAACTCTGGTACATGCAGAGAGGAGTAGGAGTTGTGGCTTTGTGCCTTAGTTGAGGTCATGCTCCCAGCTTTCTGTGTAACTTTGGCCAGTCACTTCATTCCTCTGTTACCCAGGTTGCCTCCAGTCCGTGCTCTGGTGTAAGCTGTGTAGTCCAGGTTCAAAGTGCTACTTACAGACCCTGTGCTGTAATTCCCAGGAGCAGCACTTGGAAACCTTTGCTGATGTGAACAGTAGGTACCTCCACGGGAATGTCTTTGCATGACCCAACCCTGCAGTGTAACATTGCAGGGCCCCCTCTCTTCAGCTGCCTGAGCACTTAAAAGTATTTTCAGCCACTTTTTGGCCTTTCACTGCAAAGTTGCCTCTCCTGTGGACCCTGCTGAGCTGCCCTGGTGAAGCTCTGAGTTCATGTTCATTTATGTCTTCCCTGGAGCACATCTGGACAAGCTGAGCAGGTAAGTGGTCACCGTCAGTGATGGTGTCAGAAAATACCTGTTACTGATCAGCAGTAGCTCTTCAGCAGAAACTCCTGCTCTCACAGCAGCACTAACCTGAGTCTTGTTAGGCAAAGTCTCACAGGGAGTTCCCCATCTGTGACTTTGGCCAGCAGTTCATTTGTTTCTGTGCCACCCTGTTCCTCTGTCTTTGGACTTTCAGAATAGCTGCCTCTTTCCCTTAGGCAGGATTGTCATCCTGAGTTTATGGCCTCTTCTTGGGAAGTTTCTAAAGTTCAGCCTAATAATTCAGTGCTGAATCAAGTCGGAGCAAACAAGACTGAGCAGAGAGTAATCTCTTGCTTAAAATAGTAAATCTGTTAAGGCAAGGACTGAGCAAGTGCGGGGGCAGTACATGGATTTGTAATTCAAGCAGGATTTGTTTGGAAAATTTCTGCTGCTGGGAAGAATGTCTTGGATGAGAACCCCATCACCTTTGCTGCTGCCAGGAGAGGGCGGCAGCAGCGGCCCCGTCCCGGCACACAGCCTGGAAAAATGCTTCCAGGAATCGCCGTCATCAGTCCCAAAGCCAAACTCCCTTTCTCTCCCCGCATGAATCATGCGGATGTGAAGCGCTCGTGTTTCCGGAATGCGGCTGAATTTATTCCAAGGTCGTTTTTCCACTCACCTGCAGGTGTAGATCTCAAGCGTTTCTCAAATGTCTCCCGGTGATCCTCTCCCTTCCCGCTCCAGAATCGCAATGCAAGGTTCCTGCGTGGTTGGAGCCTCAGGGCAAGTGCTCAGGAAAGCCAAAGTCGTCAGACATCGGAGAGAAAACATCCTCTCCCTCGTCCCAGCTGCACTGGACCCGATCCTACCTGCCGGTATTTTTAGCCAGGAGAAATGTGAAGCCGTGGCCACGTAGCCGTGGGCTGTGGGACGTGTTACCAGTGCCTGGGGCTGGGAGAACTGGGCATGGAGAGGGTCAGCCTTCCCCTGGCCTGGTGCTGCAGTCACAGAGCAGAAAAGCCATCGGCCTCTTGAGCCCTGGCTATAAATATCCAGAGAGGCGTGCCCTGGCAGAGGGAAGGAAGGCTCTGCAGCTCTGGGTCCAGCACAGCCCCCGTTCCTGCTCGGTGGATGACTTAGGGAGCAGAGGAGGGAAGGGCCAGGTGGTAACTTCTACAGGTAAAAAAGGAGGAATGCATGTGCAGTTCCCCCTTTTAAGTTAATATACAATAAGTGTGTGAACGTTCCCAAAGGTTTCTTCTCCTGTGCCAGTCTCCAAAGGATGTGAGTAGATCCAGGTCATGCTCCCAGCTTGGCTTTGTTTGAAGTGAAGCAGCTCTGGAGATCCCCTTGAGAGTCCACTGAAAGACAGTGGCCACACTAATGCTGATCTTTGTGGCAGCTGATCCCAGTGCCAGAGATCTTTCTGCTTTACTCACCAACCCTGTGCCCGTTCTCCTCCATCTCTCCCTGCCCCCCACCCCGACTCACAGCAACAGTCCATCAGCTTTACTTGTGCTCAGCACAACCTCCAGCTGATGGAGCAGTGAGCTGAGCAGAGTGTTTGGTGTAGGGGAGAGGAGAGGGGGAAATATCATCTGTGCCTTGGAGTCAAGTGCTGAGCAGAGGACAGCTCTGTGTGCAGGAGAGCTGCCCTGATTTCATTTGCATCTGTTTGTTCAGATGGCCCAAGCTTCTGTGTGAGCGTGTTCGGTGCTTAGACTGGCCCTGGCTGACCTCTTCAGGGCTGACTTCAGACCAAATGAAATACAGCAAGAAAATACAAGCAGCTACATAGGGCTTGATGTGGGTTTGGGGGGATGTCACTTAGACCAGCACAGGAAAACCATTTAGAGAAGAACTGATCACATCAACACTGTGTTAGCAATCTCAGAAAACAAAACACCTTTTATTCCTGTGGGGAGTTGCTGTTTCTTTCTGACAGCAACAAGGTGGGGTGAGGAAGGTTGGAAGCAGGGTAGTATCACACCCAAAGCTGTGGCAGAAAGCTGGCCCAACCCAAGGCAGACCCAGCCTAGTTGTCCTCCCAGCGCCAGCGATGAGGGGACGATTCCCCTTTGGACAGTTTTCTGGAACTCAGTTTCCTCCGCAAAGAGGAAAATTTGTCTCCGAGAACTTTCCGTAGCCCAGTGTTGTCCCTAGCAAAGGGCAGGTCCTTCCTCACAGCAGGCAGCTGTCCTGTAAACATTTCCCACTTAGCCAGGGCATCCACGGTCTTGTCCACTTCAGCCAGTTCCTCCTCGGAGACGTTCCTCTCCAGGGCAGCGATGCACATCTCCAGCCACAGCTCATAGTCCTTGATGGTGTCTGTGCACTTGGTGGGCCCAGCGAGCTGGGGCTGGCTCTGTGCCTCTGCCAGGGAACACGACTGCTCATCCTGCTCCAGCTCCTGGCCGATGGACAGGCCCTGGCTGCACGTGTCCGGAGTCAGGGGCTCGGACAGGGAGGTCACAGCCTCGGAGTCGTTCTCGCAGCACATCCCAGAGTCTGAGCTGAAGGGAAGGACGTCCTCAGAGGCAGACAGGTCTGCTGACTCTTGCCTTGGCCACGTGGACAAGACGGTCTGTGTCCAAGTGTAGAGCTTCTGTGATGAGAGGGAAAAGGTTTCAGTGTAGAGAATAAAAGGAACCAGTTACACCTTTCCCAGGGTAAGGCACATAAACCCATTCATCTTGAGTGGCTCAGCTTCAGTTGCCACGGTCCTCTCTGCCAGAGGATGGGGAGACAACTCATGGTGACCCTACAAAGCAGGGACTTTCTCTTGTTCCAGTTTTTTTGGCGCCAGCATCTGTGGCAGAGCTGCCTCCAGTCAGATGTGGACTTTATGTGCCCTACTATCGAAGATGGTAGGAGAAAACTGCACCAAATCACTCCCTGCTGTGTGGATGTGATCTCCACGAGAGCCAAACTAGTGACTCTCCAGAGGAAGATGTGTCATTTTAAAAGCTTCTGAGGTACTGATGAAGAATCTTGTTTCATCATGTTGTTAATGCCTGTGGTAATGTGCATTTTATTCCTAAGAATAGCTCTTCCCCTCCTGAGCTGAATTGCACAAGTGGGAAGGCTGGGCTCCAGGAAAGAATTAATGAAAGGAAAATGTCTGAGACAATTTCCTTTTTAAATATTAAATGCTACAATGAGGCATGTAACGGGCTGCTCCTGGCACATTTGTTCCTTATGCTTTGAGGAATGAATCGCTGTACTCCAGTAATCGCTGGATAAAAGGTGATCTCCTTGTCTGCCTTATTGCCAGTGTTTGGGGGATTTCTCTGTGTGTGTTTCATCTTTACTTTCTGTAGCTCTCAGCTGATACATGTGCACAGCCCTTGATTGCTCTAGGGAAGAGCAGTGACAGTATTAGCCTGGGTGTCACCCCTGGTGTGCCGGGCACCGAGCCGGTTCCATCCGTGCTCAGCTCAGGGTGAGCTGCACTGTTTGAGGAGCAGGCAGGAGATTCCCAGCCCTGCAGAACTCCCTTCTTCCACAGCATCCTGCTGCTCCCTCCCCCTTCCCTCCTCCATCGCTCTCTCTTCAGGCAAGTGACAGAAAGGATAAAGAGCTCAAATTGAGTGGGTGGGAGAAATCGGCCCCAGTTTCAGTCTGTTCATGAAGCCTCGGGGAAGAATTTCATACAAGAGTAAAATGGCCTCTTTCAGCTTAGTTATCCCCCTCTGCTCCCTCCCTCTGGAGCAAGAAAAAATGTCAAGGGACAACTTTGCTCCTGTCTCATCCCACCTCCAATGGCTCTTTGCTCCCTCTGGGTTTATAAAACAAAGGCGGCGCCAGAAACTGCGTTGGTAGCTGGACTAGTGGGGGGGACAGCAAAGCTACTGGAAAGCTGCAAATAGCCCATGAATTTATAAGTCTCTTAAAATTCCCAGGAATAGAGAATATGGGAAGGAGCTGAAATTGCTACTTAGCCCAATTCCCAAAAAGAATAAAAGCTGAGGAGATATGGATGCTCAAACAGTACATGTGGATTATTCAAGGCAAAAGAAGGGGATGATTGACTCAAGATGACTACCAGCACCCCAAAATCCTTTGGGTGGGTTTGTAGGGCTGCGGGCTCTGTGTTCTCCTGTTTAACTAGAAAGGGATAACCTCGGTGAAGGTTTTGTTTACCTGCAGGTAAGAGCATTTGAAGTGGATGCCCACACCAAGGACGACACTAAGAATGAGACCTGGTGTCTGTGTGTGTGTGTGGCCACTGCAAACTCATCCAGAACAGCCCAGGATGCTGCAGAAGCAGCAGGTGGAAATGGTGGTTGTGGTGGGGGAAACAACAGGAGAATTAATTTGCTTTCAGTTTTCCAGACGACTCATGCTGGAATAAGCAGCTGTGATGGAAAAAAAAGGAGTGTGTTTCTGAGTGCAACTCAGATAAATAAATGGAGGGGCTCTTTCTGCTGCATAAGTGCTGGTTTCCTGCCCCACGTGCTGCTCTGCCTGTAACTCTGTCTCAGTCACAGACTTGAGCAGCATTACCTGCTGCTGGCAAGGCACAGCTTGGGTCTGGCATTTCCTGTAGTTGTTATGAGTGTCTGGGGCTGTGATGTGGCAGGTGGGGATCCGTGATAGTTTTCCAAAAGGAAATGTGACTTCAGACTTGCACTTAACGTGCTTGGCAAGTTAACTTTGCTATCTGATATTGTCTCCAACTGCTTTCTGCTCTCTTCTGTCAGGTTTCTTAACTATTTAATTCATCTCTGGAATTTATATTTCCTCTCAACATTATGGCAAAGCCTCTTAGAGAGATTATCACAACTCTCATACACCAGCTTGTACTGTATCTAGCTGAGCTTTGCCTTGTCAAAGAAGAAAATGTGACACTTGGCAAATGCTTCCTTCCTTTAGGTTTGTGTTCTCTGTTGCCAGAGGATGCTGTGCCAATTAAGGTATTTGCTGTAGGTGTAAAGTTAAAAATGTTTCCAGAAAATCTTAATGCAATGGCAGTTCTCTTCTAGAAAGCAGTAGCTGGATGCTGACAGGCTGGGTGTTTAAATAAAGCAGAATTTATTCCTCTGGTAGTCTGGACAATTTACATTCCCCTCGGGCAGACGTAGGGACCAAACAGCCATGGAATCAGAGAAGGGTCTGACAGCACCACAGGAAAGTAGCAAAACCACACAAATCTGTATTTTCCCACATCCTCTGCCATGCTTCTGCGTGTCTGATTGCAAACTGAATGAAACTAGAGGCACCTCCTTTCTCATTCTGCTTGTCTCTTGTTACAACTACAACCCACAGGCTTTAAAATAGGCAGCCGTGGAAAATCCTGCCTCTGAACACGATGTGTGTCAGACAGGAATTACAGCCAGGGAGAAGATGGATGCTGAGTGAGAATGGTGACATTATTTCTATTTCAGCAGCCATTTGGCTACTGAATCTTTCTTCTTAAATGCTGCTTTTTACAGAGCAGAAGTGGGAAACCTTTACAAGAGCTAAGGGTGTCTTAGCACTATTCCTGATTTGTCTAAATGTGGTGTTAGCAGTTGTATGGGTGGGAGAGAAGAGGCACTTACTAGGGGGCAATAATTTGGGATCCTTTCTCGTATTTTTAAACAGAGGAACTGCAGCAAAGTACACACTTAATACTTCCTCTCTGTTCCCAGCAGCCTCAGAGAGGCAGAAATCCAGGGTGGCACAGGAAAGGGTGTAGCTGTGGGAATCACTGCTGCTTGGAATCTGCCTGTCCTCCCCATCTTATTTCTGGGAGTGGGAAAACGTGGTTGGGACTGTGGCACTGTCCCTTGGGAAGAGCCAAAAGCCCGGGAGCTTGTGCCAAGTGCTTTGCTGTGACCAACACCCCCGAGTTCAGGTGGGAGCTGCTTCCTCTGCACCTCACCCTGAGAGCACCTGCCTCCAACACGCTGCTACAGCACATTTAACCCGTGCTTTGGGGGGAGTTCCCCTCCCTCCAGGATGGGCCGGGGGATCTGTCTCTCACCCTGTAGCGCTCGATGAGTTTGAAGCCCACGACGTGCTGCAGCTTCCGAAGGCAGATGGGGCACGGCTCCAGGGGCCTCAGCAGGGCTTCATCCAGGCTCAGGGCACCCTGCATGATGCACTGCAGCCAGCGGCAGGTGCCCAGCCCCATCAGGTGGCAGATCTCGTGACAGGTCACCTTCCAGAAAAGCAAAAATCACAGCAGTGCATTCGTGGTCGTTCCTGCTTCCACGGCCCCCTCCTCTTCCTCTGCTGTTCCACTTTCCCTCATTCCTGACAGCCTAACCAACTTGTTGCTCAGCTCTGGCAGTCCTCTAGCCTAGGCTTTTCCAAGGTGAAAGGAGAACCTGGTTCCCTCTGGAGAAGTAGCTGTGGGAAGTCCCTGTAGCAGGTTTGGAGCTGTGGGGCAGTGCTGCTGTCTCTCTTCCCCAAGGAGACTGCAGTTTTTGGAAACCTTTTGTTGTTTGGGGTTTTTTTTTTAAGGAGGAAAACCAGTCTCACTGGGGTCTGAAAAGAGCAGCACAGTCCATGTGAGAAATCTGTGAGAAGCTATTGGCAATAACAGATCTGGGCCCTTCCAAAACAGACGCTATTAACATTTGTGCCAAAGCAAAAAAAATAAGCTGGAGTCATCTGGCCAAGCATGACTGCCTTGGGAATTGGCAACTGTGGAAAGGCAGGCTGGGGATGGAGGATTTCCCTTCCTCCTTCCTTTGCCACCTAATCTCATTGGAAATTACTACAGGAAGAGACCTCAGACTTGAAAATCCTGAGCAAATATCAGAGGAGCAAAGAGAAAGGGCATTGAAGGTGCTGGTGTGGCTGCTTTCTCTGGACCAGCTTTGGGAGGAACACTAGAGACAGAGCTGGCAAGAGGGAGATACTGGGATGAATGGGGACAGCACTTGTGGAGAGGATGTGTAGGAGATGAAGGGGATTTAAGGGCATATGCATATAACTATATGTGCAAACCTGCTTGAGGTATTTTTTTCATCCATCCATGTCATGAGTCTGGCACATGAATCTCTGCCAATCTTTGAGGAAGACAGTCCCCCCCATCCCAGCCATCCATACTTACATCCAATTCCACCAGATACTCATTTCCAAATACTGAATCAGTTCACAGATCCTACTGCCCCTGCAATGTCTGGCAAGCAAAATACTCCTGATTACCCAAGCATGAGCCTGGGAGCTGGGCAGGGTTCTCAGTGTTGCTCCATGACAAAACCTGGTCTAGTGGAAGGTGTCCTTGCCTGTTGAAAGCGGTTGGAATGAGATGATCTTTAAGGTCTCTTCCAACACAAACCCATTTTATGATAAGGCATGTTCTGTAGCCTCCCTATAACTGGTATTACTATTGGCTCCAGTGATGAGGGCAGCATTTGTCTACACAGTGCACTAAACTGCAGGCTCTTTATGTCTGAATTAAGTGTGTGGCCTTAGCTGTGATTGCCTGTGCCTTCTGGGAGCAGAGTCTCATGCCTGCTTCTCTGGGCTGAGACGTGGATTATGCCCAGGTCTGAAGTATTTAACCCTGCACAGGAAGACACAGAGGGTGCAGAAGATTGCTGGTCCTACCTTGCAGCACTGGACCATCTCCTGGGCACTGAACTGCAGAGTCCGGTCTCTGCTCTCCTTGCTGACTTCACACAACTCTTCCTTCTGTGTGGGTGGGTTCAAGCTGCTACAACCAGCCTGGGGGAAATCCCCAGAAAACCTGGCAAAGCTGCACACTCCCACTTCTGTGAAAAGAGTTGAGTACAAGTTAGGCATCCGCTCTCTTCTGACTGTCTCACCTTAGGTGGCATGAAAATACAGCTGTTGTAGCACAGTCCAGTTGAGCACACAGGGTGTGAGGGGAACAACTTCCCAAAAGGTTTGTAGCACCTCAGTTACCTCTGTCTGTATTGGGAGCCCTGATTCCCCCGAATTTTTAATTGGGAAAACCTAGTTACTCTTATTAAGGATTGAATAACATGTTAAGGATAAGATTTGGCTATTGCAGTCTCCCAGGGAAGGCATTTGGGTAAAGTGCTGCCTTATCCACGTGCTGTGCTAAATCATTGTGGTACACACTAATCCCACCTTGTCCTGGCAGGAACTTGCTGAATGTGAAGCTCCAGGTCTCACATGGGTAAAGGTCCAGCAGAGTGAGTCCAAGGACACACAGGGCATCCATGGGCTTGTTATTCTTCAGGAAATTCAGGATCCCATCTGGAAAAATACAGGGAAGACATTTGTTAAAATGAAGCATCCCTGGAAGGCACATAAGAGCCAGAATTTCTGCTGCTCCTGGGGAGGAGGATGTAATCCAAGCCACAGACAGGCAGAGCTGCACAATTCATTCTCTCAGATGGAGAACCACGGCTGTGCAGCCCATCTCTCAAGTTGGAGCAGACTTTGGAAGTAGATCTGAGCAGAGGTTTAAAACAAAGCAGGACTAAGGGCAGAGATATAGGTGAATTCACTACTAACCCATGGAAATAAACACCTGGGAGCAGAATTTCTCTACAGGCATTTCAGAACAGAGCTGGAACAGCCACAGGGCTGTAATGCTGGGGCTCTGCTGAGCACCTGCTGCCCGTGGTACCTGCAAACAGCTCGTTCCAGAGGGATGTTTGTGCAGCATGGATTTGGCAGCTGGAAAACCTGTTTCCCCAGGGAGCTGTGACACTTGAACCTGAGTTTCCTAACATGAAAGGCCAGTGAGTTCCCCATCTGCACCACCCAAGCCAATAATTTATTTTGGCTCTGGACAAGAGATGGGAGAACTCAGACTACACCAAATCAACAGTGCCTTCCCGTGGAGCTGATCGGATCGCTTTGCAGAGCTGGACCTAAACATAATAGCACTGCAAAATACAAACAACAGAGGAAAATATGATGAAAGTCACTTTGTTTTTCATTCCTGTTTCCAACCTCAAAGCTCTGGGCTTTCCATGGGAACAGGATTTCTCCCTTTTTACTGCCTTCCTCACCTCCTCCCTGCTCAGGCAATGAAGGGCTGTTTCAGGCATTTCCTCAGGGAGGACTCGTGCCCATGTGCCAATCTGGTGTCTGTATGGGCTCCCTGCTCCCAGGTCCTCACCTGCGTGGAGCTGCACCCTGTCCGAGTCCCGGCTGTGGCGGTAGCAGCAGTGAATGGAAGAGACAGGGATGGAGGGAAGGCACTTCACACGGAGACCCAGGAAGAAAGATTCGACACAGCTCTGGAGGGAATCCAGCAGGGAGAGCCCAGCAGGCCCTTCAATTAAGTCTGAGAAGAGAAGCCTGTCATCAGTCCCTTAAAGCCAGGGTGAACCAACAGGTCCGATGGGGTCTTCTAGGATCAGCCAAAGACACCAGGGAAGAGGCAGGGTAATTCTGGAGTTAATTGCTTATTCTGGGATGTGGAAGACACCTCTAGATGATTATGGATATAGAGAAGAGGGAGCTCTTCTTAAGAGGTTGCTGAAGGCATTAGTGTGCTCTCATTAGCACAGCAGATGTGCCACAAAGTTTGTCTCCTATTTACGTTGTGGAGAAAGATTAATGTGGGAATGGATGGACCTCCAGAAATGCTGGGTATTTCCAGCATTGTTTCACATTACATATGTATAATATGTATATATGTATATATATATATAAATTCATAGCAAGTCTCACCCAGGGTCACATATATCATTTACTGGGCAGGTCTACCAATGGTGTTGTCATGGCTTGTGACTCTTCACTGGGGGCACATCAGAGCCTCTGGTCTCACACTTCCCTTTGCTACAGCAACTGCATTTTCCAGGTTAGCCCTTAGAAGAAGGTGTTAGCTGGCATCCAGCACCACCCACCTCCCGCCTGCATCTTTCCAGGTGGCTCAGCGAAGACCCCCACCTTACCTATAGGCTGCAGGTAAATGTGCTTCCGACAGAAGTTCTGCTTCCTCCTCAGCACGGCGTGGTAGAACGTCTCGAAGTCCTCGGGGGCATCGGGGTGGCTGAGGAGCCAGTCGAAGGCCGTGCGGATGAGCAGCGTGCAGAAGAGCGTTCTCTGGGGGTTGTAGGCCTCGGAGAGGAACAGCTTCTCCGCCCTGGAGAAAGCCTTGGCGTAGAGCTCCTGCAGGGCGGGGTTGGTGGAGATCAGCGCATCCTTCAGAGCCCGGGGCCCGAAGCTGAACTCCTGAGCGTGTTTGCACTGCAGCATCGCGGAGGGACCCGCCGGCCTGGCACTGCCTGTGAGAGGGGACACGGCCATCAGCACGTGGCCTCGCCAGGGACCTGCAAACCTTCTCACACTTTGCCCTCACAGCAGTTTTTCCCGGCTGTGAGGTCGGACTGGGAGCTTATAAACGCTGCACGCTGTGCTGGCCTGGGGCCCTGCGATCTGAGCAGCTGTTACAGGGTTCTCTACATCCCTGTGTGCATCACTGGCTCATGGACCCTGTACCAGTAGATGGTGCTCAAGAATGCAGAGCCCCAAAATGCTGCCAGATGTCTGGTGTAAGCCAGGTAGTTTGATTGGCTTGGGTGGGTTTGTTTTTTTTTTGGTGGTCTATCCTGAAGCCCCAGCAAGATGGCAAATACCTCTGGGTGTTGTGCAACTGGTTGCACTGGACATCATAGGATATAGGAAAGTGATGTTCCTTTTGCTTGGGCTAAAGCACATTCCTTGGAATAGGTCCATATCAGGAATGAAGAGGCTGACTGGTTTTTATCAGAAGCCTAAACTTGTGACTTCTGAAACAGCTTCTGAAAGCAGCTGTTCACTGTTGACAATTTCCTCTAACAGCTTCCAATCTTAGATATTAACTTGGGGCATTTTCTGGCTCACAGTGGTCTTGTCAGGCTGCAGGATTTGGGAATGTTTGCTCAGCCTGATCCACAGGTGGGACTTGGTGTATAAGACTTGTGTCTGCTGGTGCTGCCTCTCTAGCAACACACGTTGCCATCATGTCACTCCATGAATAGCTTCATGTCACACTGTGTTAGCATCAGGAATGCTGGGGATGATGTGAAGTGGTAAATAGAGAGCAAATGAAAGCCTGCAGCACAAAGAAATTAATTCAGACCATCCCAGAAATATTCTCTCCGGGGTTCTTTCTAAGGCAAATGTTCTCCAAAGCTACAAGTCAAGCACCTATTTCCCACTGCAGTTTGTGCACTTATGGAAATTCCAGTTGACATGTTGGGGAAAGGGAAGAAAAAGATGCAACTCAACCCCTACGATTAACTTAGGTCTGGATTTCCCCTTTTTTGTAAGGAGATCATTCCAAGTAGAACTGGAGTATTTTGGAGCAGTGCTTTGGGCAAAGTTGCCTACCACAGATAAGTGCTCAGCCTGAACACAGCAGAATGAAAAATGCACAAAAGCACAGGTTTCTAGGATTAACTAGGCAAGTTAATAGTAACTTAAAAGGAGCCAGACAAGCTTTCTGAGTGGTACCAAATGCATCAGCTGCTGTCCATTGCTGTTAAAACACCAGCATTCAATCACAGAAAAAAAAAAAGAGATGAAATATTTTAAAGAGGAACTCATTAAGACTATAATTTAAGTAGGTCTGCAGCTTAGCTCTGTCAGGTAAGTGACATTCAGTGGCCCTTGAGGACAGCAGTATAATTAAGAAAATTCAATATATAAAAAATTCGTACCAACATGAGCCAAGTCTCTCCTCAGTTATGCAGAGGTGGTTTGCACTGTAAGAGGAAGGTGGCAGCCCATTAAAATTATCACTGAATTCCTTCACATCTAACCCTTGGGAAGAGATGTGTATGTATTAGCAGTCCTTAAAAGGACTCGTTTTGTGTGATCTTTTTGTCTCTAAGGGTGTGTAGCCTGGAGAGGGAGCAGGTAAGCAGTTTTCTTTCATTTTTGGAAGCTTTTTATTTCACTCACATTAAAGGCTGACAGCAGATGGCACAGGGGGGACCTGAAGTAGTACAAGGGCCCTAATCCTGTGGTAGTTTAGATATCAAATCTGCAGCACTTTCTCTGCCACCTCTTCTTACTGCCCAGAAAATGTACAAATTGCTCCTGGTGGTTTTTGCAGGGAGCAAAAAAGAGTTTGTGTGAGGTTGTTTCTTTGCTTTGTCACCCAAATCTCTACACTTCTGACTTGCTTCCAGATTTGAGAGAACGAAGTGAGAGTCTGACCCCACCAGGTCATCAGGAGTTTTGCCTTGGGCAAGGTGAAAACTTGTGTTTTCCCAAGGGACAAGACTTCACTTGTTCTGCACAAACTTTAAACACAAGGCATCATTTTCCTGGTCATATGCAGAAGTTTTTCTGGGAAGCTATTAGCAATATTCAGCTCCCTGAGGATGTGATGAGCTACTGCCTGGCTGGTGCTCCCAGGGAAATGAAGGAGACACTGCACTAGGCCCAGGTTGAGGCTGATCATGTCAAAGGAGGTTTCTGGAAGCACGAGCTGCTTTCATTAAAGTTTTGGGCAATGACTGTAGTGTCAATCTGGGGAGGAGGAGCTGGTCAGAAAATGAATGGATTTTTCTCTGCTAAATGGGAAGCAGCAAAGAGTGGATGCATGTGACAGCAAATACAATGAGTGCACAGTCTGGCAGCATGTGTTCCCCCCAGGCTCTCTCATGGAATATAGTGCGAGCCCAAAGCTATGGGATATACATTGTTTTCCAAGACTTCCTAAAAGGAGACATTTACCCAGCTCCAGACATTCCTAGCTCTAACCATGGGTGTTTTTTGATGCCCAAGGATGCCCATGCTGTGGTTCAAAAGCTCAAGCACAGGAATTGACTTGCAGGAATTCAGACTGGAGCAACACATCCCTGCTTCCCCTGGAGAGGCAGGGTTTGCTTCTGAAAGAATAGCAGCAACCCATTACACTCTCCAAATCCAACACAATTACTTCTCCTTAACCATCTTTTCTAAAATACTTCACTGGAGAAAATTAATGATTTAGAAAATTTTTATGGACAACTTTAGCAGTTGAAAAAAAGAAGCTGTTTTACAACATTAGCTATAGTGCTTAATCTAATGTATGGATGTGGTGTTTCATTAACTGAATTGTTCAATAGGGCTTTGTAATTTTTAGCTCTTGTGTTGAGGGTGCCTGGTTTAAATCTCTGATGCAGTGCTTCAGGAGGGAATGGCACTTTAGCTTGGATATTCCACTCCTCCCCACCCTCAGTTTTTTAGATGCTAAGGTGGGGCTGAAGCAATGGAAACACCAATGCATCTTTCTGCCCTTCAGGTATTTAGGAAGGAGACATCATGCCTTTAAAGTAAAAAGCACCTAATTTGGCTTTTTGTTCAATGACAAGCAGTGAGACCTGACTAGAATGTCCTGGGGAGGAAAAAGTAACTCTTTTTATTTAAAAGGCCAATAATATGTAATTGCACTTGAGAAAACACTTTAAACAACACAATAACATAAATATCTGCTGCAAATGGAGACACCACATCCACTCCTGTGCCATTCTCTACTTTTACCATCAGGAAAACATCCTATTCCCAATGCATTCTGTCATTCCATCTTGCAGCCATTTGCTAACACTGTAATTTTTCCTAAGTAAAGAATGGTTGGATCATACGAAGTCCACGAAGGTTGATGAACTTGGAGGTCTTTTCCAACCTTGATGGTTCTATGACATAAAGGGGCAACATCCATCTGTCCAGTATGAAATATGTTTGTGTTCTGGCACCTGTAGGCTCCCAATAGAGCAGGGAAGGAGCCATCCTGCGCTGGCAATTCACATCCAGTTTATGGACACCTTCTTTTTCTGTTATTCTTATATTCCATATTCTTCATCATCACATCCATGCAATGCAGTGGAGACACATAGAACCCAAATGTTTTGGCACTTGGCTCCTTGTGTGCTGCTGGGAACAGCCTTTCCCAAGAATTATGTTCCAGGACCCCAGTTCTGGCCTTTCTGCTTGTGGGACAAGATGTGAGGCAGGAGCTCCAAGGGCATGCTCCATATGCCTGGCTTTCAGGACCATATAGAGGCTTCAGATCGGATTGGGCATAGTACACAAATCTGTTTACTATGGAATTTGACAGATTTTTTTCCCATGGTGAGTGTTTTCACAAGAAATGCCTCAAAATCCAGACCCAGCACATGACAGCTGAGCAGTCAGTACTCTCCCTTTCCCACAGTAACCTGTTAATGTGCTTCATGTGTAATCCAGGTTACTCATAAATTATTCTCTTTGCAAATCAGACACCTATAAATTATTCTCTGTAATTGAAAATTACCTATGAATTATTCTTTTTGTAATTTGCAGACATGTCATTTATGCTGTAATATATTGACGTTGCTTTCTTGGATAGATATGCTTGGGGCTGACAGTAACAGGGTAATTCTCAAAGGCCGAGGCAATATCATGCAGTGCAAGTTCATTTGGGATATTCTGACAAGAGAGAAAGGGTCTTGTGTGCAGAAATTCTGTGTTGTACAGATACAGAAAGGGCACTATGGAATTTGGCTCTAACATTGTAGAGATTGCATTTTTATTTATTTTTTAAGCTTTTAAGCTGGGCATTCTAAAGTTGTTTATTTTATAAGTCAACTTGTAAATAATTTCTAACTCTGACTCTCCCATAGGCACTACAGGCTACAGATGCACAGAAGGAGATCCCCTCTCTTCCCTTCCCCTCTCAGCTCTTTTGAAATATTTGGAAGCAGATTGACTTAACTGGGCTCTTCTGGTGTCACAGGGACATTAGCAGAGTCTCTTAAAACTGATTAATTGCCTTCATTAGGTGCTGTACTGTAAACAAGCAGCGATAGTGCAGAAAATTCATAGTCAGTCAACAAAAATGAAAAGCCCAGAGCAAACATAACAAGCGATAACTAATTATCAACACATGCCCTAGTTGCTTAATAGCTGTTTCCCTGAGATTTGCAGTTGGTGCCTGCTACTGCTGCTCGAGGATCAGCCTCTCCTTCCCAGTGCTTCCCAGTATTGCACTGATGTCAGCCTGAAAGCAATTTTCTCAATTTATTCGTTGACATGTATAGAAAGACATTTTTCTTGACTGAGAAGCTCTGATCCCAATAAAATTCTGAGTGGTCCAGCTCCTTCTTCAAGGAGCTCAGTACAGCCTCTCACACGGAGCCAGGCTTTGCCTGCTGAGCAAGCTCAGCTGGCGCCACACCAAATCTGTTTGGCCAAGTTCAGACCTGAACTGGGGGGAATTTCCAGATTCTCAGCACTTTTCAGAATCAATCCCCTCTGCTCATGGAGAGAATACACTCTGGGCCTGATCAGCCCTGCATTGTACCCACACATCCTCCATTCTCTTTGCATTAAAAGGCCACAAAACACCAAGTCAGATCTGTGTGTGTTCCAGATCACAAAGTCAGATAAAGCCTTCTGGCCTCACCTACTGCCAGATCCCGATAATGTTTATATGTAATATCTACAGAATATGCTTGTGGCTTGGTGGGCTCCATCAAAAAGTGCAATTCCTGGTGCTGTGGAAATTTTCAGGGATTCACATGTGCATTTACTGGGAGAAGGATCTACTTGTCCTGTTGGAACTGATATGTTATTGCCACAAGGCTCAGTCCTGGAAGTTTGTCCTGCCATGAATCTGCCTCATTAATTAGCTTGGACTGCTGGACAAGTCAGATGGACAACTCGGCAGTATGCAAAGAAGGTTTGCAGGATGAAAGACTAGATTTGTGAAGGTCATTAAATACCTAAGATGGAGACAGATGCTTCCATCTGTCCTTATTTAAATATCCTTATTTAAGTGTTCTTAAGTACTTAAGAACACATCCATATCCCCTTTGCCCTTGATTTTGTTTTATGTGAAAGCCTGCTCTCTCAATATGCTGTTCTTCATTTTAATATGTATTGAGGACATACATTACCCCTAGTTTCAGTCTTCTGTTGTAAGGATTTTATTTATTCTATGCTCATACATAGTGCTACTCTTTTTTTCAATGCCTGCTATTTGAGGCTCTCCAAGCGTCATACAAGCATTCATGAACTTCTCTGTACCACCCTCCAGAAAGTAAGCTGACAATATGTTCCTTTCCCCCTCATCCCCCCTATCACCCATTTATTCATCATTTTCAGTGCTTTCTCTATTCATTTTAGTCTGGTTAAACTGCCTATGATGCTTCTCCCGTGCACATGTGTGATGAAGGGCTGGCCGAGTTCTTCCCATGCTCTTACACGAAACAAACCTCCCCAGTCCGTGGCTGTTTGCTGTGCACTTCCTACCAAATAGCCAAAAGCACCGAGCAGCCAACGCAGCAATGCAGAGATACCCGAGCTCTAATCACTCACAGCTCCAGGCACTTTGCTCTTCATCATATTTGTCTAGACAACTAAATTGTCTCTGTGAGCCAACCCCAGTGTTAGCCGGGAAGGAGGCTGCATTTTCCATACGGATGAACGCCTGGCCAGGTATGGCTATGGAGAGGTGTTCCCTCGGGAGCAGGTGTTATAAAAGTGGTTCATCACAAGGTACAAGTGCACTGGAAAGCTGTGCCTCGTCCCAGCATCGAGTGCTTTTTAAGTGGTGCCGCCAGATAGGGGATGTTTGTGGGCATTTTACAGGCAAGGAGAAGAAGGGGGCCCCAAGATATTACTGCAGGGCTTGGGGCGACAATAACAGACCCCAAACCTGAGATTTCGTAGGGGCCAGCTGCGCCCCGACTACAGCCAGCTCTGCCAGCCGGAGGTTTGCTGGGTACGAGGCATCTCTGCAAGCGCTGCAGAAGCAGGTGCTGCTCCTGGGACACCTGACACCGCCCCCCCCCCGGCCCTGCCGATGTGGAAAAGGGGCTGCCGATGCTGACCCCCGGTGCGGGATTCGCACAGGTGGGTGTGCGGGGAAGGAATAAGTCTCCCAGCATCCTGGGACGGTGCACCAAGCTCAGCCCCCGGCACCCTAAACCCCCGTAAGGGTGCACCAAGGGCAGCCCCGGCACTCCAGCGGGGTGCTCGGGCAGGACCCCCGGAACCCCTGGCTATCGTGCCCCGAGCCCCCGGCGGGAGATGTTCCGGGCGCGGCCACCAGCCCCCGGAGGGAGATGCCCTAAGTGTGACCCGCCGACACCGAGGAAGGATGCCCAGAGCACGGCCACTATCGTCCGTGGAGCGATGCTCCTCAGCCCGGGAGATGCCCCGAGCCCGACCACCCCTCCCCGGGAGCGATGCCCATCCCAGGGAAGATGCCCCAGCCCCGCTCCCCCGCCGGGGGGTTCCCGCCGCACTCCGGGGCCGCCCTGACCTCCCTCCCCGACGCGCCGGGCCGTGCCCTCCCCGCGATGAAGGCGACCCCGATCTGTCCGCGGGGACGGGACGGGACGGGACGGGACAGGACAGGACAGGACTCACCGCCCGCCGGGCCGGGGCTGCGGAGGCCGGAGGTGCGGCAGGGCCGGGGCAGCCGGCTCGGGGCTGGCGAGGCGGAGCGGAGCGCGGCGGCGGCGGCAGGAGGAGCAGCAGCAGGAGGAGGAGGAGGAGGAGGAGGAGGAGGAAGAAAAGGGGGAGCAAAGGGGGGCTCGGCCCCGGGAGCCCGCGGGATTCGCCGAGCGGCCGCTCAGAGCCGCCTCCTGCCGGTGCGCGGGGCAACCGCGGGGGGGAGCCCGAG
>VXBA01003219.1:62414-208260 GCA_013399895.1 Serilophus lunatus
GCGGGTCCCGCCCGGCTGCTGGAGACCGGGAGAGAAGCGGGAGCGTTTTGGGAAGCGCGTTCCGAAAGAGCCTGAGGCTGAGCGGCTCGGCAGTGCCGGGGGCTGGAAACCCTTTAATCTCTGCTCTAATGAGAGCTGGGAGAGGAGCGGTGTCTGGAGACCGGTTTTGCCGGCGGCTGATGCCGTCCCCGCCCTGGGAGCCGTGTTTGCATTCGCCTTGATGCCTCGTGAAGAGCGTCGTTCCCACATGACCTGGGTGCATTTCTGTGCCCCACGATGTCCTTTAATTTGGGAATATTATCTGTTCTTGGAAAGGTTAATTACATTAAAGGAGTGGATCTCTGTTCCTATTTCTTCATGGCTTCATTTGTTCTGCCTTTCATGTTTTGATCCCCATCACTGCTTTGATCCCTCATTTCTGCCATCTCTAGATGGAAGGAAAGAGGAATACCCTGCCTGGGACCCAAGTGTGTCCCCAAGTGACATACACTGAAATTAGAAAAAAATATATGTTTAAAACATGTTTTATAGCCTCAGAAGCTGTAATGCCCAAATACCATCTGCACACCTGGCACAACCACAGCCCCTGAAAGGGCCAGCAGAATGGCCATGGAAGGGGACAGATGACCATGTGCTGTGCTGCAGGATTAGCAAGCACCAGGATAAGACCCTCCCTGTGTGCTGCGGCTGCATCTCTGGGACCTGCATTGCTCTCAAGGCACTGACAGCATCACTGGTGAAAAATTGCCCTAATTTGCTGCTCTCATAATCAGGCCGAGGCGAAGCAGCAGCTTCTTCTGGCAGCAGCGGCTGCTCGTGAATCCTCCTTGTGGGAAACCTTCCTGAGATTCTGCGTGTGGGGAGGGCAGGAGGGAGTCCTAAGGCTTTGGAATAGTATCCTCTTCCACTTCGGCTGCTACCCCAAGCACAGGAGATGCCCTCTGTGCTGTTTTAGTTGGGTGCTGCTTGTAATTAGAGTTTATTTGTATTAATTAACTTCAATTATCTATTTGCAAGTTGCTCCAAGTACACCATCAACACGTTTAGAACCATGCAGCCTCAAAGAGCCAGCTCCTACTTGAGGAAGCTGTGATCTAAAAACCAGACACACTGATACAGCATGCCCCAAAAATGAAAAGGTTTTTTTTAAGAAACTTATTGTATAAACTCAATGTTATTATTAAATGTTATTAAGTGTTCTCATAATGATGTATTTATCCTGGCACAGGAAGAAGTGGGTAACCCTTGTCCAGGAGAGATGGCAGTGAGGGAGATGGAGGCAGGGACAGAGAGAATTATGAGGAAAGAACCACACAGTCACTCTCTTACTTTTTAGGAGGCAAATGGTTTTATTAAGAGAAAATCAGTAGAAGGGGAAGTGAAAAGGGAGCAGGAGGTGGTCAAAGATTGGATGAGAAGACCACCAGGAGTTGGAGAGGGCAGACACTGAGTGTGACAGGGATTTGGGGCTGTGGAGGGAGTGGAAGGACACCGGGATGGCTGTGCTCAGCATTAGCTCAGCCATGATTAAAGCTGGTCACAGCAGAGACGTGATGCTCACCACAAGTGGCCTTTGTCTGCAGTGATCAGCAGCAGTCATCACCCTGCTCTAAACTCAATTGTTTATACCAGAGTTGTATTTCCTGGAGAGACCATAATCAGTTGCCTCCACCAGAAGGGTGTAAAATAGAGAGGTGCCTTGGACAAGAAATTTCATGGAGCAGCACATCCTCAGGGAGAAGTAGAATGAAAAAATCCCCAGACTGATGCCTTAGACTGGAAGGTAATCAACTGTGGCTGTTTAGCTTAAGAAAATTTTATAGACAGACAAATAGCTCCACGAGGAGAAAAGGCAGGTACCTGCGTATGTGCAAGCCCGAGGAGAGACACGACCCAAATCCACAGCTGCAGGCTGAAACCAGACACATTGAAATGAGAAAATAGACGTTAATTTTTTAAAGAATAAGGTTGATTAGCTGCTGGAACAAATTACTGGGGAAAGGGAAAGTCTTCCCATATGATAGTGTTTTATATTCACAATAAGATGGCTTTCCTCAAGGAAGCTTCAGCCAAGCACGTGTTCCCAGGTTCAGCAGGGCAAAGATGGGGTGAAGTGTAGTGGTCTCTGCTCTGAGAAGGTGAAGAGGTGACTTTATGGCCCCACATAGATTTTAGGAAATGACTCAAAGACTGTGCTCTGGATGTGTATTTCTACATCCTTCCTGAATGGTGCTGCTCTGGTTTGTCCCCTTCAGAAAAGCAGCTGGGCAAGGGCAGCCAGGGGATTAGTCAGACCCAGCCGATCTGATGGGGGTTTTTTGCCCTGTCCTGCCAGTCACGGTGGGGTGTTGGTGCATGTGAGACTGGTGGTGTGGAGCTGTGTGGGGTCTCTCTGCATTTGTCACCCCAGGCTGACCTGAGGCTGGTGGATGCCTGGCTGAGGGTAGGTGACCCCAGGCAACCACTTGCAGGAGTTGCCCTTTCAATATCAGTGCAGTCGTTTTTCAGAAAGCAAATTGCTCACTGCAGGAGTGAAATATTCTCCTTTTATTGGAACTTTGACAATTTAAAAGTCAGTGTTGTTTCTGCATCTTCGTAATCTTGAGGCAGTTCCAAAGGGACAAGGGTGCCTCAATTTCAGTTTCTGCTGCCACCACAGAGCATAAATGCACACAAGCAAATTTTCAAATAGTTTGGACGCTGGCAGCAGTCTAGAGAGATCACTGCGAGTTCATCTCATGTTCTCTCTCTGCTGGTCAGCCACAAAGCTCTGACCTACATTTGGGCAGCCCCACAGAATTACTAGCAGCTACTTTGATGTTGGTCCTAAAGCATTTGCAGCCACAGCTGGACAAGGTGCTGTTTCACCTTTGGACTGTGCTGTGCATGAGAAGGAGAAATAGGGAATGCAAACACAAAAAAAGTAAGAATGTAGTCTCATGTTGCTGCCTCTATGAAAATAAGGCAACTGCAAAATTTCTTAGGAGGAACAGGTACAAAAGCCAGAGGATGAGGTCTTCTACATATTAATGATGATGGAAAGGAGGAGAAACAGGACTGACTGGTTTGCATAAGGGATTGAGGGTTCCTATCCCGGGAGTTACTGAGAGGATGTAGCACAGACCTGTCTAGGGACAGGGTTCACTCCCTTTGCAAGATGAAGGTCTAGTGGTGTGGTTCTGGCAGACAGAGGGTCTGAAGCAGGAGATGAGGAGTTATTAAAGCAGGATTTCACCTTGAATAGGAAAATCTGAGGGAACACAGCTGACAGGGCTACAGGAGCTTTGTGCTTCCTCACTGAAATCAGTTGTTTTGGCTCTCTGCCATACATCAGGAGACATGGAAGGGAGATGAAATGTTCCTTGTCTCCTCTACTGACACCATAAAAATGCAGAGCATTGTGCTGTCGCTATGGAAAGGCCCCTCCTTTGCCCAGCTGCTGCCCTGGGCACTCCCCAAGCCATCCCACTCGTGTGCCAGGACATGCCCCACGATGCTGCCTCATGCCCTATCCATCACCCTTCCCTACAGTGAATGAACCTCATGGAGGTGTGGGGGAATGTGAATGTGGTGCTCGTGTTTTCTTCTGGTTCCTTTGAGAAATCCAAGTGAGGGAACTGGAATCAGCAGCAGTGAAGAACAGCTTCTCCCAGCAGGAAGTGGCAGAAGAGGAGAAGAGAGCAGCAGGCACCTTCTGGTAGGTGATGGAGATGGGGGCATTGGTGTCCCCAAGGCAGTGCTCGTGCTCCGTCTGGAAATGCGCCGGACCAGCAAAACTGTCCCTCTCTGCTGTGTCCTGGCACAGTCCAGGCTCTGTTGGCAGGCTTGGGAGGAGCTTTAATGAAAACAAGTGTTTGGCTGGTGCTACTGTAGTGCCACAGACTTTAAGGAACAAACAGAGAGAGCCCAGCCCCTCTTTGATTAGCGAGTGCAATCTGCTGCTACAGCTGATGCTGGAGGAAAAGATAAGAGAGAGAAAAAGAGAACAGCTCTGGAGTGAAGATGAAAACATTGGGCAGAAGATCTGCAAGGGGATGAATTGAGATATTTATTTGCAAATAAATTGCTAGACCAGGCTTCCAAGTGCTTCTGGGCAGTTTCTAATACAGTGGGTTTATTCAGAGCTGAGACTTTACTGAAACTGAAGACTCTAAAGAAGAGATGTCTGCCCACAGATCTAAGCAGTACCTGGTCCAAGTCTGTCTTGTGCAAATCTAAGGAAAAATTAAGGGTCTTCTTCACTTTTTACCACTGATTTTGTGTTTGAAGTCTCTCTGTAGGAAGTCAGTGTGGATGCTGCATGATTCATTCCCATGAGGAAGCATGACTTCAGGTCCCCAGATGGTCGCAGAGGCAGAAGAGGGGGTAGATACATATTTTTACAGCAAGGAGAATGCAGCTTCATTGTACAGATTTGGCCTGGCCTAGAAGACCTGGGAAATGTACAGAGTGATTATTTATCTATTTTTTTATTTTTCATTATTGTTTCTTCCTGGCTTCTGATTATGCTTTAGGAACATTGAGGAAGGAGGAGGCTGCTGCCTGAACAATCCATCCCAGGACTTAAACTCAGCCCGGTGTCTGGTCTATGTGTTCCCTGGGATTCAGCAGAGTCCACTTATTGAGGCCAGCAGAAATAGCATCTTGCTTCCTGGTTTCAGAGGAGGTGTTAAGTAGGACATAGTTAAATTTGGGATTATTAGTAAGCGAACAAGAGTAGTTATTTCTTTTGGAATAGAATTTTGATAATAGATCTTTGGGCAGAGAACTGTGAAGAGCTGCCCTTTGTAGAGGATGAGACATTTACAGATAGGAAACTTTTTCTGATACAATAAATTATTGGGCAGAAATGGATGTTTGGGAGCATTTCAAGTTTCTATATATGCAAACCTGTCTGGCACCAAGTCCTGCAGCATTTCAGCTCAAGGACTGTCTTGCTGATGTCAACAGTTCAGGGCTAGGTCATGTCCTGCATTGGCATCTTGGTCTACAGGAATTTGGGAATCGCTGTGTGATAGTGCAGGTGGAAGGGTTCTTTAGAATCATTCCCTATATATGAAGGAAAATCTGTGAACGAGAAGCAAAGCCCTGCAATGAGCTGTCTGCATAATTAAAACCCTGCAGTGAGATGAAATACGAGATGGAGAGCAGAGATAGTCGGAAGCACCGAGAAACAGAAGCTCTTTCAAGTATTTTTCTGCAGAATGATTGGAGAATTTGCCAGGGGGCTGATTCTGTCCTTGTGTTGTCCTTCACCAGGTGACTCGTGCTGTGCAGCCAGGTGGACACGTCACTGATCCAGAAGCCTCCAAGGCTGGGACAGGTGTGAGCACTAAACTGAGCTTAGGCATAAGGCAGCAGAGAGTCACAGGGCTGCAGAGCTTTAAGTGAGAGCTAATTTCTGTGTCTTGTTGGGCTGATGCATGGCTGTGATTTTTTGCTCATGGGAAGACCACAGCCTAGTTTTCTCTGGGCTGGGTGGTGAGCCACTTGTGCCTGGTGATGCTACAGAGGCAGCAAAAGGCCAAGTGCTGCCACTGGAAACCAACTGTGAATTAATGCACGGTGTGTGATTAATGTGATTTTTAAATGCATTCATGTCCTGTCACACTGGCTGTGGCTCTTGTGTCACATTTGGTGTTCTCAGAACATTTATTAGCCTTACAGATCCCTTGATTATTGCTTTCTCTTTTATAATTAAGCCATGAAACTCAGCATGGTGCAGCTTATGCAGTATTAATTCATGGCTGGCATATTCTGCCTGTGCCCTAGGATAAGGCTAAATGCTGGCAGCTGGATTGCTCTCTGCACAGTTGCTATTCTAAAATTTTTTAATATGATTATAAAAATCACATTCTGCGTGCATATGGGCAACTTGGGGCTCAGCACTGCCTCGAGCAGGAGTGAGATGTGGTCCAACTTCCTCAGGAGCAGGAGCTGCCCCTTGCAGCCCTGAGAGATGGGGCATCCTCCTGCTCCAGGTACTGGCTGATGCTCTCCAGGTGGATGCTATTTGCTCTGCTCCGGTGCTATTGCAGCCCTATGTGCTCTCCACACCCTGCTCACCCTTCTTAGGACGTGCCTGTGAGAATGTGAGCCTTGTAAATGAGTTCTGTTTCACTCCTTTTTGTTCTCCTTTTCTTCTTCTGAGAGTGAAGCAGAATCCGGGATTCCCTGTGAGGCTGCAGCTCCACGGCCCCGTTCTGTCGGCAGCAGCTGCCGTGGCTCTCTGAATAGTTTTCCTCCCGGCTGGTTGCTCCTGCCCCCAGTAAGACAGTTTAACAGTCTGTGTGGCCATGTGGTGAACTGAACAGGGAACAAAAATAGCATTAAACATGTCTGTTTTACTTAATTTTTTTTATTTTCCCTCTCCTGGGAACTAGTTGTAGGAGTGACTATGCTGAAGGAATCAAAGCTCAGCGCTACTGCGAGGCAAGACATTGCAATGACACGGTGCCAGTGCCCCAGGCCACTGCTGGTCTAGAGGCAACAGTCTGAATGCAGAATTTATGAAGTCTTTGCTGGGCTGGGTGTTGGGCCACTTGCTGTTTCCATTGGGTAAATCCAAGCAGCTCCAGCAGCTCTGATCTCCACAGAAGCTGGAAGCCCTACCAAACTTCAGATGTGAGAACAAAGTGCTGAGGTGCCAGTTATTGAAGAACACCTGTGTCAGTGTCCCTCCTCTGCTCTGGACATGAGGGAAACAGCTTGGAAGCTGTAGGGTCCATGGACCACATATTCCATGACAGAATGGCAGTTCTGCTCCACAGTGTATGTGTTAGTTACACACACACACCCCCACACAGCTTGTGTTATTGATTATTACAAACCAAACCACTTCTGTAGAGCCCTGAATGCTGATCATCTCAAAGCTTCTGTTTCGAAAAACACTGCCAAACCCTATGTGCAGGATGTAAATCTGGAGTGCAGAAACTCTTTGAGCTCAGACGTTTCCATGGAGATGAATCTTTGATCTTGTTGTAATAAATAAAGGGCGGAGAAGATGCTCCCAAACTAGGGAGGAAGGCAAGGCTGATCCCTACAGGGCAGAAGTTCTCAAGAGGCATCAGGGTGACAGGAGGTTTCTCCCTGGGGTTTTTCCCTCCACGATGCCATGGCTGTGGCAGCAGTGAGGTTGAGCTGTCTGCCCGCCAGCGCCGTGGCGCACGCGGGGGACGTGCCTTTCGCCCAGCTACACCTTTGAGCTGCCTAATTTAATGCTGCTGAAAAGTCAGATCTTTGTCTGCACAGCAATGCTCACTCTGTGCTGTGGGATTTAGAGAGCAGAGGCACAGGGTTTTAATACTCGTCCGAGACATGCTCGTTTTCCTGCCCGTGGTGGAGCAATCTGAGGAATGAGAACAGCTAGGAAAAGTGCTGTATTTATGCATAAAATGTGGAGGGCAAAAAAAATCACATTTTACCCTGGCACAATGTGCAAAATAGAAGTGTTTGCTATGCTGACATAGAGATTAAGTGACCACAGGCAACAGTCAATTGGCTTTATCCACACGGATGAGCTTTGACCGCACTGAAGACTTGTGTGTTGTAGAGCTGGATCAGTGCTGTTACTCCTGGCACTGGAAATAGAGGCTTGTGTGGATGAAGCAGGAGAGAATTCATTAGAAAAGGGTATAATCAGCTTCAGTAGTCACTGAGAACTGCTGCTTGGCGTAACTGTGGCCACACACACCGGCAGGACGTTTCACGCAGCGATGCTCTGTGCTGGCAGCTGAAGATGATCCTGGTGTTTGAGTGCCTGGATATGCCACAGGGTGTGAGTGTGTGCGTGTGCGTGTGTGTGTGTGTGTGTGTGTGTGTGTGTGTGTGTGTGCGTGTGCTGAGCTGTTTGTGCATTTCTCGCTCCGTTTGGCAGCCGGGTGGTGGCTTTTCCTGGTCACTTCTGATCTGCTCACAGGACGCCGACAGATCCGTGCCTTTGTCTCTGCTGCCAGCACGGCCTCCAACAGGTTCTTCTGCAGCGTGTAGGAGTACGTAGGGTGAGCAACATACTGTGCACAGCCTGGTGCAATGCTGTTTTCCCTTGTTTTTTTATAAATAATCTTTCTCAGATGCATTGAACTGATAGTTGTGGTAATTAGGTCTTCCTACTTCAGAGGGTTGCAATACCCTTCCCAGGTTAATGGTGTTTAAGTACCTTGGACCCACCACTGCTTCCACTGGAGCAAGCGACCCTTTTGTGTCTTGCTGGATCCCGGACTCGTGAACAACTCAGCCATCGCTTCATGTATTAAAATCCCAGTTTAAATACTTTATTTATAGGGATATATGTTGTTTGCAGCTCTGAAATATTATCATCTCTTCCAAATATTGCAGAAACCTTCAGTGGCTGAACAAAGCCCACAGGTTTACTTTAGAAGCCGACAGGTGGGGTTTTTTGTTGATTTTGTTGTTGTTTCACATGACTCTCTCTGCTGTCACGTAGCTCCCTGTTTGTCAGAAATGGACCATTAGCTGAGAAAGCCTTGTTGTTATGTACTACTTCACTGGGAAGAAAATATGTTGAAAGAGCATGCAATACTAAAGGTACTTTGAATCAAAATCACTTCAGCTGGTTCCTGTGGAGGCTTTAGCATTGTTTTCGTGGGGCTCTTTGACAGAACCCAAAGCACAAAATACTCTGACAGGTCAAAGCTGAGGTTACCAGACTGTAATGAAAATAGCATTTTTATCCTCAATTACATGGACAAGATGATACTGCTGTGCAGTCATAGCTGTTTGTCTCAGGGCTGTGACAAGCCTGTACAGATGCTGTCACTAAGCAACCATTGCCATTCGTGTTTTAACTGCAGCTTTTTTGTTGTTGGCACATAATGAGAGTTGTAATCAGGAGATCAGTCCCATCAAGAGTGTTTGTTACTGAGAGTGATGGGCTCCAGCTCTCACCTCTGCCCCAGCCTATAAGGGCTAAATCAGAAGAATTTTGTGTGTGATGGCTCGTGCAGCTTAGTGAGGGTTTATTTTGGAGATATCTTGGCTGGGCCAAGTCATGTTTCAAGATGTACAGCTTGGATTCACCATCTGCTAGACCTGGCTCTGCACCTCCTTTGTGCCGTTCACAGCCCAGCCCAGAAGCTGGTTTGAGGCCAAAGCTCTGGTGAGGGACCAGCCAGAACAAGCCTGGATGTCCCTGGGCATAGCAGCACGAGCCTCCCTGTTAGCTTCTATTGGCCCAGCCTGAAAACCTGAGGAATATGGGGTCCATGGAGACTGGAAATGTGAGAACTGAGAGATGGGAGAACTGAAGATCTGAAGGTTATCTATGTCTTGAAGGTAATTCCCACCTATCTTGAATCACAAGGAGGGAAAGGAGTTAGACGTGTGGTAGTTCAAGCCCTAACACTCTACTAGGAACTGTTTGAGGTTGTGGTTTTGCTTTACACCTGATCTGGTCTAATCAAGCCTTGTCTTTCAAAGCAGTGGGTGCACTCTGTCCCAGACTGAGTTCCTGCTCTGGCACAGAGTTTAACAGCCAGGCAGCTGGGGAGTAACGTGGTTTGGATGGGTTTGTTTTGGAGGCAGCCTTGTGAAAGGCATCTTTGCAGCCCTGTTCTATGTTTATTTTTACATAAATAAACACTTCCAGCTGCAGAGACTCGGAATTGATATGACAGATAGGAGCACTGTTTAGTTTAAGGCAAACTTAGATGCTGCTGTGTAATTGCACCTGTGGTTCTGCAGGGACTCTCGGTGAGGACTGCTCATTTCCCCTTCCACCTGGGGATGAGGTATGAGAGTACCATCAAGTGTCTTTCCTTACAGCTTTGCTCACCTTGTTCAGACAGACACACTGCTCCTTTGAATTCCATTTCTCTGTGTGCTGGCTCCAAGGCTAAAGGCAAGACCTGTCCTGTCTGTGGAGCAGCACAGCTGACGCAGGTTGAGGTCTGGCTGTGTTGAAGCGGTGCTTTATTTCTCAGCAGAGGACAAAAACCACTGCTCTGAAGGGAAATGACACAGACTGCAGGGCTGCTGCCACTGGTATATTTTTCCATTGTAAATTGCTGAGAACTTCTGCAGTGAAGCTGGTTGATGAGCTTCCTCTCTAATGTACAGTGGTTTTTAGAAGCCTTGATGAGTATGTATTAAAGGTGGAGCAAATTTTGTTAGAGACAGACAGAAGAAAATTGCAAAGATATGTATGATTTGATCTGTAATCACAGATCACATACCTCTAAGCTAAAGCAACAGCCTTAGACATTTATGGCCCATTTTTGACTATGTTTTGCAATTAGTATAATTAGGCAAAGAATATTTCTTGTATTGTAAATGCCTAGTGTATTAAACCAGGAAATTAGCAGCTATTCTTTTGGCAGCTTTCATAAAGCCCTTGCTAGTGCAGGGCTGAACCAAAGATGCTTATTGTCTGAGTCTGAGCCATCAAAGGATAGATCCTTTCTTCAGAGCTTTGTTGAAATGTGTTGAAAGCAAGTCTAAGAATTTTATACCTGTGTACAGACCAGACAACACAACTTAACATTGCACCTGTGCAGATAAAGAGCTGAAATGAGTGTTGTCACCTTCTCTTCCAGTATCAGCCACCAGAGATACAATTTTTTGTTTGATCTGTGATGTTCTGCATTGATGCCACCTGTATTGCTACTGCCTGCTATTCACAGCCCATTTTAAAGACGACAGTCCTGAGCCTTGCTGCCTCTTGCCTTAAACGAGGCTCGTGTCTGGCCACAGCCCTTGCTGGAATCAACTCTGGGGGGATGTGCGTGTGTGTGTTGGAAAAAATCTCGGTGGTGCCTCCTGCAGGAACCGAACGCAGCTACAGCGCTGATGGGGTGAACGCAGCAGTTTTCACAGAAATCCGTACAAAAAAGGCAGCTTTGAGCTTTCTCCAATGTCAGTAAAAGCAGGCCAGACAGCCTAGTTCCTTCTGTAGATCTTTGGAGTCCTCAGTGTGTGACAGGAGTGAGCTGGTGTGGAGTTTATGGAGGGATGATTGTTGTCGTGCTGTGCAGCGGTGAATGGCAGTGGCACTTACTGAAGTGGGATGTCAGGATGCACCTGGGGGAAACCAGTCTGCCAAGGGTGGTCCCTTTGGGAGCTACCCCCTCCCTGAGGTGCACTGTGACCTCAGCTCCTCGGCAAGACATACCACAGGGTGTAATTCTTAACCCAACAGGAAGCTGCGTGGCTGGGATAAGGATCTTGTGGAGGTGCAAAAAAAAAAAAAGCTTCTGTAGGCAAGAAGTGTGTTTTAAAATGCAGTGGCAGTGTAAGCAAGTGGGGTAGGGCTTCCATGAGTCCTGAAGTGTGCAAAGAGGGGCATCCTAGAAAGGGTATCCCAGCATGATGGATGATCCACATCAGTAGCTGTTGGTGTGTGTTCATAAATTCGGTAGCTAAATTTCCAGCTCATAAGCCCCACCCAATCGTTTTCTATAGAAAGAATTGTGATTTTTTTCATTTGCTTTCCTCTCCCTTAATCTCTCTAGTCCCTGGCATGTGCTCCACACGCTGCTCAGATGTTCATGACCCTTCCTGCTTCTTCTCACTGTTAACAGGACTCCACTGTAACTAGAGGAGCAGAGAAAACAAAGTAAGGCAACACAGGGAGCTCAGAGGAGAAGGGAGCACAGAATCAGCACTGAGTCACATAATTCCTGGAGGTGGAGACCTGTTTTTAATGAAAGATGAAACGAGTCCTTAATTTCCCTTCTAAAGATAAGGAGCCCTCACAGTTTGTATATTAGGTTTTTAGTGTACAAACATCCTGTGAGTAAACATGACTTTAGGCTGCAATTAGGCAAATGCTATAAACTTAATGTCACCATCACCCCAGATGATTAAAAAAAATCCCATGAAAATTGAATAGGTCTGGGAACTGAGAGACCTTGGTAATAAGCAGTGAGTCTCCCTTCTGTAACAACTCACTTTTTCAATTTGCTGATATCCAAATAATTCCATGGAATCTCCTAAATGGCACAACCCTGAAATCACAAGAATTTGAGTGCTGAATGGGTTTACCCAGAAACTTGCTGTCTCTTCTCCTGGAGCTTATCTGACCTACTGTCAACACAGAATGCTGGTTTTGGAAGTATAATCCCTTCACCAGACAGGACTGCTAGAACTCCATAAACAATCCATACTTCTTTAAGGGCACACCCCTTCTCTCTCACTAACCCTTTCAATTTCTGAGAGAAGTGCAGTGACAGGAAAAGGCCTGAATTTTACTATCTTCTTTTGCCAGGTGTAGACCCTGCTCAAGTAGAACTGTGTATCAGAAGCAGCTACTTTCTCCTAATAACAGCTGCTGGTACAACCCCCAAGGGCTGTGTCACACATAAAGCTGTGCTGACTTCATCAAAAGGTACAGAGTAAATCTTCAGCCTCAGCAGCAAGAGATCCAAACTACATCACACCCTACTGCACTGCAGCAGGGATAATACTGAATGAGGAGTTTGGAGAAATCCTTTTACTGCATGAGATGCTACAGCCTCCATTAGCCTAAAATGAGTGTTGTGTTCCTGCCTCTACACAGACTGCACCTCAGTGCTGGAAAAGACAGCATGGTTTGATCTACTGCTTTTTTTTCCTAGGTAGCACAAACCTTCTTAGCACATGGCAAGACACTAGAGTAAGTTGCAAATTAGTCTGTCCTGAGTTTTTATGAAATTGGCAATTTTTTCTCAGAAAAGTATTGCCATTCACACTGTAAACTGCTGTTGTCTAAGCACAGGTCTATTTAATAATGAAAAAGCTGAAGGTGCCAGTTTCTCTCAAAAGTTAGAAACTATCCTGGTTCTTTAAGAATGGAGAATAGGAGCTTTTGAAAAATTTAGCAAATTAACTTGCTTCTGGCTTAAATTAAAACCAAAGTCAGCATGTTTCTGTCATTATTAAGATCAAACAAGTATGTGATCTGTAGAAGAAAATTTGTAATGCTAAGGATGATCAGTTTTTACTCCTTAAGTACCACCTTCTAGTGCAACAGGGAAGCTGAGAACTCTGCTTTTAGACTACAGATACAGACAAAGTCAACAAGTGTCCCTTAAAACCAGTTATCATCAGTTTTAGCTACTCTGGCTCTAAAATGAGCTTGCAACAGCTTGTTTTCAGTCACTGTTTTGGGTTTTTTAAATGCTTCCTTATGTAGGCACTGTCTGGTCCTTTCTTAAAAGACGTACAACTTAAAAAAAGAACAAATGCAATTCTTAATGTTTTAACTTTGAAAAAGGAACCACAGTTTATTGGAAACTATACTTTTCAACAAAACCAAAAATTACCAATATTAAAGCAAAGATTTTCTAACCCACTTAACAGCTAATAAAGCCATCCTTCTCCTCCAGAAGAAAACTGCTTAAGCACTGCTCCCTCAGAAATGTCTTCAGTAACAGTCAACTTCATTCTCCTCTATGGTCCCCACAGTAGCAAGGATGTCCTGTAAGAGGGACTGAGGGCCTTCTTCCACATGGTCACTACTTTTATTTAGCTCATCATGTAGCTCTAGTAAGTCTATTGCACCCAAAGCTACCATCATGCTCTCTGGATCTTGAAAATCCACCCCATTACCACCATCTGTGGGGAAGTTCTGGGCCAGAGAACCCTGCCTTAGTGTCCTCTGTAGCCAGGCAATGCCATGTCCTGCAGGTGAATCTTCAATCTCTTGTGGATTCTCCAAAGAACTGATTGGATAGAAATTACCTCTTAAGCCAATGAGTATATCACAGGCTCTCTGACCCACTGGCTTGTCACAGTCACACAAGGATTGAAACAAAAAGCCAAACAGTTTTGCTCGGCAAAACACCTGCAGCAAGTTCTGATGGGTGGAACTGGTGATTGCAGAGGAGACAGGAGCATAGGGACATTCAGAAAGGCCAAGCTGGCAAACTGTCTTACTACAGAAAACTTCAACCAGTTCCAAACCACCAAGTCTGACTTCCCAGTCTAAGTCATGCTCCACAGTCTGGATGACTCTGGAGACAAACTGCTCTGTGTCCTCCAGCTGACCTGTGCAGCCTTCTCTCAGCCACGTGGTGAAGATGCTGATCACAGCCCTCCTAGGAAAGCCCTCTGAGTCTGTGGACAAGATTTCTTGAAGCTTTGCTACAGTGTTCTAGATGCAAAAAGAGAGAAGAGAAAACACAGTGAGGGCAACAACATGCTGGGAAACAACAACAGCAGAAGCAAAAAATCCTGTCGTTACCAGTTGTTAAATCTGCCTGCATGAGCCTACAGATTTGTGAAAAAAGCTGTAAATTTTACAGCAGTGAATCGGTGTGTAATTCTGCTTGTACAGAAAAAGTTGTCATACCTCTTTATTACACTGATTCTCTACAACAGATGACTCTGGAGCAAAGTAGGTAATGAAGGCCAGGTGTCCCACAGCCGTGACTGCACTCGCTCGCACGTAGCTTTCTGGATCCTTGAGCAGATTTTCTGCAAGCCTTGGCACCTCTGAAGACAGGAGAGACTGCCTGAACTCATCCTGGTCTGTAAACAAGACAGCGAGTCAAAGAAGTGGGGCTTTATTCTCTCCAGGCATCAATCTGTTTCCAATGCAAATAGTTCTCTGCATCATACAAGGATGCCCACTGCCTGCAGGGACAGCTGCCAGTGAGATGAGCCTCTGCAGAGACCAGGCAGCTGCTCACAAGAGCACAGATGCTCTGTGTCAGGCTCCCCATTTCCCAGTAGCTTGGTTGACTTTCATCAAGCACTGCTAGACACTGGAACTTGGAAAATTGCATTTAGAGTTGTTTTAGTGGCAAGAAAAAACTTTCTGCGGGCAAGCGGGGACGTGGTTTCAGCCTCATCAAACTTATGTCTTTGTTTAAAGGAGGAAAAAATAGCCTTCCTTTCTTGTTGTCAAGGCATGTGGCAGAGAAAACAAAAGTAACTGCAGCACTGAGAGGGGCTGCAGGGTAAACTGCTAATGTAGCTGAGTGTGCTGGATGATTCCTTTGTGACCTGGGGACAACAGCAGGCAACAACATCCCCCTCTCTTCCAACATGACTGAGCTACTGAAGGAAAATTAACGTTGCCTCAGTGCTACCTGCTGCAAAGCCTGAGCTACCAGTAAAGTGAAAAACCAGTAATTAATCCAAAGCATACAAAGCAGGCCTAGGGTTTTAGCCTCCTGAAGCCCAGCCCCCAGCCTGCTGATAGAAACCAGACTCCACTGCAGAGCAGACAGAAAAATGGGAAAGTATTATCTGCCATTAAGAACTGTCACTTGCCTTGACATACATGTCTCAACACCCCTCACTTTAATCACCCAAATTGCCATTAAGGCAGATACAGCACTCCAAGTTCAACAGAGAAAGCAAGATAAGTTTATTAATCTTTTTCTCAGGTTTTGATCATGATCTAAGAGTAAAAATCTCGATGCTTCTTTCTTTTCTGAGCCCTCCAGTTACAGGTAAGAAGATGCTTCACCAGCCCGACCTTCCTAACTTTAAAAGAAATACTGCTGCAATCTGAACTGTTAAATCTTTGCACTTACCTCTCAAGCATTTAATCATGGCAGTCAGGAACTCCAGAGAAGAATCCCTTATTTCCCAGCAAGGACTGCACAAACGCTTCTGCAGCACCAGGAACACATCTGTAAAAGCCAAGTGACAGGCCTGAATGGATATGAAAGGCAACAAGCCCTACTGAAGCAATCACTGTACAACCTCCACATCACTTCATCTGTTGAAGTCCCTTTTGCTGCTGCTGTGTGCTTCTACCAGAGTTTTTCAAAGCACCGTTTGGGCAGCTACACTTAAATTCAACATCACTGTGAACAAATGAGTCCTAAGTGCTTTGAGCAAGAAAGGTAGGCAAGAGCAGATTTCACATTTGCCACTTGCTGCTGTTTGTCCCAACTTAAATGGCTTAATTACCTTCCAAAATCTTCTCAGTTTGTTGGCACTGACTGATGGAGCAGGACAGTTCCTGCAAGCACACCAACCACTTGGATGTAGCTTGAAATGCTTTCTTTAGAACCTGAAGCAATGTAAAGCAGATTTACTTTACTACAGGAGGAGGAAGTGTTGAATTTATGCCTTTCAAGGCAAAATCCATTTTAGCCTCAAACTTACAGAGAAATTCTTAAGAGTAAAGGAGCACATGTGCCTCCTTACTAAGAAGTAAGCACAAATAAATGGTGCTTATGTATCATTTCTAACAAACACCTAGAAAATACCTGTTCTCAGCTTAGTATTATGAAGTACCTCCAGCTTTTCATTTGGAGTTGTCATTGGAGTCGTCATTGGAGTCATTTGAACAAATCAAAAAACACAACAAACACTCTTATGCAAATAATTCCATACTTCCTGGCTGTGCCACGTTGAGTTTGTCAGTGCTGCTCTTAGACATGATGGTTCCTATCTTCTCAAGAACACTCAATGTATTGGTCAGTTACTCACTCATTACAGTTTTAGCTATTTCCTGCAAGCCACCCAGAACCAAGACAAATCTCCTACATATTCTAATACAAAATGTGCTAAAAAACAACTATGGTCAGACAGTTTCTCAGAATTACATCCCACTGGGGCAAGCTAACAGACTTGGATCTCTCCTTAGTTCTGTACTCACAGTAGGGCTGGTGTTTGGACTCTCCAGGTAAGCCAGAAGAATATCAAATAGACTTCTTATGAGGGTGTCACAGCCTGAAACAGAGAAAACAAAACTAAAGGACCAATGCTGAGAAAAGGAGTAGCCAAATCCCAACCTAACTGCTGAAATACAGAAAGACACAGGGTTATAAAACTGTGTTGGATAAGAAAGCAAAGGATTAACTCACCTTTTTTCTCTGAGAGTGCTGCTAGGATATCAAGAGCTGACTTTTGCACTCTGAAGCAATTGATCAAGTTTCGGCTTATTGTGCTTCCCAGAGGAGAAGCTGGACTCAGGAAGCCACTACAGAATTGTAATATTGTCATGACAGAGCGCAGCAGGGACACACAGGGTAAATCCACTCTTAAATGTTTCTAATTGGAGAGGAGAAAGAAAAAAACCAGACAAGAGTTTCCAGCATAAGTCTCAAGTGTGCATACAGAATTTTTGGACAGGAGCCAGCAAAAATTGCGACTTTTACCGAGTTCTTAAGATGATAATAACTATGAACAAAATACCTCTCTTCCAGGAACTATTGCATGGACAGAAGGAGATCCTTCTCACTGCCTGGGAAAGCAGTTTAATTTGTATTTTTTTACTGGATCAATGATTGCAGTACAAGGTATGGTAACAAAGCTAGTAAAGATGGATTTAAAACTTAAGTGCTGTCCCTCTTTACAAACCTCAGTATTCCCCTGTTTTCATATTTGGAGTCTACTGTGTTTAATTTCTTTAACCTATGCAAGCCCTCACTGTCAACTCCTCTCCACATTCTCTTATGCTCTACTGCAAAAGTTACACAATCTTAACACTGTATTTCAAGGATCAGTTTGATCCCCAGGCTTTTTGCTTCTCTGAATGTTACCAGAGACAGCAGCTTCTCCAGGTGAGCCAGGGTCTGACACAGGAGAGAAGCACAAGATGTCTTGGAGGACAGAAGACTTTCAACAGTGACGGGATCAGTAACAGATTCATCCAGCAAACCTAGAGGATCAAAGAAATGAAAGAGCTTGTGTTGTTAATGAATATAAGAGACTGATTTTTAAAGACAATCAAGATATTCAGGTGATGTAGGATGAATAGTCCTTCAAATGCGACTGTCAGTAGGATGCTGCAATTTACCACAAACACTGCTACTGCCCTTGACTTCTCCTACTCTTTCTCCTCCAGTTTTGTCAGATTTTGCCAGACACTTAAAACACTGGCAAGCAGACTGACCTCTAACTTTTCTATCACAACTGTACCTGCATATTCCAGAGGCTGGGAGGCTGCTCTCAAAATACAGTCCATTGGCTGAAGCAGAACAGTCAGTGCCTGAATCCTCACATCTTGTGGGCTTCAAGGAGGAAACAGCAGTTACCAAAACAAGAACACTTCAATTCCTTCCCAAATGTCTGCCCCCAAATGCTGAGCAGGGTAATAATTTTTATGCAGGCTTATAACAAGCCAGCTGACAGAGCAACAAAAGCAGTGTATCATGATTTGAGCCTTCTCCCAGTTTCCCCTCACTAACTTAATGTAGAGGAGAAACGGCTCTGGAATCTAGAAGCTGCTTTATCAAGTTATGCAAATAGAGAGTGGGATCCTGTGTAAGAAGGAGGCTGAGAAGGAGGCCTTTCTTGTCAACAAAATGGTATCCTTCTATCTTAAAAAACAAGTGTTAACCCGTAAATCAGCATCTGTATGTGCTGCATTCACTCAATGATTTCCTGATGCTTTTTCAGTGCCTAAAGGGGAGTTCTGGAGCAGATGCAGGCAGACTTTTCAGAGGTGCACAATAGACACAAATCTTAAGATTGTAACAAGGTAGATTCCCACTGGCCACACAGAAAATACTTTCCATAGTGAAATGAAAGTGCTTAAGCACTGGAACAGATTGCCCTGAAAAGCTGTGGAATCGTCATCCTTGGGGATATTTGAAACTTGGATGGTGAAGGCCCTGAGCAACCTCATCTATCTTTGAAGTGAGCCCTGCACTGAGCAAGAGGTTGTGATACATCACTTCTACAGGTTCCTTCTAACTTATTCTAAAACTGTGACAGTCTCTGGATGCCCACTTCTGCTGGACAGAGTGAAAGCTCTGAGAGTTTTTGTGAAAGAGAAAATGGAACAGAGATTACTGGATTTGACAGGCAGTCAAATTTTAGTCAATCTTGGTAGTACATTTACAGGAGTTTGCTATTTCTTCCTGAAATTGGCTGGCTGTAGGTAAGATGCAAGGGTATTCACAAAAACAAGACAATGGCTCCTTCAATTTTTCTCTCTTTGTAACTACATTGCTCTTACTATTAACGTCTGAAGTTTGTTAGCTACTGGCATGGTTCGTGCCAACCAGTGATTTGTTGAAAGATTGCACCAAAGTCTGACAAAAACCACCTCTAACACCAATGACTTTGGGTCAGAGCTTGAATTAACAGAAAATACAGTGAAGAAAAAACAGTTCTTGGAAAGACACCAGAGGTCTTAGCACAGAAACATCTGCAGAGTGCAAACGTTTCATTGCAGTAAGTCCTACCATTTGCAGAGCTTCAGAAGTCCCACTGCCAAAGGACCTGCATGTACTGGGGTTAAGTGTTCCAGAGCAGAAGTCATTAATGCCCAGAAACTGCTTTCAGTGTCAGAAAACACAGGAGACCTGAGAAGAAAGAAGTGTAAGTAATAGATCCTACTACACATTGGAAAACAGATTTATCTCACCACAGAGTCCAAGGTGCCAGAAAATCTTTACCGTGCCACATTAAGCAAAAGGTTTGCCAGCATGGGCTGTGCTTGGACAGTCTCTTCCTTCAGAAAGGATTCTATTTGCTTTGTTACATTTAACCAAAGTACTTCAGTCCATGGAGCATAACAACTGCCAAACAAACTGGTCAACAGCTTCAGTGACTGCTCCATGTGAGAGGCAGAGCTGGACTGCAGTGACTCCTCGATGTGCTTCATGATCATCTGGGCACACACTGGCCAGTCACAGTCCTTTGTGCTGACAGGTTTAGATGTTTCAGACTCCACAGAGAAGGTGAGCATGTGCACCAGGAGCTGACTGGCAGCTGAGGCCACAAACAGGCTGGGATCTCCCTGCAGAGCAAAGATCACATCCATGCTTCCTGTGGGAGAACAAAGAGAGTCACTGGAGGAAAAAACAATGGTGTTCCTATGGTGAGGTGGAGCCTTGCTGCACTTCAACCATGTAGGACTAACTCAGGTACCACACAGCTTTAAACGATGTTGGTGAGGCTTCTTATACTTTATTTTGTAGCCTCTACTCAAAGTCAGCCAGTCATTTACAACAAGCAAACAAAATGAGAAAATAAAACCGTTTTCAGATCCTCAGGGGTTTTAATAACTAAGGAACAGAAGGGAGGGACTTCAATATAAGATCAGTAATATTAGGAGAGTTCACAACACACTCATTGTGCACTTATGGAAGGAGCTTGTACTATCTATGGGCAAAATCAGTAGGAAAAACATGAACTTTTCCATCACATGGACAGCAGCACATGCTGAACGTTAATACCAATCCAGTGTTTTAGGCCCCTCTTTACAAGGGATCTAACTGCAGAATTTACACCCCTGCAGAACAACAATGGGGCTGCAAATGTATGCAAGCACTAAGATATAAATGAGCCTCTGGTTAGTTTTTCTGCAATAAATTACCACTGAAATGTACCCTTTAGTAAGAGTTACAAATAAGAATACAGAAGTCTTTTCATTTTATAACATGTGCCTCTCTTCCGTCCAAAAAGAGCACCATTTGCAGTGTTTGGAATAGAAAAAAAAAGCATAACTAATTTAACAAAACCTCCACCATATCTCAACGACTTGGGTGTTTTTATCAGACAGCTCATTTGTACCTCAAATAAACAAAGACCCCTGTCTTGCTCATTTGCCATCTGAGCAAGGGACTGGAAGAGCAGAGACACGGAGGGTTTGGGGACTCAGCAGTGGCAGCAGTACTCACCCTCGCTGCAGAGGAAGTGCAGGGCAGGCTGGTGCTGCACCATGCTGTGCACTGCCCTCACCCAGCCGCTGCGCACCGACGCCTCCTCCCACGGAGCACCGCCCAGGGGCCCCGCCCTGCCCAACAGCCTCCCCAGCAGCTTCTCCTGCTGGGACCAGAGCACAACACAGAGGAAACGGTGAGCAGAGAGGGCTAAAGGGGAGGGGAGAGGCTGCTCTGTCCTCCTAGGCAAGAGTAGCGACAGTGCAGTGAAAGATTCTTCTTGTTGGAAGTATCTCTAAAATACAAACATTTCAGCATCCCTTGGTTTAACTCAACATACGTCTCAGACATAACAGGCTCTCTCGTAGACTAAGTGATGTATCCAATACCAAAACTGCTTGTTTTTCAGGTGTTAAGAGACAACTTATGTGTATCATAAGTTGATATATATGAAATTAAGTGGAATGGAACTTATCAGCTACTTTAGGCTGCTTTATGCACTTGTACACACCTCTTCCCTGAATGAAGCCTTTTGGGTTTTGTACTATAAATGCATTCTGAGGTAGGAAGTAGAGCTTTAAAAAGCTCCCTCGTTTTTGCAGGGAATCAGAAATTTTCCTGAAAAAACACTGTTAGTGCAGTTTAAACCTACAGCATCTGCCCAGGGATACAGTATTGTGGAGTGACTGCTGTGAGGTACTGCTATCCCATAAATTGTTCTGAACTAAAGATGAGAAGCACTACCCACAGATCAGCATTCACAGCAGCACTGTGGTGAAACACAAGTAAGAACACAGCAGAACTGAACAGCAAAGGGATGACTGTAAGTCCTCATTACCACACCACTCTTTGCTGGGTTATTCAGTGCATGCCATAAAATTAATAAGCAGAATAATGTCCACTTTCAGGTGTGCTCCACACAGGAGGACACAGGCACACAGCTCACTCACCTGCAGGTGCTGGAAGCGGCTTTCAGAAGAGGAGAGGATCCCTGCCAGCTGCAGGGTGAAGGACAGGATGTTGGGGCTGGGCTCTGGCAGGGCCAGCACAGAGGTGATGAGCTCAGTCAGACACGGGTTGTCCTGCACCAGCTCCACACTCGGGTCTGATGTTGCCCGGGAAGAAGCCAAAAAAGAGCATTGTCAGTGCCAGGCCTGTGCTCTCTCGTGGGGGTGATTCCCTGAGCCGAGGTAACTGATACAGACTGGGTACAGGGAAATAAAACCTCCATGTGTATGGGCCCCCTCATCCCGACCTTGCAGCTACAAAAAGGAGGGAGCCTTGTCTTGGATAAATCACCTGGAAAATGGGAGAAGTAGCCCAGAGGTGGGTTTCACAGGAACTGTGCTAACAAACCCCAATAAGCCAGCCCGGCCCAGCGTCTTAATTGCTTGGACAACACACACTCAGCACTTGTATATAAAGCTGAAAAGTTCAGATCGAGGAAGAGAAGTTTTCATCCCCACAACCACCAGAGACCTCTGCCCAGAGAGGAGAAAGGGTGGAGACTGGGCGGAGATGGGAGGGAGCCTATGATAATGAGCCGCCTTAACCTACGATAATCAGCCCTCTCTCGCTTAGTTAATGCATATGCATACATTGCTAATGAATATGCATAGCTAACTTGTACATAGCCTGGGCTGCAATGTCTTTTGTTATGCAAGTGTGGAGGAAAAATCTCCCTTGCAACCTGGCGCCAGAATAAACCTACCTGCTTTCCAACTCTTTTGTGAACTGTAGAGTTCGTTTCCTCATGTCATAACCTCTCACAACTCTTAGAACTGAGGAATTTGGGTTCACCCACAGCTCACACCCAGGACAGGCCTCACTGACTAAACAGCATTTTCAGGCGTCACCACGGGGACAGCACTTCACAGATGGAGACACACAAATCCTCACTGGACGCGTTCCCGTGTCACCTTCTCCAGGTGACCCTGCCTTGGAAGGGGGTTGGACTGGATCATCTCCAGAGGGCCCTTCCAACCCAAACCCCTCTGCCACGGCCCTTCCCCGAGGCTCCCGGCCTGCCCACCTCCCTCCCCTCCCCTCCGCCCGGTCCCCGCTCTCACCGAACCACGTCAGGCTGCGGAACCAGTCCAGCAGCTTCTCCAGGCACGTGTCGTCCAGGCCGGGCTGCCGCGGGTCGGCCAGGGCGGCGCACACTCCGGGCAGCAGCGCCGCGCACTCGCGGGTCATGGCGAAACGGCGGCGGGCCCGGGCCACGAACCACGACTGGGGGCCCGACATGGCCGGGGGACACCGGGACCGAGACCGGGAGCGAGATCAGAATCCGGACCGGGATTAGACTCGGGATCTGACACCGGCCCCGGCCCCGCGAGTGTCGCAAAGGGGGCGCGGCCCAGCCCCGCTCAGGGGGCGTGGCCCGCGCGGCGGTATCTCGGGGGGCGGCGGCGGGGGCGCGACGGGGCCGCGCTCAGCGCTGCGCCGTGCCNCGGGGCTGGTTTCCCGCCCGGCGGGGCCGCTGGGTGTCACCCGCGCTCCGCGCCCGGCCCGGCGCCGCCCTCGGCCGCGGATCTGCGCGTGCGCCGCCGCTCCCGCGGGGGTTGCCATGGTTACCGCGACCCGGAAGTGGCGCCGAGGGGCCATGGCCGCCCCCGGCCCAGGCCCAGACACGGCCCGAGGGGGTTCCCGCGGCCTTCCCGTCCCCTGAGGCCTCCCCGCCGCGCTCCCACCATGGCCCGGGGCGCCGACGAGGCGGTCGCGGAGGGGGAGCTGGTAAGGACTGAGCGGCGGGGAGGAGGAGGCGGCCTCGTGTCTAGGCCCGCCTCGGCACTGGCCCGGGACGAAGCCTTGGAGCCCTGCCGTGAGTGGCAGCAAAACGCTTTCGTCCGTCTCCAGCCCGCCTGGCACTGGGCTCTTTCTGGCTCCGGCTCCCTGTGTCTCCATGACCGGGTGGGGGTGGCAGAGGCTCAGCTGCGCCAGGGAAGGCTTTGATTGCACATTAAGAAGAATTTCTTCACAGATAGGGTGATCAGATCTCGAAATGGGCTTCCCAGGGTGGGGGTGAAGTCACCGTCCCTGGAGGTGTTTAAGGAAAGGCTGGAGGTGGCGCTCGGTGCAGGGTCTGGTTCACACGGTGCTCTTCGGTCTTGGACTCGATGAGCTCAGGGGACTTTTCCAACATCACTGATTCTCTGTTAGTGTTTTTTCCCCTTCAGCAGCTAGGTGAGGAGGTTTTGAGCCCCTCTGGGAGCTGCCCCATTCTCTTGTTGCCTGTTGTAGGTGGCCCTGGTTGGGGCAGTTTTGCAGAAGTGAAGGGACGGGGAAGGTTTCCGAGGGCAGTGGTGGGTTTGGTTTTGCATGTTTGTGTCCTGGTGAACGTTTTGCTGTTTGCCATTTATCAAGGCTGAGTGCCTTCCACATTCTCTGATTCCAGTTGTGATAGCTGCAGTTAGGGAAGGAGATATTTCAGAATGAGAGGCCTCAAAATAGCAGAAATAATCAGTGTGCTGCAAGGAGCATCACCTCAGGATATGAAAAACTGGTGTGTGAGATACATCCCTGTCTGCTCTCAGCCAGCACAGAAAGCTCTGTCACCTGCTCTCTTGTCAGTCCTTGCTCCTGTCCTGCCAGCCAAGGTTGTCAAAAATACTTCACCCCCTCCCCAGCCTCTTGCAGAGATACATCAGCATCTGTCCAAAGAAGGGAGTGAGAGCCATGGAATCACCAGTAAGTGGGAAAGATCTTTGTGAGGGCAGAAGGCATACAGATAACTTGAAAGCAAAGTGCAAATTTTGCTTCTGCTGTGGATAGGTTTGCTTTTGAGAAGCAGGCAAATTTGTCAGCTGCCTTGGTTTGAGGGTTTTGTCCTTCTCCAGTTGGGGATGGGAACTGCCCCATCCCATGCCATAGCAGGGGAAGGCAACAGATGAAGGAATGGCAGCTGAAGTGGTGGAGAAATTCATGCAGAAGCAGCTGAAGGCTCAGCTGGGGCAATGCTGTGACTCAGGTGGAACCCAAACCCTGCCCATGACAGGGGAGCTGCAGTTTGATCATATTTAAGGTCCCTTCCACCTCAGAACTGGTTGTGATGGTTTTTGTCTGAAATGACTTGCACAACATCCCAAGACCATTTGTGTTGCAGTGAGTGGTGCTGGCTTTGGCAGCAGGAGCCCCACCAGCTTTCAGTGCCTCATTTTTATCAGAAAGAATTGAAAACTCCTGTGTCACTCATTTGACATTTGAGCAAGGCAGTGGAAGAGAAGCAGAGGATTTGGTGACAACATTTGCTTTTTGGATTTACTGCACTCCAACTTCGTTGTGGTAGTGAAAGGATGTGAAGTTTTCTACATGTGTTTTATAACTGGTTGTTTGGTAACAAATGTCACAGTTCCTGACTCTTTCCCAGGGAGATGACAGCCTGTCTGTGATAACCTGGGAGTCAGATACAGAAATGGTGAGTAAATGGAGTTTTCCTGCACTCTCTGTGTCTGTGTGGTGCCTCCTGCTCAACGGGAGGGAGGAGAGTGAGCAGTGTTACTGGTTTGATTCACAAACCTCTTCTAATTCCAAGTGCAATTCTGGCTTCTAAATTCTCAGCACTGAGGGGGTACAAGTGATGTTTTGCTGTTTATTTTGCTGTTCTGTCAGGTTATGGGCTCAAGTGATCTTTTGCAGGGTTTTGATGGAGTTGAATAACTCTTTCCTTTAGCCTCTACTCTGAATTTGCTGCTGATTGTATTTAATACTGATGAGAAAGGTCTTGTTCTGGGCATAAATCATCTATTTATCATTTATTTATCTATTTTTCTCTAGCATCAAACTTCAGAAGGCACCACCTTAACTCTGCTGACCATTAATTTGGCCAAATCTGCAGATACTTAAAGCTACTATTTTTCTTTTCTGCAGAAAAGGCTTTGTCTTAATATAACAAAAGATGTTCATGGAAAATGGAGATTGAAGCCAATTTTGACATTATATGCTGAAAGCCTAAGAGTTGAATATTTTCAATATGTAAAAATATCTGTTTCTGTTTCAGAAGTTAAAGAAGAAGATTTTTCACAAACCTCCCAAGTCACCAAGTACGTGCTCCAAAGTTTTTTAATTCTGCATCTGTGATTAGAAACCAAACATAGATTTCTGGGGTAAAGGAACTGGAAGATTACTTTTTGAGTAGCTTTTTAAGGCAATGCTGACATGTTTTCTTTTGCTATAGAGTCTCCCTACAGCTCCAGCACACAACTGAATCCTAAAAAAGCTGCAGCCTGGCGATCTGTGCAGGGGACGGGCAGTGCCTGTTGGGAGAGTGCAGCTGCAAAAAACCCAAGGCAGGTGTGGCTGGGATCACTGAAACAAGGTATTGGTATGGAAATTTTATCTGCATCTATGGACAAAGTTCAGTGTTGTGCTTAGCTTAACAGATAAACTCTTACAGAATGGATTTGTGTTTGATTAAAGGCTCCGTAAGAAGTCGTTTCACTCTTATTTATTTGGGTGGTTGTAATTATCCAATCTTGAGCATCGGAATTTGTAGCAGGAATAATTAACAGCATCTGGAGCTTTCTGGGTTGCATTTGCTCTGAATAAATCCACAAATTTAATTCACAATTATCCCTGGTTTTTGCATTTTTGTTCCATTTTTGTTGGCAGGAATGAGCCAGCCTCTGAAATCAGATGTTGACACAGGCCACGTGCGAACAAACATTCCCAGCAGCACTCCAGAATATTTGAAGGAAGCTCTAGGAATGAAGAAGCCAAAACATTCTCGTTCTTCTAGTAATGGTAAACTCTGTATTGGTGTAGTAAATAAAAGTTAATGATATTTTTTCTCTGTAAAAAACACACATTACTTAAATCTTTGCCTTAGTAAAGCAAGAGCCATTTTAGTTTATTAAAACATATGTGTCAAAATACGATCCAAGGGGTGCTTTTTGAGATTTCTAAATTGGTTAAGGCAGAGGTTTCCAACTTTTTTGAGCAGTGAATCACTATTAGCTTTCAGAACTTTTGCAAATTGCCATGCATTTGCAACTGAAAATGTTGCAAATATAATATGGTTCAATGGGACAGCTGTAGACAATTTATTATGACTTTGCAAAGCATAGTTTAGGAACCATTGATAGAAACCATCTGCTTGCCTGAAATTCTATGTAATTGACTCCTTTTGCTTCTTCTCTAGAAAGTGTTTTATCATGTGGTTGTGACATTGAAATGAAATGAGTTTTGTGGGAAGACCAAACTTAAAGTTTTGTCCTGCTTTTCTTAAAGGGGAACTGTAAACTTTAAAATTCCACTTCCATTTAAAATGACACCTATACTGTTATTGGTAATACAGTTTCTGGCATCTCTAAAAGATGATGGACTTGTACATGTTAAGCATAAATAGAGAAATGTATTCTGGACATCTTTTAGAAAATTTCTTTAAATAGTGAATTTGTTGGGATGAGGAGACTGCATCTTCTGTGAAGTTTATTTCTTTCTTGAGATGGATATTTTAATATAGCACCAGAGAGAAGAAGAGAAGGAGAAATCTGCTGTAAGATGTGGTAGAGGGTTCATATATTAACACTTCCATTTCACCTCCATTCCTAAAATTAATTTCCGTGCTGATTTTACTTCTTCTAGGGAAAAAAGCAGTCAGTTTCTAGTTTGGTGCTGTTCTAGATATTTTTCTTTAACTATAAGGTTTCTAGTTGGTTAAAAATATCTCTTTTGGATGTACTTATTTTACATTCTCCTTTCTGTAGGCTACATCCCTGGAACTCCTGACTACAAAGAAAAAGAAGATATGTATGATGAAATTATAGAACTGAAAAAGGTACAGTGCCTCTGATTCTCACAGAAAAAGTCATAGCATTGCTCCATCCCCCTGGAGGCCTTATTGGTCCATAATGATGTAGTTTCTGGGACATCCACCACATTTTTGGCATTCATAATACAAGACTAAATTAAAACCTGTGTCAGACTAAGACAATTTCATTGTCCTCATGGTGTAATAGATATTTCTGAGCACTGGATGTGGAAGCCTTGAAGTATTACCCCGTGCTGAGCCCCATGGCCCTTGGCTGGGTGCTGAAAAGGTTCATTGCAGGTTTCTTTGTCCTCACCTCCTTTTTTTTTTTTTTTTTGTTTGTTTGTTTGTTTTGGGTTTTTTTTTCCTCTCATCTTTCTGGCCATCACTTATTTAACAATTTATCTGTTGAGGTTAGTGCAGTGTGTGAAAGATGAGGTCTGGGCTAGTTGAACTCTTGGGATAACTATAAACAAGTGTCTTGGCTGTTGTATGTCATTTGTTTTGTTTGCTTCTTTTGCTTTTATCTTTGCCATGTCCTCTCCCTTATCTGTCATCCCTGGTCCAATGGGATGGTATTTTTGTTGTTATTTTTTTCTCTTTTAATTCATTGTCACCATTGTCATTGGATTGTTATTGACATCAAAAAGATATTTTCTTTGTGTGTTCCTATTTCTGAAATGTGCTTATGATTTTTCTCCCCTCCTTCAGACAATCCAAGCTCAGAAAAATGAGGGAGATCGAATGAAAACGAAGCTCCGTCGACTGGAAGAGGAGAACAACAGAAAGCATAAACAGATTGAACAACTTTTGGATCCTTCCAGGGTGACTGTTTCTTGGAGGGATAAAAGTGGGCCATTAGAGTATGAGTTTGTAGTGTGTTGACTCCTAGGAATGATGAGCTTGAATGTGAGAGGTGGTTGGTTGGTGTGAAGTGATTTCTGATTTATCTCAGCTTACCAGTCCAGCTCAGTTCCAAGGAAGATTATGGCATGTGGTGCAGATAAGTTCATTTAGCAGAGATACTTTTTATTTCTGAAAGTAAAATGGAAGTTCTGTCTCTTTAGGGGCCCACTTTGTGAATATTTTGCCTGAGAGTAGAAGGGACAGAACCTCTTGCAGGGTGACGGGTGCATGCAGTCCTGAGACCTGACCAGGAAGCAAAAGAGCAGCCTCACTGTCAGACCCATGGGGCTAAGAAGCATTTGTGGTTCTAGTTAGACTTGAATCTCACTGAATTTCTCATAGCTGTCACTTCCCATGTGCAGATCTGCATTTTGGGAGAAATGTGCCAATATTGAATAACGAGCATAGGGAATTCAGAATTTGGACTGTGAAGTGACTGTGGAGAGGAGTAGGCTGGAAAATTCTGTGGAAAGAGCTGGCAGTAGAATAAAGCAGCAGGGTTGGTCACTTGCTTTCTCTGTTTGGTCTTGCAGGGCTCTGAGCTGGCACGAGCTTTGTCAGAAAAGAAGAATGATAATGGATGGGTAATGGTTTCTTCATTACTTTTCGTTTTCGTTTTTCCTTTTTCCTGTTGCCAAGCTGAAACACTACTAAAAATAAAATGAAATAAGAAAGAATAAGCAACTAGGGAATCATGTAACATTTTGTAATCAGGTAAAGTACTTTGTCAGCCAGTAACAAAGATCTGGAATTAACATAAATATAGGGAGATTTCTTTGTCTTGAGCCTGTTTAGAGAATATTCTCCATGTTATTTGCTGCTTTGAATTTAGCAAGGTAATGGGCAAAGTTGTTTTTATTTTATAATTGTATATAAATATTCTTAAGCTGGTTATGTTACCCCAGACATAAATTAAGGGTCCAATTTCATTAGTGTTCTCTTTTTCACACGATAGCAGAGGTGGATGATTTACTAAATACTGAAGTATGTAGGAATATCAAGTGAGGTACAGTTTATAAAGACAGGGCAAGATTATGGAGGAATAGACTTCCTATGAAGAGGTGGATTATTCAAGACCTCATGAGCTCTTTGTTCTTTCTGTAGGTACTCAGTGGATTAAAGCAGAAGATTCTCAAGCTTGAACAACAATGCAAGGAGAAAGACAACACTATTAAGTATGACTTTGAGGAGTCAAGGGGTGGAGGCTTGTATTGGATGAGTTAAGAGAGTTGGAAATCCATGTTATATTTCATTTGTGTTCTTGTATTCCTTAAGACACTTTCATAAGCTCCAAGAATATATTAGCAATTATAAACCACTCACCCAGAAATTGTGAACCAACAGATACTGCTGTGTCTTTGCTGGTCTGACTGGATTTTTTTTGTATTCTATTTTCAGTGAATTCCAGGCAGACATGAAGAGCAGCAATTTGGAAGAAGTGAGGTTAGCAATGGAAACCTACTATGAAGAGGTGAGTCTGACAGTTCCTTCAATGTGCATGCAGGAGAGGAAGCTGTTCTGTTGTCGAGTCAATGTGTAAATGGAATGTTTTGGGTAGGTTTCTTACATCTCAGCTGCACCTGTTTTCATAGACATTCTCATAGCTCCAACTGTATGTACTGAAAAAATGTTTTTCATCAATAAGTTGTGTGTTAACCAAAAAGAGCAAGTAAAGAACCTGGTGTACATCCATAAGTGTCAAGATGAAATCCAGTGTAACAGTAGCCTGATTTTCAGTGATGGCATTATTGCCTCTGCTACTATCCAAGAGGTCTTGTTCTGATTTTCACCTAATGAACAAATGTGTTGCTGTGGAAGCTGACATTGCTAATGCTCCTTAATGGAATCTGTATTTCACAGGTTCATCGCCTCCAACTGCTCCTGGCAAAGTCTGAGACTATGAGGAAAAAGTATGTTTAATTCTTTTGAGGAAAATGCTTGCATTGGTGTGTTTGATATATCACTTGTGTACTACTTTAACTGATGAAAAACTACTACAGGGGAGCAGTTTGTCATTTAGATTGCTGGATTTGCTTTTTGGGACTAATTTGGTTGGCTTCACAGCCTTGGCATATGTCTTAGTCACGTTTTTTTTCTTTTAAATAGATCATTTTGTGGATGTGGAAAAATACTAGAGCTATTTTAGAAGTACATGAAAGCTCTGAAAATTTATCTCTGTTAAATAAAACCCATCTTCCCCCATAATCACATGTATTCTGGTTTCACTGATGATTGAAAAAAACTCACTAGATGTTTAGTATTTTACTCTTGAGTCAGTTCTGTATCTTTCTCTAAGAGTGTGTGCTGCAAAGAAAGTATTTATGGAGTAAATATTATTTTTCTTTGGTAGAGGGAGGCAGACTAGTAAGTCACTGTCAGAGAAGTTTGTTACCAGTCACTGGTGATGAGGTTGAACAGTCTATAGAGGCAATAAAAATCAAAGCACAAAGGCAGAAGACAAAGGTCCACTAAAAGAGTAAATTAAAAACATGAGTGCAAATGAATATTATTCAACATCAGAAGAGGGTAAAAACATCTTGTGGGATAAGAAGATTTGTTACTCCACCACTTCAAGCTATGCTTAACCTAGTCTTAAGTACAGGCAACTGTCTTAACACTGAGGGTAATTATTTAAATTGATAGGAACAAATGAGAAGTCTTTAGAGTCATTATTTATAGTGCTTGTGTTTCCCTAATTCACTGTCAGTAGTGGCTTGAAAACTGCAATTTGTTCTGTCACTGTTTTAAAAAAATAATTCTCTCTTTTGGCTCAGGCATGCAGTGACCAGTCTCTTGGGGCTGTAAGCCATCACACCTAATTTATTTACAGGTGAAAATGAGTCATCAGGTCTCTTCCTTGTCCTCATTTATTCATAGCTTCAAAAAGCAGTGATCAGGGCAGTCTCTTTACATTACATGACTGTCAGTCTCTACTTGAGAGGCTGAGCACTGAAATAATAAATGATGTTGAAGGTCAGGGCTCTGGCACAAAGGAAGAGTTGTAGGAGAGTGTTTCTTTCATGATGCTTGTCTACATTATTTCTGGCTGAAGTGAAAAGCATTTGGCTCCCGTTTTTCAGAGTTACTGCTGAAGTATGATTATTTATATGTGGAGCTGTAGAATCCATTTGTAGCTAGAAAGTAGGGAGTTTTTCAAGTCCTCAAAATGGTCTGCAATTCTTTGATTTAGGTTTTGATGAGCCTAAAATAATAGTTATGATATCTATCCTTTCCGTCACTGACTGTTGTTGGTGATGTGTTATGTTTTGCCTTTTACTGTTTGGTTTGGTTTTCCCCCACCTGGGACAGCTGTGTGAGTAGTCATCCATGACATCTGGATAGCCTTGTCTTTTTGTTTTATGTCTTCATTTCCTTTTAATTTTTAAAAAGGAGATCAAATTCAGCTTCTCACTCATGATATGCTAATTAGGCTGTTTCCCCCTTTACCTTCTAATTATTCCAGTGGACAGGACATAAGATTCCTGTTCTGTGATTGTCGCTGGCAGTGGCATTTCTCCAAAATTAGGTCTGTATTCAGACCTTTGTTTCTAGAAGTAAGTTTTAAAGAATTTTCTCATTGCACTAAAGAGCAAATATTTTATATTTAAAGTAGTTATAACACATAACAGGCTTTCCTTTTTTTCTTTCCCTTTTCTGATGGCTTTTTATTCCCATGTTACAGGTATTCTTCAAATCTCTTTCCAGTCTCTCATTGATTGAAATATACCTTAAATGAAGACATTTCCTTGGGGTTCATAGATAGAAGGATAGTTTCTTTTACATTAGAGCAGCATTCCCAGCTATCTGAAGATACACTTGTGTGTTGGATTGTTAGAGAGTTATTTCATGTGTGTATAGCCCTTACTCTCCCAGTCTCAGTTAATTTGTTAGATGAACAAAGGCAATTCAGAGCACACAGGATTCTATGCTGCACAGTTTTTGTTAGAGGAATCTCACAATTGGCTAAAGATTTAAGTGCTTTTTAAATCTGACATTCATAGAATGCTGGTAAAGCATTTAAGGATTGGTTAACACAACAAACAGGAAACAGTATGAGTAACAGTCATACAAGAACCCTTGTTTATATGTTAATGAAACAGAGTGGGAGAGAAAGTAAAAGTAATGAAGGAATTTTCAAAGTTTCAAAGTATCTTCTTTCTTTGATGCAAATTAAAACAATTATGAAAGTGTTGAGCAAGATGGTCTTTGCATGTTTTTTCTAACAAGATAATGCCCCAAGTAAAAAATGTTGAGAAACGCTGCTGAGACAGTTAAGTTAGCCAGCTGACTTGAACAGTGAGACTGCTGTGCTCCTTTTGATGCTGCTTCTTTGTTCTCTGCCTTTAAATTAACTCTCTGGTTTTGACCCCTTTTCCAAGTGCAGAGGGCAGAGACACCCAAAAACGACTGAAGGCACTGAATGCTGCTGTCCTGAAATTGTCCAGGAACATCAAGGAACTGCAGACTGAGAATCAGAGGCTGAAGGAAGATCTAGGTCATGTGCTGAGCAGTTCTCCTCCTCCTGCCAGTAAAACAAAAAGTATGTGCTGCAAAGTTGGTGAACGTTTGCCAAGGGATTTAGGTACATCTGAAAGGTGTTTGAGAGAAGGACCCTCCAGGGGCTTATTACAGAGGTGCAGGTTCAGGTGTGTCAAAGTTAGGAATGAGAACTTTGTCACAGGAGTCTCTCTCTGGGTTCTGGATGTGGTGCTCCAGTCAGACTTGCATTTCCTCTTGTTATTATCCCTGAGAATTCTGAACTGGAATTACTAGTGGATTCTTTATTTCACTGAAAAACTGTTTTTCAGTTGTTGAAAACTAGTGAGTGTGGATGATTCATATTGTTTTCTGAGATAATTAGTTTAGAAGTCAGGTCTTTTAAGCCCATTCTCATTTTTTCATTAGTACATATTTGACGTTGGCCTACAGAGGTCTTCAGATGGTCTTTCTATATGGACAGGAGTCTCAAAAAGCAAGAACAATATTGACCCAGTGATGCAGTTCCATGTTTAAAGCTTTGTTATTGTATTCAGATTATAGTGAATGGAGCAAACAGAGGCTGGTGAGGCGAATTTTGGAGCTAGAAAAAGTAAGTGATCATGGTTGTGTGGCCTCTTACTTGTCTTGGAGCAGAAAATGAAGCACTGGCTTGTGTTCTTGGCATGTTGTCCTTCAATGTATCAGCTATGTGCATTCCATCTCATACATGTAAACTGAAGTCTGTAGCTTGTGCCCTTCCTCCCTGTTTTCTTTGACTATGTTTGTCATATGTAGAGATTTTACTTTTATTTCATCTTTTCTTATGGCCTAAGAACAATAGTTTTATGGTAAATTTAATTTTTCCCTTTTTGTTTTCTACATAAATTTATCCTGCTTAGAAAGTATGTGCCATGGAGAGCACCAGGGTGTCATCAGCAGATAGTGATTCATCACAGTTACCTGCTGTGTCATCCTCACCTGTAGACCTGGATCATCCAGCCTCCCAACACACAGACCATGTTGAGGAATGTCGTTGCCTCCAAAGGCAAGTGAAGAAACTCAAGAGTGAAAGGAAGGCACTTCAAAATCTCCTACTCAATAAAGAGTAAGTGTGAATCTTGTCTGGGATGTTCTTTTGTAGGTGTGAATTATCTCATTACTTCTGATCATGTTATGCAATGATGTAATAAGTACTTCACATTTTCAGGAAGAAAATTAATTTTAAATGTCCCTTCGGCTTTTATTTCAAAAGCTGCTTCTAATCCTACCCTCAAAAAATTACTTTGCGGAAAAAAGTCAGAGGATGGAAAGTGAGAATTTCTGCTTGTTTCTAACACATTTTTCAATGCTTGTTTTTCTGCCAACCACTCTGAAAACCCTTTGAAGGGCTATATGTCTCTTGATACAGCACTTCTTACAAGGATGTTGCTGTAAAAGTTCTGGGTCTTTTTCAACATGATTTGTCCTGATCTCCCACTCCTGTGTCACTTCTGAACAAAAATGCCCAATGAGAACATGTGAGGAGACCTTTTGCTTCTGAGCAATGTGTGCCTGCATTTTGTTTAAAAGGGAAAACTAAACATTTAGTTACTTGACAAATTTGAGAAAACCCATTTTATTTAGAAGCTTAAACAAAAAGTAACTACTTTGCAGAAGCATGAATGGCTGAAGAATCACTTAGATTTTCTTATCCCTTTGTAGATTAGATATCAAGCAGTTACTGCAGGTGAAGGCTGAAGTGGAGCTGGAGCTGCAGAAGTGGAAGACTAAAATGGAAGAAAAGAGTACAGAAGAGCAGACTTTAAGGTATCACACTTTGTATTAGTAGATCCTTTCAGAACCAAAAAACTGTTCAAGTAAAATTATTTTTTCAAGTGGCTCAAAATCCATAGGGTTTTTTGAACTGCAGGGAGCTGGGAATTCTTTTCAGCAGAACTGTTTTGGAAGGATGGAGTAAGTCACTAGGAGAAGAATTTGTGGAGTGATTTTTAGAGGAAGTGAAAAATAAAGTAGTAGTAGAGTTAAAAATAAGAAATTATAATAAAAATTAGTAAGATAAATGCAAAAACCTGCTATGTTGGGCTCAGACATTTTTTCTCTAGGAAAAAATTGCAGTGTCTTTACCTTATCCTGTGCTTCTAGGCCACTGCCAAGGTGTCATTCCAGTTACTGCATGTATTCTCTATCTGTTAGTAATAGTCCTGTGCAAGGGTGTCAAAAAAGTGACTTGATAATTGTTTTGTAAGAAAGAACTTTGACTGACAAATATGTAGCAGATTTAGATACATTATTAATATTATCAAGGGTACCTTGATTGTAACCTTGGAACTTCTTAATTTTAACATAAGGCTGTGCTGTCACAACTTGAGGGATATTGTATGTCTGTCACTGTGAAAATAGAAACTTCTCAGGATAACAGTGTCTAACTTTGGCCTTACAAAAACCCCAAAGCAACGAAGTCTTATGAAATAGGTAAAGTATTTTCAAAGCAGGAACAACAGAAGATTTCTAGCTATAAATACCTTTGCTTTTCCAACTATAGTGAGGAAATCCAGAAGCTAACACAGAAAGTTGGAAAACTGGAGTCAAAATTGGAGGAAGAGAAAAGACAAATGGCAGAAGATACAATGGAAAATCTTCCTAAGGTACAGACATGTGGGGTTTTTTGTGGTTTGGTTTTTTTTACCTTACTTATAACATATTTCAAATAGAGCTGGTAGTCTAAATATCTTTTATTTGCATCCTTTCAAAAAGGAATCTTAGGTATTCTGAATGATGGCTATTTCCCAGCATTTTTTGGTGACTTACTGACTTTGCTTCACCATTGATTTTTCATGTTAAGAGGAATGTTGCAAAAAGCTTAAAATGTTTAAGCATTTTCCCTTTTTTTTAAAAAAGACATCTGTGGTTTTGCATATATCTTCTTACAACATCTGAACCCATTAGCTAATTTTAGTCCGATTTTGTAGAGGCAGGGAGGCCTCGTAGGAGTTGACAGTTAGATAAAGGATAAAGACATTGGTAAGTGTTCTCAGTGCCAGACGGGCAAAAGACAGAAAACTCTCTTCAGTATTTTTTATGCTGCCCAGGTGGTCTCTGAGGGCACAAGTTCTGTCCAGTCAGAAAACACTCATTTGCTTTTCTGTTTGAATGGAAGCAAGGTACTTTTTACTGGGAAAGTTTACAGCAAGTAGAGGACTAATCATCACGTAAATTGAGGGGGTTTTTATTTTGCTGCTGATAGGACATAATATTTGAGTAAAGAATTAAGGAAGATCTCAATACAAGAAAATAAACCCTTATCCCCTTTCAACTGAAGTTTTTCTAGAGCTGAGATATTCAAAGCCTCTTCTTGGGGATGGTCCTGTGCAGGGCTGAGTTGGACTCTGATCCTTGTGGGTCCCCTCCAACTCAGCATATTCTGTAATTCTTTCTGGCTTTTCCAGTGTCTAGTAAATACATTTGTGCATCTGTTAATTCTACACAGTTTTAAATGTGGCTCTGTAGTTCAGTTGGGGTTTTCTTGTGAAATATGACTGAACTCGATATCTTTGAAGTGTTCTGTCTTTCTGCCAAGTGTGGTACCTGGTCAATAGATGGATGGGCACAGGCAGACCTGCTTTCAGAGGCAGTATGGTTGTGTTAATCTCATTTCACTAAGAACTACTGAGAAATTATTACTAGGGATTTTGATTGCACTTAAAAATAAATAGACCCTGAAATACACATAGTAAAAAATATGAGTAAAAATGTCCACTGGCTTAATAGGGTTCTTGTTTTTGATATACTGTGCAATTCTTTAGACTCTTTTTTTTTTATGTGCTTTAGACTGATGGATGCTAGAGGATGTTTTGAATACCAAATAACTTCAGTCTTTAAAAACAGCCAACAAACAGCTCCTTTTTTCCTCTGCAGACTATATATATTCTTGGCCAGTAACCATCCATTTATTGAAATGTTCCCATTATTTGTAATTATCACTAAGTTCCTACTAATTTTTCATTTTAATAGTAGGTTGTCATTTTTAATATGACATGATCCATTTGCTAAACTTAAGCCTGTAACTCAGTGTTTTTAGGTTATAAATAAATCCTTTTCATGGAATCAAGAGGGTTTTTTCAGGCTATAAAATCTCTTGTTCCTCTACTTAAAATTTTACAGCAACAAATTAAATTAGTCTTTTAAACTTGCAGCTAACTTTTGTTTGGCAAGTGAGGTAGGACAATTAGTGTGAGATATTTAGGGATCAAAAGGATCAAATGGTGAGGGGTGGAATATGCAATCACACCTCAGAAGAAATTACTGGAACAAAATCTTGTTTTGTTCTTGATTTCTTTCTTTGTTCTCGAATTAATTTCTTCAAGTTGGAAGAATAGAATTACACCAACTTCCACAAGCTCTCTGTTTGCTTGGGGCCATGTGATGGCCAACTAATCAGTAAGTTTAAACAGATGATTATGGGGTCACAGTTGCCAGGATGAGACATTAGAAAACTCCCTGGTTAATTAGTAGTTGTCTTCCCTGGAGAAGAACTGCAAAATCAGATAATCTGACATTTGTTCTCAATCTGATCATAACATACAAACCATTTCTGATCAGCAAAGCAGTGTGTTAGCAGTGCCTTAGCAATGCATAGAAAAATAGGATTATGTGTTAAAGGAAGCTTTTCCATTCTCATGCTCTACTGAGGGCTAAGAGAGGGACAGGAATGTGTTTCACTGTTAACAGTCATCTGGATGATGAGTTTGAACATGAGCAGGGTTCAGAGCTAAGTTTCCTCTTGAACTTCCTTCTGCCCTGCAGGCAGGATGAACTCTGGTGCTGATTTTCCTGAGTCATTAGTAGCCTGTTTCTTTCCTAGCTTTGTATTTACTGTACTAGCTTAAAGGTTCTCCTTTTGCAGTCTTCACCAGTGTGCCTGGCTAAAGGCAGAGAAGATCAGAGGAGAGAACAAGCAGCCAAAATCATCCAGAGACACTGGAAGAGGTACAAAACCAAGGTGAGATTGTCCTAACAGGACATCGCCCTCTGAATTTTACTCTTTTTTAAAATCTCTCCAGAGATCTTAAAAGATTTTTTTTTCCTTAAGTTTGTCATTTGAGGTTTTTGGAGGGTTAAGACAAGTATTTTCTGCATGTTTTACATGTTGGGAATCATTTGGAAAATATTGGATAAAACTTGTAAGTATTTGTGGCATTAACATGGACATTTTTCATTTCAGAAAGAAGAAATTGCTCTGGATGAGGTGAGTCTGTGTATGACACCAAACAAAACAGTACAACAGATTTAATTTGTTTCAAAGTGTAAACAAATAGCTCCAAAGATGTTTTACCACAATGATGTTTGTTTCTCAGGCTGATTTATAATTTTCATTCTGACAACTTGATTTTGTTTCACATATCTCTTTTTGTCTCAAATTTTCTGTACCTGGTACCTTCCACGAGATGAATGTGTTTCTGAAAATTATGAACAAAATCTGATACCAACAGACAGGATATTATGAAGAAATTGACAAGTTTGTCAAACAAAGTCACCTCTCAATAAATGTTTTACGGCAAGGTTTTGATTAAACTGCTTTTCTCAGATTGCACAGTGTAACATCTTACATTTGCTTCTTCCAGAACATTAAAAATCCCATTTTCGGAAACTGGAACTAATTCTAATCATGTGACACAAACATGCTGCTTTACATCTAAATGCTTTTTGTTGATGACAACCCAGTAAAATCTCTTGAGTGGAGCTGAAGGACTTGTGTTATGACCACACTGGTCTGCCAAGCTTGGCTTGGTTTCTGATTGTACCAGAGCATTACAGAGCCCCTGGGTAGGCAGAGTCTAATATGGGAATGGGAGCATGGTGCTGTATTGGTGAAATATGGGATGCTGTTGGCAGTTGGAACTTAACTGCATTTGATAGGATCAGGCATGAGCACCTCCCAGATGGAATTTCAACCCTGGAGCTGTATGTCTGTGGGTTACCTTTGGAAGGAGCTAACATCTACTTACTTCTCTCCCTGCTAGGCAGTTGTTATGCTGCAGGCAGCTTTCAGGGGACATTTAGCTCGACAGAAACTGTTGCTGAATAATGGGATGCATGAAGGAAAATCTCACAACAAGGTAATTATGGGACAAATGAGTATCCTGCCTTCCCATTAGGTTTGGTTTGCATTTTAAAGGACTGTACTTCCAAGTTCAGTTCTCTGAATCATCTGGTGATGTTGTTTTAATGTGCTGGTTGGCAACACCACTGTAATTCCAGAAAGATACTGAGCTCATTCCCTGGCCTCCCTTTTCCACCTTCTGTAGTTTTTTTCTTTTTTTTTGAAGTAAAGTTGTAACTTCTTAGTGTTGTGGACTGTAACTAGGACTCTTTTTTTTCTGGTTCTCCTATAAGCTAATACACCTTTTAACTCTTTAATTCAGAGTGCTGTTGGAAACTGTACCTGCTCTCAAGTGTTCACTACTGAATCCTTGTAGAAATGGATAATTTTTTTCCCTTAAAGTTCAGAAATAAGAATCTGGAAAGCATCTTTGATTGGATTGGAAAGTAAAGGAGTCTTGATGTGATATGCTCAACCACAGATTTGGTGTTTTCTGTCATGTCCAGATTGCTCCAAATTATTTAGTTCTGAATATGAAAAAGTTTCCTTACCCATTAAACATTCAGTTTCTGTAAATTATTTTATAGGTTACCTGAACATCCTTTGGACCTTTAGCAGGCCAAGGTTAATTCTCCATCCAGGTTGTCCATCTTACATCCTGCTCTATTTCAGCAAACTGGCCCAGTGCAGTAGGACTGAATACTTTGCTTCCTACACACAGAAAATAGATCTGTTATGAAGGTTCCTTACCTCCTTCATCTTCAAAAGGTTTCCTTCCTGGAAAATAAATGAACTTTCCTTGCAGGTGTCTGCTCTTTCATTAATTGAATGCTGATGCTTCAAAGCTTGTGTGATGATCAGATTTGCATTTCCTGCTGATTTAGTCTTACAGAACCTTAAAGACTGCAGACCAAAAGATGGGAATGTTTGTTCTACTGCCATTTTCACAATCAGCAGTAAGATTGGGAAAGGTTCTGTCAGGCTTCTGTGCAATCTGTAAAAGGTCAGTTTTCTTTAATCTGATTGCTTTGCAGAACTCCTGTGTGTCTTCCCTGTCAGACTCCTTGAGCTTGTCTTCTGATTGCAAGGAGAGAGACGAGGTTGTGGCTTTCATTCAATCCATTTTCAGGGCTCACTTAGCACGTACAGTTCTGCCTGAGGAGAGGTAAGTGAGGAATAGCTATGTCTGCAACATGCAGTAGCAAAATTGTTTTTATTGCAGAAGAAGAGAGTTTTGATAGAATTTTAGCGTGAGTTCTTTGGTAGAGAAAGAGAACAAGGACAGACGTTGCAACAAAGACAAGGGAGATTTTGTTTCTGAGAAAATTCAAATGGTGTGCAACTAAGAGGAGTTTTGTTGCAAAAGGAGTCTCCCCATATGCTGCTGCATGTTCTCTTCCATGGCAAGGAGTAAAAAAGTAAAATAATTACTCTTTGGAAAAAATTACTCTTTGCTGTCAAACTGACTGCTAGTACACTTGCTTAATGTATAAATCTGAAGCCCTGACATGTACAAGTTAGGGTTGTGTGGAGGAAGAACAGGGAAAAGCTAGAATACCATCAAAAGACAAAGCTCAGGCAGAGTGCAGTGATTTGCTTACTGCTTAGGTTTATAGTGACTCTGTCTTGAAAAATACTTTCTTTCTCTCCATAGTTTATTACTCTGATAGTTTTTTATATTGGCTGCCATGGTTACAAGGAGAGTTACATACTTGTCACCCCACTTTTGTGTCTGGGTTCACTTCTTCAGGTGCTAAGCTTTTGTCTCTTGGAGGCCAGAACCTTTCCAGCCTCTGAAGACAGACTGCAAACACTGTTCTGTGCCTCACTCTAGGAGTGTGTCTCTTTGCAGGCCCTTTGTGTCCAGTGCACTGAGTGAGAAAGCAGATTCTGCAGTTTACATTACAGAGAAGAAACAGCTCTCAGCAGCACTCCAGAGACCTCCTTCAGTCCTCACATCGTCTCTTCCTGGTAATCTCGTTTCCCTGTGTTCACAAGTGTGTGTATTTTGAGTGAGGGTCACACAGTTTTATAGAGAACACGTGCACACACATGTGCAAATGCATAGTTGAACCCTGTGTGTGGCTTAATTTAATGACATGTTGCTTATCCTGGCATATGCAGTTTCTTACATAAAGAATAAAAGCTCTGACAGTGTCAGTCCCAGCTCACAGCTCTTTGTGTTTTTGTCACAACTGTGGCTTGGAAGGTCTCTCTGGTGTAAGTGGTAATTATTCAAGGAACATGGTGTTCCCCTGTATTGCCTCTTTAGTTCCTTTTCAGCCCTCCCAGCCTTGTAGCTGTAGTATGGTACTTTCCACTACATTTTTGGGCCTGTAGCCATAGACAAGCTGAGAACGTTTTCACCATCCTGAGTTAGTTACTGCAGAAGACAGACATCTGGTGAAAAGAGGCATCCTAGGCAGCCATGTGTATCCAGTCACGTTTTTTCAGCAGTGATCAGTTGCTGCAGTGATGGGAAAAATGAAGTCCTGGATAACCTTGCCAACTAGTACTACTGTAATACAAACTGAGAAAATCTGTCTTTTTTATGGCTCTTACGCCATTTGGTTTTCTTCTTGAATTCTTTATTGCTGTTTGTGAAAAGATGGAGTTAAAGCCAAAGAAGCTTTTAGGAAGATGTTAGAAGTCCTTACTGGGAAAGGCAAAACAATGCTGCAGATAAGGCAGCCTTAGACATGCAGCTTCAAAGGAGTTAAAAACAAATTGAAAAAGGTTAGTCCTATCCAAAGTGGGATATTTTAGGCTTTAATGGACTAGCTGGGGGGAAAAAAGAGCAACTTTGAGCGTGACCTGAGAAACACTGACTTGTTTTTTTTTTGTCAAGGAAAAGCTGACGGTCCCTGCAGACTTGCTCAGAAACAGAGAATGCTGTAAGCAGCTGAGGCTGTTTCTCTAAGATAGGAGAGATGGGGAATAAGCCAGATTTGCAGGGGTTGTGAAAACAGGCTACACTTCAGTGAAAGAAAATGTGTTTAAGAAACTTTACTCTTCCATATTCAGAGGCACATTCTACTTTGTGAAGGAGTAGGCTGTACTTGCTTCTGAAGATGTCTGAGTTTTGAATGATTTTAATTATGTTTAGTGCCAGTATCTAGAGGGGGAAAAACAGTGCTGCAGCACCCTCTTTTGCCTAAGCTCTACTGCAGTAGTCATTATTGGCATGCTCTGTGTAAACCTAGAGTAAGTCAGTTGTGAAATTCTACCCAAAGAGAAAGAATCACTTCTATATGTTTAGTGCTTCTAAGACCCAAAGAAGGATGTAAGATGAAGCTCGTCGTGCAGTTGCATGAATAGAACAAAACACAGTCACTGTCTAGTTATGAAGTCTCCAAAACTAAGTTTTATTGCAGATTATGATGACAAATTGATGAGTGAACAAGTTATAGAATTGTTTATACTAAAAGAGATAGAGGAAGTCATAAGCTTTCAAACTTTCTTCCTTGCAGTCCTTTACTGGTGAATATCAAGAAGGAGAGATTGGAAGAAAAAGAGGTTGTATTTCCTGCTGATTTTATGAATATGGGAGATGTTTCCAAAATCTGGGATGAGGATAGAATATCCAGGTGGGTTGTGGAGAGGCCCATACTGGATATGTGCTTCTATAACTGCACAGCTGCCCAGCAGACTGTCTTGCACCAAGCTTTCTGAACTATTAGGCCCCAGTGCATTGAAGTGTTTAACCAGACTCTCTCAAAAGACAAACTGGGAAAAAACCTCCTAAAGGAAGAACAATCTGGTGTAAATGCCACCTCAGAAGAAATATAACTCCTTGGTGATCTGTTTGGGTGTTTGCCATGTGAATTCATGTAGCCTCAGCTAGAGTTAACCAAGAGTCTACTTCTGCCTTTCCTAGCTCATGACTGATATAAAAATCCACCAGCACAATTGGGATTTGATGGTAAATTGGGATTTCAGTGGTCATCCTGCAGCTGGGAAGGTACAGGAGACAAGGAGATTGTTGAGCTGCCGAGTGATTTAAAGCAATCAAATTCTTTTAGCTTTAAATCATGCAGCTGTTGTACAAGCTCTTGCTTCATTTGTCCCAAGTCCAAACTTGCATTTTGTGACCTCTAGGTCTTAACAATGATCTTGAGCTTTCAGTCAATGTATATCTTGCAATAAGTCATTTCACTTCACTACCCTTTTGGCGTTATTCTGAGAGGAATAGGGAAGGAAAAAATGTGCTTTAAAAACCCATATATATCTCCTAGAATGAATGTATATAATCCTGCTCTAGCATTGCAGATTTTTAATTCATTGTTTGCATGAGGTTAAATGTCACTATATTTTCTAGGAAAGAAAAAAAAATTAGTGTAGCATTCAGTGCTGCTTTGCTTGTCTTCAGAATGTGAACAGTACTTGAAGGTTTCATAAAGCTGTTTCCCATGCAATGGGACAGATATAAACTGTTCGGTCTGCAAAATTTGGTTTTGTTTTATTCTATCAGGGGAGTGACAGGAAGGAAGAATATGTTCTGTACATGCCCAGCAGTCTTGATTAAGGGCAGCATTTCTCTCTACATACTATTGGCCACTCTGGCTACAACTGTTAACTTCATTTGAGACTTCTTTGAAACTATAATGAATTTACATACAACCCTTAGCTCTAATCAGCTTGACCTTGACAAGCACAAAGATAAAGTTGTCTCTGAAGTATATTAAACTGAAGATGAGGGCAAGAATCTCAGACATCCAAAGCAGGGTGGTTTGGATAATATTAAGCTATTTCATGTATAGTATGTTTATTGCTGGAGTTCCTTCTTCTAGTTATGCCTGCTTCTGGAAGTTCCCTTTCCTCCTCTGTATCACCAGTGCTAATGTCTCATAAATCTTCCTGAAAAACTCTGACATTATTTGTTGACTGACGCACAGGAGAATTTCACATAACTAGAGTCATGTGTTTCTTTGCTTCTGTAGGTTGAGGTCAGTGTAAAAGCCTCCCTGCACTCCTCCTTGCCATTCACGGGCCCTCTGCCTGTCACTCTTTTTCTATTTCTGGGCCAGTTGTGGTCCCCTTTCTTTATTCCACATTCCTGTTTCTGTGTATGCCTGCTCTTCCATAGCAGGAGGTTTTTTCCTGTGTCAGGAGCCTCTTATTTCACTATGAAACCCGTGGCATGTCTTGTCCCCAGGTTATATTCTCTTTGTGCCCTCCATTTCAGGTCAAAACCTCAGTGTATGGCTTCCTGCCTCTTTCCTCTTCTACCACAGGTTGTCTTGATCAGCTTTCTTCTCTAGGAGAGTCTTTTCAGAGAATTTATATTTGAAACTGAAAAATAAGTGGAGCTGAGGGGAGAATATTGTGCTAGGAGGTATTAATAGCTGAGGGGAGGATATTGTGCTAGGAGGTATTAATAGCAGTCATCATTCAGTTCATAGATCTCTTGCAGAGGGGATGTAAGCTGCTAGTTCTGCTCTTCAGGTGTTAGGAACTCTGTATGTATTCCTTTTATCCCTCTGGTTTTCCAGTGTTTACTGGAATCGTTAGAGCTCTGTCTGTTGATGCCCTGAACATTTTTTCAGATGTTGGACTGTGTGAGATACATAGAAAAACACATACAGAAAATGGCAAAAAAGCAAAATAAAAAAAAAAAAACAAAAAACAAAAAACAAGAAAAGATGGCCCCATGGTGTGGTCACTTTTTTATTGTCATTACAGTAGTACAGTTGGTGAATAATATTTTTGGTATTTTACAGGTATAAGGATGAAAGACAGTGGCTGAGAGCTGCCATCTCTTTTTGTATCTGTTTCCCTTTGGTCCATCTATATCTGACTTGGGTTCTCATTGAGACCTTTCTGCTTAGTTTAAGCCTGGGTCATTTTTTTCCTTTTCTGGCCATGTATTTGTTTTTATGACCTGTGATGGTTTTGGTATCAAATTGCTTTACTTGGTGGTGTGTAACCAGTTGCAGAGATTTAAAGGCAATAAGACAAATCAGCTGTGGTCAGTGTGTCAGCTCAACACTTGCCATGCACAGGGCTCATTAAAGAGGAACAGGAATAGCTCTGTGCAGCAAAAGATAGATCAGGCTTACCCATAACTGTGGGTATGTCTGGAAACTTAATGGCTCAGAGAATATCACACTTCCCACAAGGGCTTGATTTGTCAGTGTTGTTTATTGATGACCTTGTTTCCTCTGTAATTATTTCAGCCAGGTCTGCTGGGAGGCCACTGCCTCCTGCTCCCTCCCTGCCTGTGGATGAAGCTCACTCAGATGATTCTGATGACATTGTTACTGTCCCTCCATTGTTGCAGATGAAGAAAAGCTACACTCACTTTTAGATTTTGGTAACATTCTCTGGTGATCTTGAATTATTTGACCCTTTGTACTAAGATCAAGCGTATCAAAGGTGAAAAAAGGGGGAATATCATCCCCTTTTAATGACAATTGACATGATTTCAGCCATTCTTTGATATGTCATCTCTGCAGACTTTATGGCTAAAAGCCACTGCCTGACTGTTAACCTTACCCTCCTGGTACACAGAGAGTTTGGATTTAAAAATTCAACAAAAACACTTTCATGTTCTGTTTCACAATGAGGATTATAAATTCAGTTGCTGAATTTAAGTGAAAGGAGTAAAGCCTAAAGCTATTTCTTATCAAAGTTGTCTTTCAGGTTGAATGAAATAATTTATTTAATCAGAAGGTGGTTAATGACATGGTCCAATTTTCAGCCTGTTACTTGGAGTATTTGTTACCTGGACCTCCTTATTTAAAATTTTTACTGTGTCATATTTTAATACCTTTTCTTGTTTATTTTTATACTGAACATTTGCAGTCTGTGCAGACCTTGTAAGCCATTCCTTTGTCACAGGGCCATCCTAGGCCTACTGTATCAGCTGGGTTTTCTTATTTATTGCTTTTTCCACGTGTGCCTGTGATGATGTGTATGGTACTGTTTGTATTTGAAATGTTTGATCACATAATCAGATTTTGGGATTTGTCAGGGCAGCTGTTTGATAGCAGGGATGTTCTGTGAAGGATACTCTTGTGCCTGCTTTTTCTGCTTACAAATCACAAATTTGAGTGCATAATGCAGGGTTATCTCTAATATGTGTAAGCATTTGACATAGAACTGTCTGAAATATTCACCTGACTGCATTGCTCAGACACTGAGTAGAAGAGCACTCAGGTTTTAAGCCTGATGTTGCTTTGCTGTTGTTCATACCTGTTCTCAGTTCTACCTTTGCCTGTGCACAACTGCGCAATGCGTCCAGTCACAATCAGGGAGAGGGATCACATCCATCTTCTGTCCTCAGGTAAGGCTACCAGGCTGGTGCTGGAAAGCATGGGCAATGCCCACTCTGTTCTGTGGGTTATGGATTAGGATGAGCATAGTAAGCAAAACCTAATCCATGCAGTTTGGTTTGGAGACAGAAGTGGTTGGTTGGTTTATAACAGAAATTAAAATTGCATCCAGAAAAAGCACTGACAGTATTGTCCAAGATATTTGGAAAGACCAAACACCTACTGGGCTGTGGGGAATATAATCAGAGGGATCTTTCCAGATCTTCCATGCAGACCTTTTGACTTCAAAGGCATTAAAATGTGTGGGTGTGTTTTTTTGGGTTTTTTTAAATCATGGTATTTATTGAAAGGAGAAATCTAATTTTACATGCACACAGTGAAGGTTTTCTGGAAACCCTAATGGTTTCTTCATCATCAAAGAATAATAAAGTCTCCTGTAAACAGAAAGCACACTCTTAAATATAAGATTTTATCACCTTTTCTTTTCAAAATTAAAAGTCAGGCCCCACTGTTTTGCAGAATACCAATAAGTCAGGGCTGTCTCAGTTCTGTGATTTCAATGAAACACTATCTCAGGCTTATCAGACTTGGTGCCAGTACTTGCAGCCAAAGAGAAAACTGGATGGCTGCAGCACAATGCAGCTGATTTCATTTAATCCCATCGGTGGAAATGCTGCCTGTGCTATTTCCAAAGGCAGTTTTGGGAGCTCTCCCTACCCAAAGCAGCCTGAAGAATGTCATTTGCACTCCTGATGGGCAAATTCTTCCTGGCCATTCTTTTGTCACCTGCAGAAAGGATAAAATACATCAAATAAAAGGCATAGAATCTTCTTGGTAAAAGCTGAGATCTGTTTCCCTATTTTTCTGGAAGTCATGTTAAGGAGAAGGGTCATTTTGCTAAATGCAGGCAGAGCTGTACTGAGTTGCCTGTGTATAATATTTCAAGTCTGTAACTGTGACTTTGTCATGGATCTCTCCAGAGAGAGTAACTAGAGCTGAGGACTGACACATTGAGGGGAGAGTGTGTCATGTGTCAGGACCAAGGCTGATATCAAATACCTGCCTACCTCTAGGGCAATGCTTGGACAGCAAATACAATAAAGATGACATTCTTTTACTTTACTGTGCTGTAATGACCAATGTGAAAGCATTAGGAAGCAGGAAGACTTATGTTTTACCTGAGCATGTGACCAGCAGAGTAGAGGTGTCAATAGACAAGTTCTAGGACAAAGGGGAGATATGATATTGGGGTGACCAAAGGCACAGGAATCAAGGTGATAAGGAGCAAACATTTTCTGGAAGCAGTGAAAATGTGTCTAGAACTTCCTAAATTTGGGTCTGCTATCTTGTAGCTATCAAAAACCTGTTACTTTACTGGAGATGGGCTTCAAACTAATATTTTAGTTTGGAAGATAAGTATATGCTCACTGCACATCAGAAGTCTGGTGTGGTTCAGTAGGAAGAGAATCCTTCATAGTATCAGTAACCTTTAATATTATTCTGTTATACCCTGTAATAGAGTTTGTTGAAGGGAGTAATGATTGACAGTAGGTTTCATTCTGTGGTTATCTGAATGCCAGCTCCTGTAAGTCTGAGAAGAAGTGTGGAACAATGATGGCAGATGAAGTTAATTTTTGAATAAATGCCATTTTTCCTCAACAGGGAGCTAAGGACAGTAAAATCAGCATGGCTCAAACCTGTCAAGATAAACCCAATACACACTTGCTGTTTCTGAAAAACAAGTTTTACTTAGAAAGCCATGGAAACCTTGTGGGGGCATCAAGGTCTCAAATTAAAATTGAACTCCACTGTAACCTGTGTAATCTAAAAGCACACTTTCCATTCTCTTGATGTGGAATAATGTTTCTGTCTTAAAACCTTTTGCAGTGTTTAGTTAGAGATGGTATGTGAGTGTGGACTTTATGGGATGTTATCTCTCTTGATCTCTTTGTGCCCTGAAGTGCCTTTGCCTGTAAATCTTTACTGAGGCATCAGCACATGAAAACTGGGGGTTTCTGCATAGCTATCAAAATAATCCCTGCACAGGCAACTTTTAATATAGCCAAAATGGACAAGCATTAATCTTGGCATATGAGAGCACCATTAATTTTTATGATCTTTTTAATATTTAGAACTATTCAAGTCTTTTATAGAATTTATTTTTTTTGATTTTGAAAAGCTGAAACAATTGCAATGTATTTTCTCCTAATTGTTAAATTTTGGAATAAAGTTTTTGTATGAACTGATGCATGTATTGATGAGTTTGTGCTGTGGTTGCTGTGTCTGCATTACCCCTCTGGCCACTCCTGGATGTTCCTGCTTTCATTTTGCACCTGGTTGACCTTTTATCCCTGACTGTTTTCCTGATCCAATAGCAATCAGATAACTCTGAAACATGTAGAGTGTTGAAATTTCTTTAGTACAGGTTCAGGGTTGTCCCATGAGGAATGAACCTGACCAAATCCTAGAGGAACTGAAAGAGTTGATGAGTTTTTGCTTTCACTTTTGCCTTCTGATGTTTTATAGGGATAATTAGTGTTTGAACTCACCAGTGTCACAGAGCTCTCTCTGTGCCAGGGTTTGGTTGTGTCAGACTGATCTGCTGGGAGACCAAGAGTCTACAGGGCTCAACTTTCCAGCTTACTGACAGTGTATCCCCTCACCTCAGTTATTGTTGCTGTTTATGAAGCTCTGGAAGGAACTGGGACACCTGCATTCCTTTCCAGGTCCACTGAAAAAGCCTTTAGGAACTCCCAGGAAAAACAAGCCTTATGCTGCTCTCTGGAGACAGAAGACCCTGTTAAACTACTGCCAGGACATGGGGATCCTGCAGTCATCTTCCTGTCAGGCGGATTCCTTGAAGGACTGAAACAGCTCTAACAGAGTACAGGATGAAACAATCTGTGCTTGATTATTGTATTAATTACATTTCACCTTCTCAGTCTTCCCTCTGCTCTACTGACACATTCTCTGAATTTCTTTTCTCTGAATTTCTTAGAACAAATTTTAGTTTTAAATCCTGAACACAAGGTAACCTATGAGGCATGAATGGAAAAGTTTTGATATAATTTCTTGGAGCAGACTGGTCTTGAATTCAGCTGAAAGCAATTAAATGTTCCCACTTAGTTGTATTAAATCGTAATTTGTCTTCATCTGAAGTCAGAATGCCCTTGACTCTTGCAAGCTTTGCAGCATCTGTCTATGGAGGGTTTGTTAGCTGACAAATTGCTTTCCCATATGAACTTTTAAAGGGGGAAAAAATGCTTCATTGGATGGGCATCATTAAGACCTGCAAAGAGCAAAATTTCCATGTCAGACTCTGGGTTATCAGGGGAAGGTTTTCAGGCGAGGTTGGTGGTCAGGAGCTGCATCAGTTCCTCTGATGTCTTGCCTCCTCTCTATCAGCCAGATAATCCCACATTTGTATCTCATTCCTCTTCCCTCCTCATCCCATCAGCTCTGCAGAGCTGAGGCTCTGCTTCAGCAATGTAACAGAGCTTGACAATCTTTGCTGTAATATGACTTCAGGGATGAAATACCGTAAAACCTGTCACTTGGTTGCAGTGCTGCTTTTAGAAAAAGCTTTCTGTGAATGGCCTCTAGGTATATGCATGGAAAATTAAAATAGCTTTTAATGGGATTGACCATGAGTGTTTGTAGTACAACGTTGTGCACAAACATTGCTCAGCATGTCCATTATCTAGTAATAATCCTTTCTTGGATCTTACACAATTTGTGGCAGAACCTTCTATTTATCTAACCTGAAAATTTTTCCTGAACAGGTTCTCTATAATTTGCTCACAGAATTGCAGATATTTAATAGCCATGTATTGCATTTCCATGCTAGTAAACCTTCATTATTATACAAAATGTACTAGAATATTATGAAGAAATACCTTAAATAATTAAACAGAAACTACAAGTAACAAAACAAATGAACAAAGTGCAATTTGAGCTGTGTTATTCTTTCCTTTTTATATTCACTTATTTGCTAATTTGCTGAACTTACAGGGCTGCAAATGGGTCTTGCTGTGATTAGAGAGAGTTTGCCAAGTTCCTTTGTAATTGTTTCTTTGCAATTAACTAAATAATACAATGTTCTGTGTGTGGCTCTCTGGGGAAAGGAGCGGGCAGGTGCTTTTGCAATAGGATTTCCACATCTCCCACCCATTTCCTTGGAACTCACCAAGTTTAAAAAGACCAGTAGAGACAGAATATTGCCTCAGGACTGGAAATGAGAGAATTAACCTTTTCTTACCATGTCTTTGAATTTGCTTAAAGCTTTTTATGCTGCCCCTGGTCGTGGCTATTCTTTGTGTAAACATGAAGTTCCTGGGAGGACGTCAGAGAAAAGTAATGAAGACCCAAATCTAAATTCCTGCCTGTAGATGCGTCCAATCAGGGGAAATCCTTCAAGCTGGGAGGAGAAGGCAGCTGGGAAGATCCCTGGCAACGTGGCCTTGCTGGGAAAAGCAGAGGCTGGGGATGGAGCTGTCGTGGAGGGAGCACCGATATCTGGGGGAGGCTGGACAGCAGTCCTGGCTTTGTTATTTCCTTTGACTTTGAGCAGAAAATTACAGAGGAAGCCCTGGGAGGAGAGGAAGGGTAATTTTAATGGAGGCACAGTCCAACTCAGCTTGATGTAAGGGCAGAGTTTATGGAGCAGCAGAGTCAGAGGTGTTGCCTAACAGTGGCAGCTGAGAGTAGAGACATGGTTGTCTCACTGACCTCCCTCTGACTGTGATTCAGTCCCTGTCTCAAGAGGGTAACTCATCCATCTGCAGGCATTGAAGTTTAAACTTGGTTTTTTAAAATCTGTTTTTTTGGTGAAAGCCTTTTGTAGCACATACTAGGTCCGACAGGCTCCATACTATATTAAAAGCTGAATTATTTAATTTCATAGTGAATCCAAAAAGCCAGGGGTATAGGATTGTTGTTTTAAAAAGTGCTTTCATTGCCACTATCACGTCAGCAGCACGAATGCCTGGAGTGGAAAGAAGCTTGTGAAGAGTGAAAAATGCTGCATTTCTAAGAGTGCTTCTGCAGACTGCCTGATGGTCTCAGGAGGATGGAGAACAGCATTGGCTGCCTTATTTTGGAAGTTTAAACCAGCCTTTTTTATCTACATTGTTTTTAATTTGGAACATTTCACATTTGCCTACTTTGTCCAGTGATTCTTCAGCAAAGCCACTGTCAGAGCAAGTTAGTGAATGCTATTACAGCTCTTTGGGTTATGTTTCAGCAGGATTACCAGTGCACAAGCTGACATTTGCAGTTTGCTTTGGCTGACTGTAGAACAGCTTTCCATGCAAGGGTGATTTACTGTTAGATTTTATTCCTGGGATGTCACAGTAGTGTCTTGTTTGTTCATTTTGCTTTGGCAAAACAGAGTGAACCTATTTGTGTGGGAAGGGAAAAAGGCTGCCATAATCTAAACATGAGAGCCTTGATAGCTGTCTTGTTGTCATGTAATCAAGAATTACCTGAATAGGATCAAATGAGAGATGTTAGACATCCCAAAATTACAAACATTGCTCGTGATGTGGTACAACAGACTGAAGTGCCTTGCCATGGAAAGTATGGCTGGTGCTGGATCCTGTGGTTTCTCTCATTCCTGGTTTGCTAAATCCATTTTACTCTTTGTTTTTCCATATAATTATAAATAATTGTGGGGGAGAAATGAAAACTGTTGATGCCCCTGTTTCTCTGTAATCCCAAATCCTCATTCTGCTGTAATTTAATCCAGTTGTCTCCACAGCAAAAGGCTGAGGGAGAGGCAAGCACACCAGCACTGCTGAGCTGCTCCCTTTTCCACTTAACCCCCATCCCCACATGGCTCCTCAAACTGGGGCTACCACACTGGTGTCACACCCCCATGCAATGACATCCAGCTTTTTTCTCTCATTTGTTCCAAAACATTTGGTTCAGTTTGATTTACATCAACTCCGTCAAACCAGACCTCGGTGTGGAGCGTTTGCTGCATCCGCTTCTATCTGTGCCCATCCTTTGCTGACAGAGGTATTTGGACTTGCAGCCTGGTGGGGGTTTTGTGTCTATCCAGAGGCTCCTGACAGCAGTAACATCTGCAGGACAGATTCCAGCCTGGAGCGTTTTAGCACCGAGTTGCACAAACTCTGTGTCATAAGTGGCTCACGCAGAGATCTCTTGCCCCCAGCGAGGTCTCTCTGCTCCTTGTCTCTGGGATTTTAGAACTGGAGGTGAAATATGTTAGATCACTGGCCTTTAAAATAATTCCTTCTTCATCCTTGCTGGCACTGAGAAAAAAAAAAAAAGATGAAAATAATGAGGAAGAAAACAAAATTGGCTGATGTTCAGCTATCCTGCAGAAAAATAAGCTCTTCTTGGGGTAGGCTGGAGGGAGTCGAGGTCTTGTATCTTGTACCCTTGTATATCTTGTACTTGCACACACACTGCGTGGCTGAGAACCCTCTGACGTGGGTCTTAATGCTATTTGAGAGTGATAAGATTTCTTTCTAGCTATGTTGATAATACTCATATGAAAATCCCCTCCTAGTCAAAAGCTATTAAAGCTGATGTTATATTTCAGAATATCAGCAGAAATGTATTTATTTGCTCCTAATGTGTTAAATAGCCCATTTTAGCATTTTTGCTCTCCTTATTTATAGAATACATCAGTAAGGACAACATAAAGTATGAAATCCTGGCTGCATTTGAGAAAAAGAAGTGTCTCCATAATGTCTAATGACCTGCCACCATTTAGGAGAGAAAAACAGTTGATATTACCCCTCCTTTTTAATTTTTTTCTAAAACACTCAACACTCAAATATTTATTAAGTATTCATGGGCCATAACAGTTTCTAATTCTAAACATATGAGGGTTTCTTGAGCCTGTAAGACCCATGAGACATTTGCCTGAATCCTGTTAGGGGACTGGATGGTCCTTTTTCCCTTTCCAACTCCAAATTTTGTTGAGTGATATTTAAAACACAGTGCTTTAAGCACTCAGCAGTGGGTGAGGTGTGCTGCTGCAGGGCTGGGATGGGGAGAATGGGATGGAGAGAGCAAGGGAGATGGTTTGAATAGACTCACCAAATTGTGGAACTCCTGCATTAAGGCTGGACCACATGACATACAGCAAGAATTAAATTACTTCTTTTAAAAGAGAACAGCAAATATTTTTATACATTTCAGTCGTAACAGGAACAGTACAGTCTTTGTAAAGAAGAGAATGAATTTGGGATTGCTGCTGCTTAGTGTTATCTTTTCTATTTCACTGTGCTATCCTAACATTATCCAGAGTATTTATGTACTTACTTGTTTTTGAGAAGTCCCTGAGAGGGTAAACTCATAGTTTTTACCTTTAAGACTAAAAATAGTTTGATTATGTTCTGTTTAGGAAGAAATGAAAAGCCTTCCCATTGATATAGAATATAATCCTTGGGAAAGTGGTGTCTGTAGCTCTGGGGGGAGCCCAGCACATCCTGTTATGTTGTGCTCCAAGGTGTTATGCAGTTAGATGCTGTCATTGCTGAAAAATTCAGGTGTTTAATTCATGGCTCTGATTTATGATGTCATCAAAACAACCTGACAGTTCCAGGTCCATTGAAGTTGATGAAGAAATGCACTGGCTTTGGGTCAAGGTTTGGATGAGGCCAAACCTTTGCCTGCAAGAGAAGGGTGAAATGTGAACCAGAGCGCTGCATCTCCTCATGGAGCAGGGGAAGGCTGGGCACACTTGGAAATCACAGGAGAGACTCATCCTCATCGTCAGACACCTGGGTACCTCTAGGAATTTCTCCGTGGATTTTGGAAAAGCCAAGCCAGGCTGAGGCAGTCAGTGCCAGGGAAAAAGTGTGTTGCACAAGGTGCCTCAGCTGGAAGTGTCAGTGCCCAAGGCCTGGGCTCAGCACTGTCCTCAGTGGTTGGGTCTGCTCTGAGGTTTTTTTTGGAGGAAGAGGTTCTGGTGTGAGGGATGGGGATGTGGTTTGCTGCCAGGTGTGGGTGCCCACCCTCTGCCACATGTGGCCCTGTGCCCAGACACCGTGTTCATAGAATCATACAAGCACTGAGGTAGGAAAAGACCTCCAAGATCACCCAGTCCAACTGTCAACCCAGCACCACCATCATGTTCACCACTAAACCACATCTTTGGTGCCATATCCACACGTTTTTTTGAGACATGAGAGATTCTGAGACTCTGTTCAAATTATTGCTTTGCTATTTTTCCCCTCCTGCTGACACACAGTGAGAGATGAGTGTCTCTCTCCTAAATGTTCATCTGTGCTCCCTATGCTGCAATGTGTGTTGCCATGTGTGCACCCTGTGAGGATAATATCTGGATAATGCTCTGAATTGTGAATTCAGGAAGGGCAAGTTTGCGGCTTCTGGATTTTTGGAGCGGGGTTGAAATGAATTAATTATATGACAACAAGGACTTCAGCACCAAGCCTGACAGAGTTTGAGAAGTGTTTGGACAATGATCTCAGAATTACAGAATCAACTAGGTTGGGAAAAACCTCTGAGATCATCGAGTCCAATCTATGACCAAATACCACATCAACCAGAGCATGGCACCAGGTGCCACGTCCAGTCTTTTCTTAAACTCATCCACGGACGGTGACTCCACCACCTCCCTGGGCAGCCCATTCCAATGCCCAACCACCCTCTGAGTGAAGAAATTCCTCCTAATGCCCAACTTAAACCTTCTCTGGTGCAGCTTAAGATCTCAGACACTTGCTGTGACTCTTGGAGACGATGGTCCTGTGCAAGGCTGAGAGCCGGACTCGAGGATCCTTGTGGGTCCCTTCCAACTCAGCCCGTTCGGTGACTGTGATAACAAACGAATTCACGACTGTCTTCCCCGCTCGTCGGAAATCCACTTTTAAACCACCTCTACCTCACCGGGTTTTAGGCCGAGTTCAAAACGCAAAGCTCCCTTTGAAGGGTCGTATAAAAAAACCCCAAACCCCATGGCCAGGGAGCAAACCCTCGCCAGTGCCGGGGATTCCTGCGGGAAGCGCAGCGCTACAACCGCGCGGGGCCGCGGGGCCGGGGCGGGGCGGGGCGGCGCCAATGGGAGCGGGCGGGCGGCGCCGGGCGCGGGCGGCGGAGCCTCTGGGCGAACANCGCCTGCCGCACCTCAGCCTGCGCTGGGAACTCACCGCCGCCGACTTCCGACCGCACGACGCCGAGTACCAGCAGGTGGGTGCGGGAACGGGCGGGGGGGGATCGGTGGGCTGGGGGCTCCGCGTGGGTGTCGTGTCGTTCAGGTTTGTGGCAGGTAAGAGCTGCCCTCTCTCTCCTCTCAGGAGCCCCCCGTGGTCGGGGCAGGTGGGAGGAGGGGTCTCGCTGCCTGGGGTGGGCGCCCTGAGCCCCGGCGGGGTGGGCAGGAGCCCTGAGCTGCCCCCAGGCTGCTGGGAGGCCAAGTTCTTCTTGGAAGAAGGTGAAATTGTATAATCAGTAAGGTTGGAAGAGACCTCCAGGATCGGCAAGCACAGCCTGTGCCGCGGTGACCCCCAGAAGGGGTGCGGGGGGCTGCAGTAGGGTGCCCCGCTGGGTGCCCGGGCAGGGGACCAGCGCTGCCCAGGTGAAGGCACTGTCCCGGCCTGGTGCCTCTGGCCGGCCCATAACCCCCCATCGCTGATGGGAACCCTGTGCAGGCTGTGCTGCCCATCCTCAGCGATGCCTCCAGCCCTGCAGAGAGGCCAGCAGTGCTTTCCAAAACCGGCTGCTTGCCTGCTGGAAAACAGATGACTTAATGCACGAGAGCAGCGTTAGCATCAAGTGCACGGGAGGATGCTCACAGAACACTTATGTGCAGCTTTTATTTTTTTTTTAATGCTGCTTAGTCTGCATCCTGTGCTTGGTTGGCTAGGCATGTAATTAAAATGATTGTGGAGTGACTCTGTGTGCTCCAACATCTGTGTTCTCTGCTGTCATTTTGGAACAGAGCTGCAGTGGCTCTGCTGCCTCGTTTTGCCACGGTCTCTGGTTTTGAAAACACCATTTTGCTTTTCAGAACATACTTGCAGTGTCCTATATGCACAGCCTGCTATCGTGCACACAGGCAGGAATGCTAAGGCATGGAAACAGTTCTCATTTATCCTAGAAGTAGAAGGTAATAGAAATACTTTAGGAATCAGTATGTTTAGGCTTTTTGTTTTAAACAGATGAACAGATCTGTGGGCTGAAGCTAGATCAAAATATGAGATATGTATTTAAAGAGCCATGGGTAGATAAAAAGAAACATCTTGAAACCGGTAAATCAAAGGGACTTTTGACCTAACTTTGTATTTGGAGCTTCAATTTGTCAATTTGTTTTAGTTCCCCTGGCTTAGCACAGTTCAAGATGGCCACATGCAGATGTAAAGCTGCACAGCAGCTGAACTGTATTTCCATGACCTCAGAGGGTAACTGCCTTTAAAACAGGGGATATGAGATGCTGGAGATCACAAGAGTTCATGGAAAGATGTTCTTGGGAGTGTGTTATCGAGAAACAAGCACTCGTTGACCTTTGAATAGACAGCAGATGTACTGGTTTAAATTTCTTAAATTTCTTAAAAGCATTCCTAGCAACAACCTGGGGTTGTGTTTGTTTGTCAGATAATTTTTCTACAGTAATCGTATTCCCTCTTAAAGCCTTCTGCTGTTCTCCTCCTGTGTAGGTGCCTTCCCTCCCTTGATGATATTAAGGACTTCTTGCACAGCAGTCATTGGCCTTTTAAGTCTTAACATCAGCTTGCAAGAAAATGTCTTATCAAATCCAAACTTGAATGTCAGGATTACTGAGGTGTCTGTCGTCAAGAGAATGATTTGAGCAGCAGCAGCTTTGCTGGTTTTAGTGTTGGTGAGGGATAGAAAACAGGCTCCAGCAATGCAGCCTGTGCTATCAGTGTCGTGGTTATATAACGAAGCTGCTGTGGCTCTGCAAGTTGACTCTTGAGTTCGTAGCCACAGAGATTAATTCTAATGCAGTGAAACAGGGAAACTTAATCCTGGACTGGGAACTGTAATGCTGAATGTTCTCATGTGCTTCGAATTGCTCCGAAGGCCTTTTGGGTTGAATTCTAGCTTTTTTCTATGAGCTTTGTTGTGAATATGCATCTCTTGCTCTATTTGCAGGCTGTGCTGGCATTGTCTCCCCTTATCTTTAGGAACCTTTTGTATTTACCACGTGAGATTGTATACATCCTCAAAAGAAGGAAGTCCATTTTTAATTTTAAATTCTGCCTATTTTTCTTCTCTTTGTAAGTCTCACTAGCACAAATTGTGTGGTTTTTTTATTTTCTTTTCCCTTAGTGATTGATACCTTGATTCTTAAGTAGGAACTGTTAAACTACAGACTACATTTGAGTTCTCCAGAGGCTGAGGAGAGGTCAGTAGGGGATGCTAACTGGGAGTTTATGGGGCTGAGAAAGGGCAGGGTGTCCCTAGCTGTAGTAAGGAAGGATCAGCTTTCCTAAACTCCATGACTCCAAGTCATTGGGTAGCTGGACTGTTGTCATAAATACACATACAGCTGGGCTCAGTGTCCATTCCCATTCTTCTGTGTTATCAGAAAGGAAGCAATGTATCCTTTCTGATTCTTCACTGCTACTCTAGGGAACATTTCCCAACCCATGACCGAAGGAGAGCGTTGCTTTCCTCAAAAAACTGCTTTTAGTAACATCTCAGTAAAATATCTGCCTGTTTCTTGTACTCGTGTTTTGATGATAGGCTTTGAATTTCTGCGTTGCCTGAACATCTCACTTCATCCAGAAGGGTAATGCAGTGGCTTGGATTTATATGTTGCCATGTCACTTGTTGCAGGGCCACGTGCTCCTGCAGGTGAGGGGGCTGCTGATTTAACAGGTTTGCCACCTCTACGTAGCAAGGATTAGTGTAATGCTCAAGCTGCTGTTCCACTGAAGCAGCAGATGACCTTCTGTCCCCTGAAACCTCTCTGAAGCTTGAGTAGGTAAGCACACACTGCCAATCTTTGAAGCCTAGGTCTTTTTTAACTGGTACCCTGGATGATGGGGAATATCTGGCAGGACATGGATCTGATGGCTACTTGTGCTGTTGTGTCCCAAGTAGTCCCGTTGGACAGAGCAGGAGGGACACCCACTGTGCACTGGCCTCTCTCAAGGCTGCTGTGTCTATTGTGTACCAACCTACTGGGGCTTCCTCCTTTTGTCTGAGAGCATAAGAAATACTTATGGCAGTGTTGCTGCCAAGGGCTGAGATCAGAGCAGCTGCAGGTTTTGGCTTCTTCACCTGAGTCAGGCTCTGAAGTGCTTTCTCTTGGTATTACTTACTCTTTATCTTGTCCCACAGCAGATCTTGTTTCACTAGGTTAGAACAGTGTGTGGAGGAGCAGAACAGATCCTTCCCCTCTGGACTACGTTGTTTAAAAATGTATGTGTGTAGTGATGTCCTTCAGATGCTCCACTTCCCCCATGACCAGCTGTGGACAGCAGTACAACTTGTTGTTCGGGGTTTTTCTCTGGGGGAATTGAGGAGAACCTCAATGTAAGTTATGCTGGTGTTGTACTCCTTCTTCTCCAGGGGTTTGGAATGCTGGTGAGTCCTATCAGAGCTGCCTTCATGTGCTGCTTGCAGGACTTGCTCCATAGTCCTCCCAACAGAGGATCTTATCAGACTGGTTCTTTCCCTAATCCTCCCATGAATCATTGGGGTTGAAAATATCTTGATATGAACAGCTTTGTTCTGGCTGTATTCTCATCTGAGTCATACTGCAGTGCTCTGCAAAGCCTTTTCATTGTGTAGTGAGTCACAAATTCTGGAGTGAAGGGAATGTAAAAATGGAGCAGAGCTGCTCCTTCTGACAGCATCATGCTTACCAGTTCTGGTCTCCCTGCCTTTTGCTACTGAATAAATAATGATGATCTTACCAATACTGTCCACTTACTTTCCAATTCAGTTGGTTGGCCCAGTGAGATGGTCCTGAGACTGCTGATGTCACTAGTTTAATCTATTTAGTAATGTAAGTACTTGTGACTGACTTAGTTGCATGGCACTGAATTGACTTTCTCTCTTAGGGTAGAGTAGGTTAAGAGCCTTGAGGTTGTGTGGAGGTCTGATGGTGGAAAGAAGTACAAAAGCCGAATAGCTTTTGTAATACAACACAACAGCAGGTAATGGGATACCTGCTTGAGTCAGGGTGTCTGTGGTACTGGCAGAAAAGGAGCCTACAACACTTCAGCTCTTGAGTCTCACTGTGTGCTGAGAAGTGTACTGTGAATAGTGAAAGAGAAAAGAGGCTGTAAAAGCCACACAACCTCTTGTCTTGAATTCCTGCTTTTTCCTTATTGCTGGAAACTGGCAATGTTGACATGGATCTGTGTAAATACATAGGTTATGTATGAATCAGGCTTGGATCAAGTGAAGTTCTCCAGCATCTTTGAAATGCTTTCCTTGTACCACTTCGTGCTTTTTCAGTGAGAGTCAGAACTGCAGATGCACGGTTAGTAGGTGTAATGGAAACAGTATGTGCTTCGGAAAATGACTGGATGATTGATTCATACCAATTAAGATGCAGAATCGTGCTAAAAGAAGCATCAATAAGAGCAAAGTATGCTGTGGTCCTTGGGTTTGAGATGGTCTCTCCAGTGTTGTCACCCAGGAGTTTGCTATCCTACATCTGTCAGTGCTTTTGTCTCGTAATGTTCTTTCCTCCCACCATACGTGTGCTGGGGAGGGATCCAGCAGGGAAAGGTGCTGTGTAAGCCCAAAGATCCATCCCTTTTTTTGGCTTGCAGACTCTAATCCAAGGCATGTGTGTTTGAACCCATAACCAAGGGTTCAGCAAGGAATTAATTCTGTCAGGTACTTTCTGGCTCTGTGAGGCTGTTTCCCTACACAAAACAGCTCATGTCATCTTTGGAAGGATTTCTTGGCTGGAGAAACATGATGGAGCCTAAACTGCTAAAAAACTTGGATTATAGAGATTGTTTTAGAACTTCCTCTACTGTACTGGCGTCTTATTTCAGTTGTGAAACCAAGAGTCTTTCTGTAGATTGGAAACATGTGTATTAGTAAAGTTGGATGACGTGGTTTTGTCTAGTTGGCTCAAAGTCAGGGGGTAATGTGCCTTTCTTAAAGGGGTTGGACTGAAAGTTTCTTTCTTTCAAGAATAAATGGACCCCTTCCAAGGCCTGATCAGCTATCCTGCTGTAGCACTAGTTGGCTCATATTTCCAGAAAGTTTAAGTGACCCCTTTTAGTAGAATCCAATGTTTTCCAATGAATTTGAAGTTACTTTTATTTTTTTCTCTGTGTGATCTGGAAGAGCTTTTTCTAGGGAACTGCAGCACAATGAATAAACAAAAATGTAGAATCAAGACCACTTTTGATGGCTATTTTTTACCAGAGGTAGACATACATTTTCTGTCGACCATGCCTCCAGCCATGCAGCAGCATATGGTGTACAGACAAGAGAAAAGCCAACCTTTGCCAGCTTTCTGTCTGCAGCCTTGCTTTGTTTTGCTGACCCATGCTGTGCTGCTACGTTTTCAGGTGGTCTCCTGAGAACTGGCAGTTTCTGGGAACCCTGACTGTGGATCACCTTACTCTAGTTAAAAAAAAAAAAAAAAAGTAACTGTTCTAAATGTATGGTTTTAGCAGAGCAGAGTACACGCAGAGGGGTGAAAGGTGTCTTGGAGAAATGTGAAACATGCTGTGGAGGATGGAGGGAAGGAAGTGCAAGTGAATATGCAGCGATGGAAACCATGCCTGCTTCATTTGGGTAGGATCCTAAAAGTGTTAGTCCAGCACAGAGAAGATGCTGTTGCCCAGCCTGATGAACTTCCCAATCTTAAGAGACCTTTGTGCAGCATTTTGTGTTCTGAAGGTACCATGCTGGTTGTAGCTGAAAGAGTAGAGCCAGAACTTAAAACATTTATCTGGTGGTGGTGGCTGGTCACTGGCACCTTGGTGCTTCTGCATCAAGACAATATTTGTCCCCTTGAAAATCCTCAATTTTTTTCCTATGTGAGTGTAACAACATATATCTCCTGGTCTACAAAACCTGATCACTAGCATGCTGGAGAAAGGGCTAGTCAAAGTCAGTTCAGCCTTGCCATCTCTTCTCTTTTTTGTTTTTCTCTTTCCCTCAATTCTAAATGCCTTTTTTGAGCAGAGGAACATCTGCACTCTTCAGGTTAACAAAGCACCTTTGTTTAAGTGTTGATCCAATAAAATAAGCACTGCTTAAAACAGATGTTGGTGTGGATTTTTAGTGCTCCTTGTTTTTCGTTATTAGGGAAAGTGAGAAATTCTCATCTAGAACATATCCCATTAGGCATGATTCTGGAGATTAAGGGAGGGAGTCAGGTGCTTTCCCTGACTTAATCCCGAGGCTTTAAATGTGGATTAAGGAGCTGTGCCACAAGTCTTCTTGATCTCTTTTATTTTGGGATTAGATTTTTTTTTTGAACCCGTAAACAAAAATCTGCCCATTGAGATGAAAGTTATGGGCCTTTATCACATCAGGCTTCTTGACAGATATATCTTCAGAATAGACAGTTGGAGGGATAAGTGCTCTCCAATCTCTTGGCATTTCTCTCTTTTTTTCCATTCTTTTTTTTTTTTTCCTCCTTTTTTTCTTCTAGGACACCTCTCCTCCTGCACTCCTTCCCCCCAGCAGCACAAAGGGTGAAGTCCAGAGGTGATGGCTCATGCTGCTTGTGTTGATGTGATAAGAATGTGCTGTGGCAGAGCTTGCCCAGTCACCTTGGTGTTACTCCTTTCAGGAGTCCTGTTGCCTGTAAAGGTGTTGTGCTGAGGACTAAGTGGTGATGAGCAAGGCTTCTCCTGAAGTCATTCTTTTATGTTTGATGTCAAGTGAATATGCTTGGGTGGCTGCAAGCAAGCAGTGAGTAGGATAGCACTCAGTCTTAATTTTCTTGGGGTGGAGGGGAGTCAGCATCTCCTTGACATTAACCTTTTGAGGACTGTCAATTCTCTTCTTGTTTCTGTTTATGTTTCAGCAATAAACTTTCCACCAGTTAAGGTGATATTTCCCATTCCCCTGGAGTGAGTAGGAGAACTTGGCTTGTTTTCAACTGAATGTGATTCCCATAGCTGGGGGAAGGGATGTGATGTCTGGGAATTTATTTGCTCTAAGGTTCAGACGAAACTTGAGTAGTTTTGGAATATATCAGGATTATCTTGTGTACTGAACCTTAATTCTCACTTTTAAGTCATGAATAAGACTCAGAATACTCAGGAATGTATTGATATATGCTGGAGAGTTGTTTCTAATAATAATAATAAAACCAAAACCCAGTAACCTTGCTCTTCTCTTTGCAAGGCTGTTTGTGCTTTCTGGCTATGTCATCCTACCAGTTCCTTGTTTTAGCTGATGACAATGATTAACAAGACAAGTGAACTAAAAATCAAGGAGGATCAAGTTCATGCAAGACTTTTAGTCCCGGGGATGCACTCATATGACAGTCTAAAAAAAGAAAAAAGTCATCACTGTTCAAAATCCTCCCTTTTCATCCACTTCAAGGGATGACAGACTGTTGGTTGTGTTGCAGTGGTGAAAAACTAGGAACTGGTTGCATTTATCCTCAAAGCAGAAATTTTATTGCATGGTAAGAGGGTCTGCAGTTATCCAACGAATAGAGCTGTGGGGCAGAGCCATGCTGATGCTATTTTTTTTTTTCATATTAGATAAACTAGGGAAGAACAAACTACAGAGCACTTTCATGTTGCAAAGGCTTTCATTTCAAACTTTTCCTTTTTAGATTTCTAAGTAATGAGCCACTTATAGTTTTTTAGTTTGATCTTGTAATTGTGAGCTTTAGGGTTTGGTAAGCTGCAAATGTGCAAAGTTTTTGCAAAGTACTCATTTGTGTGCTAAGGCTGCAAGGCTATTCTTTTGGAAGAAAAAAAAAAAGTAGGTTAACATGCAATCCATGGACACAGCAGTTGATGTAACTCGGTCACGATACTTGTACAATTCCCCTCTCTGAGCACTTGGGTATGAGGGTAACTTTTACAATAATGGGTGCTTTCACATGGTTATCAGGTTGCTTGCTTCAGCAGATGTTATGTGTGTCTTTTAAGTTACTATTTTAACCAAAACCCCATATTGTTAATAGTAAGAGCAACGTTGAAACCAGCCTGAGAAAGAGCTGACACACCCCTTCACCCTCACTTCAACTTGAGCTGCATCTTCAGATTTTGATTTCCTTGGTCAGTATTAAATGCTTTTTCTGGCTGATATGGTTCAGAATGGTGCCACACGTGCATAGGCATGAAAGCCCTTTGTAGTGTGAAATTAGGAATGAAAGATTATTGCTAATCAGCCCTAACAATGTGGGACTTATTCCCGGACAAGGGGAAATGGGAATGTGGGGAATGGATGTTTCACAAATGTATAACACATTCAGACACGTTGTGATGCCAGTTTTGGTGTCTGTGCACGGACACCCTTTTCAGGCTGTAAAATGCTGCTGTTCATGCAGGGAATTTAAACAAGCCTCCTATTCAACACCCAAATTCAAAATAGCCCCAAAATCCAAATGGAGGCACTTCAGTTGCATAATAGTGTCTGTTACAAGGAGGCCTTGGCTCAGCAGATGATGTAATGCTCCTTAAGATAAGGCCAGGCTGGGCAGAGAGAGGAGAGGATGTTGGTGATGGAACCATTAAGAGTATTGCTAATGGTATCAAATCTCTCCATGGAGTGTTAATTAGCAAATCTGAATAATCCCGAAGTTGATTGTGTTACAGCTCTACATGTGGGAAAAATGACCCTTTGCTTGCTGCTCCCTGTTTTCTCTGATTAGCGTTGCTTTTTCCCTGGGGTGAGCTTTCTTGCAGTTAGCAAGGTGCTCAAGTTCTTGTAGCTGATAAACTGGTCATTTTGAGGCTTGCTGCAGTAGCTAAGAATTCCTCAGTCTGCCAAAGAGATGCTTTCTGTTGCTTGCTGAAATTGTAGTGCTTCACATCTGGGCTGTGCCTGTAGAGTTGCTATTTAAGTGCTGGTCTTAACTACTGTTCCAGGGCCTCTGGGAGTTTGTTACTTTACTTCCTTCTTAAACTTATGTTTGGTATATACTTATTTTCCTTAGTTTAGCGGTAGTCCTTCATGTGGCATCCTCACTGCGAGTGCTGGTAGTGTGTTTTGGGGCTGGCACGGTCAGAAGGGTGACCCAGGATTGCTGCCTTACCAACAGCCCTGCCATCGCCTTTCTCCCTTGTTTTACAGTCTTCACTCCAGGAAAATGCTGAGAAAGTCGAGAGTAATGGAATTCATGAAATTCAAGCTGTGCTTCAATGAAAACGTGTTTTCAATTTCTGCCTCCTCGGGAGCCTGAGACTGAACTGTAATTGTTGGCGCTGGTGGGGGCTGGGGCTGGGATGAATGGAAGTGGCGGAGTCAGCGCTCTGCGGAGCCTCTCGCCGCTCTCGCCATTCAAAGGCTGCGGTGTGCTTTGTGGCAGCTTCAGGAAGCGTTTTTGTATTCAGCTGTCCAAAAGGGCCAGGCGTTTTCCTGCTGGGTTTGATCTGGCTGTCGGGGTCTGAATGACAGTGACATGTTGGAGAGAGGAACGTGATGGGGGGAAGCATCAGCCGGGGGTGGTTTATCCCCCCCCTCTCTGCTCTTGATCCTGCTCACGCTGTCCTTTGAGTGTCCTGCTGCCGATTAAGAGTGAGAATTATAATGGGGACTCAAAAGCCTTTGGTAAAACTCATTAATTCATTCCTCCTTTAATTAGACACCCAGCCATTGCCTTATAATTATCAGAGCTCAGGAATGTTTGCAGCTCTAATAAGCTGAGCTGCATCAGTTGCAGAAATCATGGATTTTTGGCAAATACAGCTATGGTGAGCTCTTATTTGGTTTAGATTTTGGTGAGGAACATGCAAAGGCACAGAAATGAAGGAAGCACTTTGAAGTGAGGAGTCACTTAGCTCTGGCTGAATCTTGTGGCTGGCCTGAATTTTGCCTCTTAGTATTGAACTAAGAGGAAAGGGTGGAGTTCTCCTGCTTGTAATTTTTTTTTTCCCATGGAAGGTGTAATAACGTAACTTTCAAGGAGAGAAAAGAGGAATGAGAATCCAATGAGAAGTTTACTCAAGCATGTTGTCTTAAACCTTAACACCTGAGGGAATTACATTTTTGGAATAGGTGTAACAGGAGCAGTTGCAGACAGTGCCCATTTTTCTGCTTGGCAGTTAGGGCATAGCTGAGTCTTCTACTATGAAAAGTACCAGGTACTTTTTTTTTTAGTCTTCTGGGGGAAGAAAATCAATAGTGAACTTCTATAATTTTGTTCTCTCTTCTTGTTTCTGAAATGGAAAGGAAGGTAATTTTCAGAACTAATTTCTGTGGCTGAACCCCAGTAACAGATGACTGAGGTCTTCTAAGAGAGTTTTGTGCTACTTCTGTTACATTTGAAATACTTCTGGGATTTTTTTTCTTTTGCACAAGATGAACTAGGAGGAAAGTTGGAAGGACTTCAGGGAAGGGCTTTTTATTTCTACACTATTGCAACACTACGTGTAGTTCCAATCAGTGTGAGTGCCATGGTAGACCCTGAAACCATGATGTGCTTTTAGCATTGGACTGACAGACTGTCAAGGGCAAGCAAACTAGAAAGGCACAGATTTAGGAAAAGGCTAGGGCCAGCTGGCTGTCCCTGGGCTTAGACAGATATGACTGTAAAGATAGGTTTGCCTTTTTTTCTTAATATTTTAACTTGAGTAAGGTTAGAACGAACACTTTGGACTTGAAAAAATGGGAGCTATTGCACAGGGGTAAATTAGAGGTATTGCCATGCAATAGCAAGAATTAATGCTCATTTTCCCTTAAGAAGGAAACTGTTTCAGTTGTAGTAGGTGGCAGGAAAAGTGGATCAGCTGTGTTTTGGGTCTTTTTCTGTCTGGATTCAGTGGAAAGCACCGATAGCACATCCAGTGAGGCTGGAATGTGATTTGTTTGACACTTCTGTAGCTATAACAGAAGCCTTTACTTTTAGATGAGAGTGTTATTTTAAAACCACTGTACAACACTTCTTGTATACCTTTTAGTATTTCAAAATGTGACTGTTGGTTTTTTTCTGTTTGTCCTTCCCATCCTTTCCCCACACAATTTGAATTATTGTTGGCTTACAAGATTGAGTAGTGCCTGGAGCTTGGGTAGGACAGAGCTTCATCCCTGGCCTCTGAGGTCAAATACACTGGATCACTGGCCTTCCCTGATATAGGTGTATGTCCAAAATTCTTGCAGGTTAGACAACAGACATTGGATCAACCTGAGTAGATAGATTATTGAGAGCAACAAATTTACAGGGTTAAACCAGCCTTTCAGTCTCCTCAGTACTGCCAGGTACACATCCTGGTCAAGTTCTTGGCTGGTCTTGGAGGAGAACATGTTCTAGGGCAAGTTGGGTGCTTTAATAGTGAACCTCTTCATCATTGCAGAGGTTCTTTTTTCAAGCTTTTTCAGCTTGACCTGCTGCAAATTAAAAATCTCTTCAAACACAAGCTCTTCAACATTTTAAATGCTTTCATATTAAATGGTAAACTAGAGGTGAGGAAAATAGAATAGTCCAAGTGCTGTTGACAGAATTCTCCATGTGGACAAACTGCGCTCTGGGAGGTGCTTCCAAGGTCTGTGTGTGAGCAGGCAGCCCTTGGAGAAGCCGTGTGAGTGATAGTAGATGCTGGGAGGGTTCTGCTGAGGTGTAAATAACAAGGTTGGACAGTTAACGCTGGCTCTGCTGTTTTTATTAGCGCAGCTTAGCTTTCGCCTCGGGTGATGGGAAGGTTGTGGGAGGAGGAGGAGGAAGGGACAAGCTGTGAACTTGCCTCTCGCAGCAGAGGATGATGAGAAGGAATGGGGATCTCGTTACCCTAATCCCCCCTTGGCATGTTAATTCTTCTGGTCTGTGTACTCCCATCTTAAATCTGAAATTCTTACCGAGGCAATGGCTTGCTGGGTCACGTGTGTCTCACTGCAGTGCCCTTTTCACCTTTTTTGGGTGGGTTTTGTTGCAGCTATTAAAACTCAGTTGGCTGCTGTAGTGTTTCATTGCTCTTAATTTTGTTCTCAAGAAAATGTTGCTCTGAGAGGATGCTGCTTGTCTTACTACTGACATAATACATTTACTATCAATTTGCTAGCTATTGCATCTTCTGCCTGTGACTGACCCACCTCTTAATGTCCTTTGCAGATCCAAGTTCATTTTGTGGATAGATCTGAAACATCTGCTCATGAGAGGAGATATACCTCTTGTACCACAGCAGTGAGATCCAGCTGATGAAATGTAGTTCTGCAGGTATAACCTATGGGCAGGACTTTCATCACTAACTTAATTGTTACATTTGGTTTAGATGTGGTGGCTTCAGTAAGAGTGGTCTTGATGCAATAAATAAAATATAAGGTTCCCAAGAAAGAATCTGTTTCAAGGATAGGCTTTGAATGCTCATCAAGGTTCAAGTTCAAACCAGCCAAGTCTGTATTTCTTTTTTCCTGCCAAAGTGAAATTTGCTGCTTTGTCTGATGTAGCGAATGCTGAGCTTCCTTCCTAGCATCTGTGCCTTCAGATGGGATTCACCAGCAGTTTAGTTCTTTACTTCCTGCTCACAAACACATACATGACAATTTCTTTGATACTAAAGCTAGTCCTACAAGACTTTCATTCTTGGGGATGTGCTCAACCAGCCTTTGACATGCTTCTGTGTTCCGACAAGACACTGGTCACATCTCCTGGGAATCAGAGCTCTTGAGTATTTTCTGTGTAGCTGCACTCAGACCTTGGTCAGTGCACAGTCTCTCCCATATGCTGTGAACATGGGCTAACTGTAAACTGGGCTGAGAGCAGCTGGAAACTAGTGATGTCCTCAGCTTTATTCTCAGTGAGAGATGTTTTTTTCTGTTGGGACAGGACACATGTCGAACGTAACTGCAGCGTTGTTCTGACACTGCAGTAAGGAATTATTACACAGTGCAAAGTTTGATGTTAACAGCAAGATGTATGTGCTCTTTGTAGTTGAAACATTAACTATACTGGGATAAGAATCTTGTTCTTGGTACAGTGGTGGTTTGGGCTGTGTGGTCTTTCTGTTCCACTACAGTATTTCTGTCTCCTGATCTAGATGCATGTGCTGGTGGCTGGAATGGTGCTATGGGCAAAGAAGAGTTCAGAGCACATATGTATGCACACACTGGGAAGAACAGTGCTGGCCTCTGCATGTTGTCATCAGGGGTATTGGCTTCTTGCACAGTCCTGGCCATAAAGAGCTAAAGTTCCTCCAGTGCTGCTGAGTGGGGTCTCAATAGGTAGGAAAGTGTCTTGTGTGATTCCCAGCTTCTTGCAAGAAACAGGGTCTTCAGGCAATTTACACTGCACTCTTCACTGTCCTGTAGTTACCATCTAGGCAGCACCCAGATAACCCCCCAGGCTTGTGCCCCTGGTAAATAGGCTTCCAAGTGGGCTTACTCATTCCAGGCACGTCCGTTGTCCTGCTCTGCAAGCTCAAGCTGAGTTAGTCGTGCATCTCGCTGAGCGTGTCAGATCTGAGATGATCTGTCTCTCTTGCTTCTGCTTTCTAAATCCTTGCTCTATAAGACAGTAATCAACAAAAAGGCAGTTAGAGTTCTGGAGCTTGGCTATATGATCTTGTCACTTCTTTCATCCTGGTTTTTAGACTAAAGAGAGAGTGCTTTGAGTGCAGAAGTATTTTTGGGGTCCTGGGAAAGTGGCTGGGACTGTACCGTTCAGCTGCAGGGCACTGTCTAAAATTAAACAGTGGCAGCCAGTGACAGGAAAATAAAAAATTCATTTTTTAGGAGAGAACCAAATAAAAGCTTGATGCCATACTGTTCCTCATGGTCATAATCTGTGTCCGGAAGCTACTGTTAAAGCTCCCAGACATTACACGTGGGATTGCACTATCACGTCTTTAAATGTATGCAAAAACCTGCTCATGTTCCTTCACTTACATGTTTTCCACCTGAGGGTGTAATCTAGTGACAATATAATCACTTCCATAGCAACCAGCATGTCATAAACAGGATTATGATGCCTAGTAAGGATGGGGGGCACAAAGAATTTAGGAAGGAAGTGCCCCCTCATGTAAATGCCCTCATTAACGTGGAGCAAAGCAGGGTAAATAGTGATGTATGTGCAGAGTAGCATCCTGTTTCACCCAGGGGCTGTGTCACCAGAGAATAGGGCAAGAGGAAGGGCAGACATGCATGTGTGTGATTGTCCTTAAAGCGATGCACCAAAGCCTTAAGAAGGTGAATCTGTGTCATTAGCAAAGTAAGGAAAACCCTACGGAGAGCCTGTTACCGATCTCAAGGTGCAAGTGCAGTGAGCTGCCTTGCCTCAGCTAATGTGATTAAAATCCTGAAGGCACCAGGGACACATTCTTGACATCTCTCTTCCTGAATTCCTTCTTTCTGCTCCTCCTCCATGAGCACCCTTACCCTCCAGTCTGGATCGGGTCAACTTTGCCTGCTACAAAGTACTGCAATTTTTCTCGCTAGTACTGTCTGTAGAGTTAAGTTTAAAGGCTTTCTCAATACACACTCAAGCTTGCTTTCTCTTTTTAGTAAAAACTTGAGATAACTGTTTTATTGTTATTTATTTTATTTTATATGGAAGAACCAGCAAATATATAGCCTTCTGTCTTTAGCTCCTTCTGCACTGAAGACTAATTGTGTTTTGTGATGTTATTCTGCAGACTCATAAAGGAAAGAGAACTACTTTACTTGCACACAGTTACTGCTAGTGGTATTGTGGTTGTTTTTATGCTGCATAGATTTAAGTGAGAACAGTTACTGAGTGCTTTTGTAGGAGTGTTTGAGCAGATGCTCTGCCCTACTTTGTTCTGCAGTTTATGCACCACTTGCCTTCATTCAATAAAAAGCAACATGAAAACACGGGAGTTATTGCGGATATTTGCTCTGTAGCTTCAGGGTATCTTATCATGGGGCTGCTCAAAACTTTTTTTCTAGTGAGTTGCTCTCACTTTTTGCAGTGTTTGGGTGATGTGATGAATTATTCGATTGCTTCAGTGAATCAAAAGTACTGTTTGGCTCTTTCCTAGAAGCTTTAACACCTGCTAAAGGGGTGAAGAATTCTGGGCAACTGCTGCCAGCCCTTAAGTGCTGTGAAAAGTCTCTCGACAAAGATCCAGCTTTCTGTGTAGGTTGGGAGTCAAGATAATGTTCACCACTAAACTCATGCACTTGGTCAGAGCAGATCTAACTCTGTTTTGTTGCCTAAACTACTTTTCTTGGTGATGCTGCTTTTGGAGAGCTTTTGTGGAAGGGGATCCTGATCACTAGTACTGATACCAAATTGCTAAGGAGGAGGACATAACTTTTTTAGCTTCAGAGAATCTGCAATGGCTGTATTTTTACTGGTGGTCCTGCACTTACTGAGGTCTGACAGCCCCACCTGACCAGAAAATCAGCTTCAGTAACAGATATGGGAATCCTACAGTGGAGCATGTATTTTTTGCTTCTCTTTGTCCTGATTAGGATACTCACTGAAAATAAATTCACTGAGGCTTAAAATACCTGCCTATGAAGAGTAGAAAGAAATTCCACATAGAGAAGGCTGGATCTTAAGTTTGAGATACTTCAAATGCAAGTTGAATGTCTGTTTTCACCTTGCTTAAAAATATATATAAAACTACTCAAATGCAAAACGATTCACCTGGCTCCCTTCTGTGGCATCCTTTATGGGAGAGTTCATACAGAGCCTGGGGGTTTTCTGCTTTCCACACTGGTGAATCCCACTTTGTGATAACATTCCAAACAGGCAAATTGCTGATGTGTACAGGTTACAAAGTATTTGGTGCTTCAGAAAAGCTATTTTCAAATGCCAAGTTAGCCATAATGGGTAACTGGAGGTATTAACGCTGAAGGTTGTTATAAAGCCTTGTTCAGTGGTCAAGATATAAGGTGTCTAAAAGTTCATCCAGCTGCAGCAGTGAACTGAAAGACTCTGAAATACAAGTAAACAAAGCAGGAGGTGGTCAGCAAATAAGTAACTAAGCACTAGTTCCTGGTGTAGATCTGATGAAAATGTGTTTTAGCAACCACAACAAAAAGCAAAAGGTGAGCTCATATATTTCTACATTTGTCCTTCTGAAACCTCTAACTGAAAATACTGATCTGCACAAACAGGTGCTTTCAAGTAGCCTAACTTAATTTTTAAGCTTCTGTAAGTACTTCCTGCAGGACTGGTAAATGCTGTTTTTGTTGTTGATAGTGGAAGTGGCCAACCTTGGTGATGTTGCAAACACACACCACAAGGCACGTGTTGGGTAGTTTGCCAAGCCAAAGGTCACAGCAACCCCAGGGGTGGTTCCTCGCAGGAATGACCCACTGCTCAGCTGCCAGTGGCTGTGGCCTGGATGTTGTATGGGAAGCTGGATTAAATAGACCTTTCCAAGAGTTTTCAGGTCAGGAGCCTCTCCTAACTCCATGTAGCTTCAAAGGGCTGCAGTACATTAGGGCATGATAGTGGAGGAGGCAGCTGGCTGTTGTCCTTTGGATTTCTTCTTCCTTTGCTGGATCCCACCTTGTACTTCCAGTTTCAATGTTTGAGAGATGAGGTTAAAAATGAAACAGCTGAGCGAAGAGTCCGTGCTCCTGAAAGCCATTCTAACCGAAAGTCTGTCATTCTTCTGCCAGTCAGTAATTGTGAAGGTATTGGAGAAAGAAAAAGAGCCTTGTTTGTGGTGAGAAACTGAAATCCCTCACACAGCCCTGTGAGGACCTGGTGAGCAGAAGCATTGGAGACTGTTCTTTGGCAGGTGCTGGTGTGACCAGCTTGTTGAATCCTTCTTGCTGGCTGCTCTTACTCAGGTGCAGGTGCCATGTCAGGGTTGTTTTCACAGCGGCTGTTTTGAGTGAAAAAACCTTTCCATTGAGATTTACCAGGTGGTTGTCCAACACCTTGACCTGTTAAGCTCTTCATGTATAGTGTTGCTGACTTGTGATTCTTCATGGATAGAAAGAGTTCCTCTCAAGGACTGGGTATTAATCTAAAGGTAGCCCTGAAAAGACCACACAGAACTATATAATACATACAGTAATTCCAGCATATATAGCTAGGGGCAAAAAAAAAGAGTCTGTGGGAAACATAGCTCTGGATTACACTGTGAGGGGAGAACTATCAGCCAATTTAGGATGTGAAAGAAAATTAACTTCCTCCTTCTACTTTACCATTTTGTTTTCAGTGATTAGTGTTGCTGCTGCTCACTGAAGAAAGGCTTCAGTATGTTTCAGGTCTTCAGAGTCAAGTGCCCAGAACTGCTGACTAGTGAGTTTGTCTGTTGGTGGGAGGATGTGGGATGCTTTCAAAATGCAGAACTGCAGTGATGAGATGAATAGTCTCTTAGTGGGTGGAGAAATGAGGGAAGTCCCCATTATCAGCAACAAGTCTCCAAAGTGGCTTAAATTTCCCAGTGAAATACAAGGTGAAAGACTGCAAAGGGTAAGTAGGGAAATCAATTTGCAGTCAGTGCCTTTTATAAAAAGCACAAATTTTACTTCTAGCTTGCAGGGATCACTTTTTTCCCCTAGACAAAATTGGGTGTTTAGTGCATGTCAGCAGCAGTAACTCAGTCATGCATTGAATGGTCCTCAAAGATGAAGGCATGTCAGGATGATGGCTTGTCCCTCTGGTTATCAGGTGTGGCAATAACAGGGGAGCTGTTGGCTGTGCTAACACTGATACTGCAGGCTCTGTTTGGGAGCAGCAATCCCAAGTATTGGAATATGCTCAGTGGCTGTGTCCAAGTGACACAAGGTTCAGTGCAGGGGACTGGGGTGGCACATATCGACAAGGTGTGGATCTATGGAGCTCTAAGCAGCAAAGCTTTGGCAGAACATCTGGACTTTGCATTTCTGCCTCTAAAACTGATCCAAGCAGTGATCTGCTGAGAGGTAGGAGCTTTGCAATAATTTCTTCCCCAGATGTAGCTGCTATGAAAACAAGTGTTGAAGGACGTATGTTCTCACAACAGCCCTCTGTGAAGGGCACTTCACAACTTACTGGATTAGCATAACAAGGGTGGCTTGAAGCAAGGCTGATAAGAGCAGAGTGTTTCCTGCTAGAATTATGATCGAGTGACTGAAAATTCTGCTGTCTTGCACATTTTTCAATCCTGGACTTAATAGGAAAGCTTTGGCTGCCTGAAGTGTCACCACTTCCTCTTCTGCATCTCTAAATTGCAGAAGGATTTGGTGCTGTCCAAGCCAGCAGCACGCAAACTGGGGCTGGTGCTAGAAGAGGTCACTCTTCTGTAACTGGACCATTACGAAATGTTTCCTCCCTTGTGTTGTGTTTGGAAAGACTTTTTTTCTAATAACTGAGTTAAACTGCATGTTCTCAAAGTCTTACGTGGTTTGAGGGTGGTGGTGATTTTTATCTACATTCTTTATGTAACATGCAGGTGCTTAAATGTGCTCAAAGGGCTCATGAGAAAACTTATAAAGAGTTGGACAAAAGTTTTGAGGTTGTTTTAACTACTCCCCTCTCCACACCCCCTTCCCCAAACAATCAAAACCAAACACCTTTATGTTGTAGAAACCCATGCAAAAAAAGCTGACTTTGCTTGCCTGTTTGTATACTGAAAACCTAGGAAATCCCATAGCTATAAGCAGTCCAAACTTTCCTGGGAGGTTCATAATCCGAAGGATTATCTGAGGGTTGCAATCTGGACCTTTGAAGAATGAGTCCATTTCTCTAGAGAGTTGCAGATGTGTTTTTGAAACGTTATGGAGAACAAAGCTCTGATCAGCACTTTCTGGCATTATCTGTACCTGTGTGCTCAGACTCCTTATTAGCTTTTTGACTTTCCCACAGAATGTGAGACAAAGCTGCAGCCTTGAAAACTTGATTATTTTTTTAATGGTATCACAGTCTTTTTTGCTCCTGATCTCCTGTGGAATGGCACTGCTGTATCAGTGCTGCAGTGCCAAGACCTCTGTGTGTGTTCATGAAACTGCTTCCAGGATCTGTTTGGAATCAATACATGTCTATTGCTTGTTAGACAATATTTCATACAAGATAATGAAATGGATAGTACTGTATTCTAACATATATGACATGACTTAAAATTAGATTTAGGCTGTGATCAGGGATGTTTGTCTGTAATGGGCCTCTTCAGGCAAGACCTCAGTGCAAAACTGTGGTTTGAGCAGTGTGCCTTTGTGTAAATGGGACCTAAATCTGAGGTCCTGCATTGGGAATCCTAACAGTCCTGGGACTCTTCCATCCCCAATAAAGCTTGCAGCTTTAGACCCTTTAAACACATCTGTCTGAAGAAGAAGTTTGTGGTTCCTGAGGTCACGGTCCAGGAGAGGGATTGGCACACTGCACTGTGGGGCTGCTCTGTGATCAAATCAAGGAACTGACCTGACTGAAAACAGGTTTCAACACCAGCACAGAGGTCCTTGTGATTGCAGTTATAGTGTAACCAGCCCTGGTAGCCAGAGGCCAAGGTGTTTGAACAGCTGCCCAGTGAACCAGACTGAGCATCTGACCCAGGCATAAAACACTGCTTATTCTTGTCAGATGAATTGTTATAACCCTAGTCTGGCATAAACCTGAGGTAGGAACAAGGTCCCTGTGCCTTCATAGTGCTTTGGCACTAAGAGTTGGGTGAAAAAGTGCAGGACATGCCAGGCTTTGTGTTGAATATCCCTTCTGGAATATTTTGGGGTGTTGAATCAAGAAGCAGAATTCAGGAACCAAATAAAAGGTTCCTGGCTGACTTCTGTCCTCATGGCTTTTTTTTTGTTGTTTTAAATCATCACGGAAAAACCACACTTCTGGGTTTGGCTTATAGATGAACTATTTCCTGCCCTTTATGGCTTCTTTCTGATTTGAAGTTGGAAACAATGCTGAGAGCAAATACAGCAACTCACTGCATACTGGTGAAAGGGGTCTGTAACAGCATTTTATTTCTGGTTACTTTGTGACCTGTGGAATTGTATCTGGGCAGGGAATATTCCTGTTCAAGTTCTAGCATTGACCCATCCTTTTCAGAGCTTCCTCTTTGTTTCTCTTTGCCCTGAAGACCATGTTCTCCATCACTTTAACAGTCTTGAGCTGTTTTTGTTGCCACATGAGCAGATGATCAATTGCTTCTATGGCAGCAGATTATCTGTGATTTGATGCTCTCATTGGGTGGTGTGTGTGCATCTCCTCCTCACCAGTGTGCATTAAAGCTTTGGGTGTGACCTGTGAAATCAGGCACGTCCATACTCTGTGACAGTGTCTGAGCTGCTGGGCTAATGTCTCTTCCCAGCTGGACAGACTGTCTTCAGCTGAGCTCCAGGGCTCTAGTGGTGTCTGTAACACAGCCCAGTCCCCATCTTCCCTCCAAGCTCCCCTCTTGCAAGTCTGTCTGCATTTTGAAGCCCTTTTCAGAGTTGTGTCTCTTTAAAAAGTTGTATCTCTTTAAAAGAGTAATGAGGTTGAAAGCGAGATACAGGGATGTGTGACTAGTTCAGGCCCATCCATTTGTCAAGGAAATGGTTTTCCAGTCCTGCATACTGATAGGAAGTGTCAAGCCTGATAAATATGCTCCCAGCTTCCTTACTTCTTCATTCTCCCTAGAGCTTGGTTTCTAGAAAGAAATATTGATATGTAAAATATTGGAGATAGTCACCAGGGACCAACATGAAGTGGAGACAGGGCAGGAATATTTAATTTTGAAGCTGGCTGGGTAAGCAGTTAAATGAACAAAAACTTTCTTTTGTTTTATAGAGACTTCATTTAACACAAAAAAAAAAAAAGAGAAAAAGGAAGAGCACCAAACTTCATACACTGAAGTGTCTGGGAGGGAACATCCTTTCAGATGTTTGGTGTGTTGGAGATAAAAGCACCCTTCCTTTAATCAGTACCCTTTTTTCCAAGTGCTTTTTTAATGCAGTGCAGTCAGTGAGTCTGGGCTCCTTCTTTCTGGGCTCTGGTGAAGTAGCTCTTCCTGCTGGAATTGAAGTCGGAAATGACCTGAGCTGCACATGCTGAACAAGAGGAAGATGGGGAGTGGCTTGTTGACTGGAAACCTGTTAGTTCTGTTTATCTATTCAGTAGCTGAGAAATAACTAATTTTCACATGTTTGGAATTTGGCTAATGGGAGCATTTTCTGTCTTGTTATCCATGGAAATATGACAATGGGGGAAAAAGTCGTATTTTCCACATAGGATTTTAGTTAATAAAATTTGTGACTAATATGGTTACAAAAAATTTTTCCCCCAACATCAGTTTTGTAGAGAGTTGCCTTGGATGTGCATCAGATCTATTAGTCTGAATAAAAATTTCTGCATGTTTGTTGAACAGGAGAAAGGCAGCCAGATGACAGCCATGCATGGGATATGGCTGGACATGCTTTAACCTCAGTCACACTGATTTTTTCAGTGTCACATTGATCATGTGTGGTATTTAAATGTTGTGCTTCTATTCCTGGGCTCCAGGGATGAAATTTCAAGTTAGCTTTAGAATAGTTTTTTTCTCATATCAGCATGCAGATCAATATTCAGAAGTGTTAAGAGCTTTAAAAGAAAGATCATAAGTTGATACTTTTAGATGTTTTAGTCTGAAATGAATAAATACAAAGGAACTTACTTATTTAATTGTTGTGGGAGTAAATTTCTCCTAATGCCTGCTTGCTAAGGAGTAGCCAGATGATACAGGTCTTGACTATGGCTTAAATTTTATCTTTCCAGTTGAGAGGAGAGAAGAAAAGGAAAAAGGTGTCTCCAAAGGACAGACTGAAGTGACCAATGTGTCTTCAATGTGAATGATGAGGTCTTCCTAAATGCTTTGCCCGGGCAATCCATGGGCTCTTGGTTGATATCTCTAGAATAACAGTAGTTCTCAGGGATGGTCATGTTTTCCTGAGGGACAAACTTAAGCTGAGGAACAATTACATGAATGAAGTTCTGTGAATAGCAGGTCTTTCCTATGAGAAAGAAGACCTGTTTTTATGCCTGGAGGAATCACTATGGATTTGAGTAAAAAGGACAGAAGACTAAACCTAGCTTGTCTAGAGATCAAATGCTTCACTAGAGTGGGTATTAAAAATAGTTTGGGGAGCTAAAATGATCTTTGGTGCCTACAGCAAGTGAACTACATGAAATAATCCTGCTCAAGTCCTGGGACATCAGAAGCTTACTTTGAGCTGACCTCCCATTAAAGGACTTGAAACAACAGCCCTTGCAATTCAGCTTGTCCGAGTTGATTAGATTTTATCTGGAGCTTGATTGAATCTGTGAACAAGATTATGAAAAGCAACATGACTGTCAATGAGGTGAGCAGTCTTTGAGGAGAAATTCTATAGTATCCCAGAGGGTAGTGCTTTTAAGTTTGGTTATGAATATTGGAATTCCTTGATTTAGTTAGAGGTTTTAATAAGCCATTCTTGCTGCTGTGCCCCTGTGGTACTAGTTTAATACATGGCTTGTGTGGTGTTTGCTTCCATCTTAAGTATCCTGAAAGAGGAGGGTTTTCTTCCCATCTTAGCTGTTGACAAAGTGGTCCTAGCCCCTGGGATCAAAGTTTTTTAGGGAAGAGCTTTGATCATGAAGCACAGCAGCAAAAATAGCCTTGCTTGTGAGAGTGGAGCTGTGTACACTGTGCTTCATTGCTCTCCCAGGTCAGATTGTAGGTGATAACTCACTTATCCACTACACAAATATTAAGATGTGGTGTTTAGCAAAGTCAGACTGCCATTTGAGGACTATAAGGATGTACAGCATTTTTGTAAGAGGAGAGGAAAATGGAGGAAAACCCAGATATCTTCCCCCTGTGAATGGGGTAAATTACAAGTTTTGGAAGCAGATATGCTACCTGCTGCTTCCTTCTTTTTCTGGCACTGTTCTAGTGAGTGTGGCATTGTCTCCAGCTCGGAGATCATGCCTGTGTTGTGTTGAGTGATTGCTTGAGCCCAGGGAGAGCAGGCTACCTGTCACAGTGCTGCATTGTCACAACTTTGCATGGTGTTTTTCTTGTTTTACTTCTGTTGCTAAATGTTCAGCAGTGATGTTAAAGAAAGGAAAAAGTATCTGACAACCTCATATATAATGGTAGCTCTTAATGGAGAAAGAAGTACTTTGCTAAAACTGGGAAGATCTCGCTTATTAAAAGGATGCTTTTTACCTCTTTTTTTTTTCTCATGTTGAAATCAAGTCAGTGCAGAAATAGCAGTAGTTTATAAGCTTGAGAACTGTGCCCATATAAATGATTACAAATCATTTTGGCCACTGCCAAGTAATAAAGAAATCTAATGTTTAGTTGTCTGCTTATCAAACGTCTTTACAATTAGTTTTGCTTGAAGGAACCAATAGATGATGTGACAGATCTGCAAATGAATTTGTACACTTAGTCCCCTAAAAACTTGTAAATTGGTTTTGTAGTGAGTAGGCTGGCAGGGTCTACTTCTTTCTGACAACGAAGTGTGTGAAGGTGGTGTATTTCTTGGAGCTTTTCCCTGTTTGAGACAACCATGGCCTAAATGGGTGTGTGTATGTTTGCGTGCGGGAAATCTGTGGGGTTTGTCTTTAAGATATTAAATCTGCTCTTTGTTCTATCCCCAGCAGAGCTGGCAGCACAGATTGCTGCAGGGCCTCCCATTTCAGTGCAGAGTTTGGTTGTCAGGAGCCAAGCTTATCTATTTGACTTCGTGCTAGTGCTTCTCATCTGCCTCAGTGCCATTTGATGGGTTGAGGGGCAGCGATTTAGGGGAGGCAGTGACATAAAACACAGCTGTTTCTGCAGTGGTTTGACTTTTGGTTTATAAATAATGGGAAGCAGGTGGGTGTTCTGGGCTGCATAAACAATTGCTGTAAGTACAGTTGTGTGATGGCAAAAGGGAGAGGGGCTGGTGCTTGTCCTCCTCTAGGTCACTGAGTGTGACAAACCCAGAGCCAGCACTGTGCCTTCACTGTGAAGGTGGACCTGATCAGTAGTGACTGCTTAGATGAGCTTCTCCTGCACATATTGGGAAATAGGACAGAGGAGTTCATTGTATCCTTATCTTGAATCTGATTCTGAGTGCTTCTGAGAGATGATAATTTGGGATCTAGATGGAAAGAATTCCAGACCTTTCTTGAGCTAGTGTGTGCAAGAACTCGCTTCATTAGAGTTCTTTGTCCAGTCCTTTGTGTGTGCGTGTCTTACATTAATTTTTGCTTGCATCTGATGGGGATTTGGTTTAGGTGACTGTGCTAGAGGAAAGCTGTAATAAGCTCTCCTGCTGTGAGCCGTTGTGCTCAGGCACTAGAACTAGTTTTCCTCCCCCACATCCAGAGCATGCTTCGTGATCAGCTTTGTGCCTGCAGTGGTGGTAAAGCCAAACAGCTGGATGAGTTGCTTTTCCACATTATTTCAGTTTCTGTACACGCTCCTTGTCCTTCTGTGAGAAACTCTGATCTTCTCTTGTAAATGTTGATGTGGTCCAGAAAGAAATCTGTGATTGGAGCCCTTTCACAGGGAAGCTGAGACTGGGTAACTTTCCCTGTTGTCACTGTTTCCTCCCTCACTTTCCTAAATCATTGAAGTCAAACACCCACACGAGCAGCACTCACACCTTTCGGTGCCAGCATTTCTCTGACCCGTGTCAGACACAAGCACAACTGCTCATCGTGCCCCCTCCCCTCCACCTCACCCTTATTTCTGCAGCTCCGCCTTCCCGCTTGCCAAGAAAAACCTGAGCCCTGAATGGAGGTAAAACATAGGCTTGTCCTATGTTGTTTTTGTTGAGACAACATTGTCCCTGTTATTTGTTTAACCAAGGTCCTGCCTCCTTTGTCTGTCTCTCCCCAGTTGACCTCGGCGGGGGGATGAGCGATCGATGCAGCGATGGGCTGAAGCAGGAGGAGCTGGAGCGGCGGCGCTCGCCGGGCTCGGGCGGTGGGGATGCGGAGGAGGGGTTGAGCAGGGAGCTCTCAGGCGTGCTGGCAGCCTCCCACTTGCCGGGCTCGTTGCTGTGCAGCTCTGGAAGGCGGCAGCCAATGGGAAGCATGAGCATCCTTGCAGTTGGGTTTGCTGAAAAGCTCCCGAGGTGCCTTGTTTTCAGTCTGAAGCATGTAACTTCTCTACTGCTGCTTTTTTTTATCCCTTCCCGACCTTTTCTTTCCTCCCCCCTGAGTTGTCTCATTATTTCGAGGAATCACATCCATGCTGTTGAGTCTCTCTCTTGGACTCTGATGATACTTGCTGAATTTCTCATGCCCTCACAGTGACTGTCCAGTGTGGGGGTTATCTGTCACCTTCTGGTGCTTGGTCACCATATCAGGTGGGGAAGCTCATGCAGCTGGAGGCCAACTTGACCTCTGAAGGTTTGTGCTTTGCCTAGAGCTCTAAGAAAGCTGAAAGTAGCCCTAAAATGGGATCATCAGCCATTTCACATGCATGGGCTCTCCTCCAGTTATGTGTGCCTGTATAACTGCCTCCTGATTTGGGGGTCCCAGTGCAGGAGAGGTGCTCCTCAGGCGCAGGGGAAGGCCACCAAGACAGTTATAACCTGATCTGAGAAGGAAGGCTGGGGAGGCTTGGAACCCTTGAGGCTGAAGTGGAGAAGGAGGAAGGACAGGTCCATGAGCAGCCTTTGCACAACTGAAAGAGGGACTTGGAAAAGGTGTTTCCAAGCTCTTCTCAGAAGTGCCCAGCAAAAGTGACAACAACCACGAGCTGTAATGGGAAATGGCATGTGGCTGCAGTTGCTTCTGAGTGTTTTTCCCTGTAGTGCTGGCACAGGAGCTGAGGGAAGCTTTGGAAAGACTGGCCTTAAAGACACTCGAAACTTGGCTGGGCAGGGCTTTGGGCCGCCCCATCTACTAAATTAGCCCTACTTTTAGCAGCAGGTTGCACTACAGTGACCTCCAGAGGTGTTTTCCAGCCTATTGTTTTCTATTCTTTTGTGGAATCTGGAATTAAGGTTTGTCTCTGAAATCTCACAGCAGTGGCATATTGACATAGTGGAGTGAAAGCTATAAAGCTGGAGCTTTAAATGTGGATATTTTAACGTTTAGGAGAATTAATCTTTCAGGATTCTGTGGTGCTTGTTTTTGAGTTACTGGCAAGGGAGATGAAATAACTATGAATGCTGCTTTCCCTCTTCTCTGTGGGGTGCTGAGTTAAGGCTGAATGGGGCTTTGTTTTCCCAAGTAACCCCTCTTGCCCTATTATTTTAAAGTATGGGTTACATTCATGTATTCTCCATATATTCCTTTCAGAATAGTCAAAACTAATATGTAAAGACAGTAATTTTTATCTTGTCTTTAATAAAGTCCAATGTGTGCAAGTGGGTTACAATCTAACTGTAATGAAAAGCTAATCACCAGCCTTCTCCAACCCCTGGGATCCCGGGAGGTTACTGGAACAGCACACTGCCCCAGTTTCTTTCCTCCTGTGTGGTGATGATTGCATATTTTTGTTTTGTTCAGTATTTTAAGCATGCCTCTTGATAAGCTAGTTTGATAGTTGACGGCTATGTCTAGGGGCAGCATTTGACAGATGACTTCAGAGGGGGAAAGCAACTTAAGTAGCTTAATAGGATTTAGCTCTGTCTACACTGTCCTGCCAGGGCATGTTATAAACCACTTTAGTGGGATTCCTTCTTTAAATATAGCCATGACACAAGTGCAGGCAGAACCTATAAGAGAACTCGGTGAACTTTCCTGAAAAATCAATCTCAAGATGTGGTTCAGAAGAATTGCTGAATGAATGAATATTTGCACAGGAACTCGAGGAATTCTACCAGCACTGATCTCATGAGCAGGATAAAAGGATTTCTGAAGGCAGAATGTGTACTAGTTTACCTATAAAGTGCATTGATTCTGAGTGGATGTGATGTGTGTGTGTTCTGGGAAAGTGAAGCAGCTAACGAAAAATCCCATTAGGAGGCACCTCCTTCTTTTGTCTGGTGTGATTGATCCATTACAGCAAAATAGCCCTGTATCACAAACTTGGTGGTAAAGGAAGCTAAAAGTGAGGTGTCTTTGTCTTTAAACAGCTGATAAAAATCCAGAACTCTAAATTTTTTTAGGCCAGGGGTCCATGACAGCTTTGCAGCAAACCCTAAGAGAGTTGAACAGCTTTGAAACGGTTGAAAGGAGACAGATTCTCCTCTTCCCTCAGCTCTGTGGGGAAATGAAGAAACTGCAAGAAGAGCTGTTTCAGACCTGGAGCCACAGATCATGATGGATGCAGTGGGTGCCCACTGTGAATGCATTGGGGCACCATATTTGCCTTATAAGTGCAAGGTTTTTTAATCTCCAAATGCATCTGCTGTTAGCTGTGTCCTTGTTCATTCATGAGTGGCGTTTAGGAGGTGAATTTAAAATGCATGTTCTTCCCTTTTATCAGCACAGCAACTGGGGAGCAGAAGCAGGAGGGTCACGGCAGTGACTACTCACCAGAATTCTGCTCTTGAGGGAGCAACATCTGACTTGACCAGGGCCATCTGCAGCTCTGCCCTGCTCATGGGGAGAGCTGTAAAGAAAGCATCTCTATTCAGATTGCATTTCCCTTCAGGGTAGCTGCTGGAGGAGGCCCTAATCCCTCCTCACATTTGGAGAGGAGCTGGCATGAGGCCTTTTCTTAGCTCTGTAGCCTCCCTTGCACAGCCTGAAGAGAAGTGGTTAATGACGCTCCCAGTCTTGTCAGTGGTGCAGAAACACGGGCTCCAGCTGTGACTGTGGTGGGTCTTGGCTGGCTTGGATAGTTTTTTGATGTGCTTCCTCTGTTAGTCCCTCTATGGTATTTTCTTTCCTGGGTTTGAAGGTTCTCAATAGTGAATATTGATTGTCTTTGTCCCTGAGGGGTTTTTTGAGAGCTTTTTTTTCTTCTTTAAAGAAAGAAAACAAAAAAAAGGCAACCCAAAGACCCCAAAATAAAACCAAAGAAGACTCAATAGGGAAATGTTTCCTGCATATGAAGGAGCCTCTTTCGTGTGAAGGAAAGGTACAGCTTTTAGTTGAAGAAATTTCCTTTTTTCCCCTGCTTTTTTTTTTGTTGTTGTTTTTTAAACCCTGGCCGTAGTAAGTCTTCAAAGAGTCAGTTGAGAGTGAATTTATGGTGAGAAGTGTGGCACTTGTTTGTCTCTGACCATTAAATGGCATGTTTGCATTGTTTGTGCAAGGAGGTCAGTGCAGATGCAGAGTCAATAGATGGGTCAGAGGTCTCTGTTCTCCCTTCCCCACCCTACAGAAGCCATCCCTGTAGGATATTGCCCCTTTCCACTTCTTCGTGGCCTCTCCACATGAGTGACATACCGCATTAAAGCTGCCTTCAAATACAAATTATTTTAAGGAAGATGTCATGTGGGCTGCTGGCTGTAGCACAGTGGGCTGTGACTTTCTGAAGATACAGGGCAGTGTGCTTTTGATTTTGTTCTTTACCCCCCTCCCAGAGGTCAGTCCTCAGGGCAGCCAGGGTGGTATAATTTGCTAATGTAATCAAGTGCTATTTCTCTACCCTTTAGTAGATTTAACATGTACTATGAACTGAACTAAGTTTTTGGCTGTGTAAGCAGCCATTTGACCTGGTATAGACAAACACCAGTGAAGCTACATGGGGTAAATATCAGTAGAAACTCTCCTCTGTTTTTTCCTCTTGGTAATTTTCATGTTGTTCCAAACTTTTCACTCTTGATTCTTAAGATTTACTTCAGGTTACAAACTGGACATGGATCTCCATGTTAAAGACACCTGAGTACACCAATGTGACCCATTCCCATCACTGACATATAAATGCAGAAGCCAAATCATTGCAGCTTAGCTTCCTGTCCATTCAGTACTAACAGAAACAGTTTATGAAGCCATTTGCAGTGGATTTATCTTGGCCAGAAACTCTTCCTCTTCTTCCAATTAATTTTAATTTTTTTTTAAACTTGGTTGCCTCCAAATGCCAAAGTGTTATCTTGAGCTTCTTACTGTGGCTTAAACATTTTCCTCATAGCTGCTATTTAGAAAAAGACCTCTTCATGGTGCTAGTGATATGGAACAAGTTGTATACATTAAAAAAATAGAGGCAACATGAAGTTGCTTTTCAAGTCTAACATTAGCAACAATTTGATGTTAAGAGTTTCCATTCCAATCTGGATTCTCTGTTATTCTGTATAACTTTTGTGGTTCAGTGTAGCAAATGTTATGCTCAAGTTCATAGCATGCAGCTGTACTGTAGATGCGCAGTGCCAAAACTCCCAAGACATAAATGGGATTAAAATGGTGCCCTAAACAGACCAGTAAGTTCAAAATAAGACAGAATAATGACAGAATTGAGCAGAACCTCATTATCTTGATGGTCATGCTCATGGAAACACTGCTGTCCCTGATGATGGGGTGGGCTAACCCTGTTCATGGATTGATGTACCCTTGTGTAAAGTTGCCATAACTGGGACAAGTTTTTTGTTTTCTGTTCCATGCTTACTTCCATGCTCTTTCCTCTCCCTTCACAATGCTTTGTTTATCCTCTTCCAAATAGAAATGTTATGTGAAATGCTGATGGCTGCCAGCTAAGGGGGCATTGCATGGTGTGTGCAGCTTGCAGTGACCTCCCTGCCAGGACAGCAGAGCTGAGGATTGAGCTCAGTGTCTTCAAACTCCACAGTAGCCGATCACCTCAGATTTGGTTGGGTGGTTTAAGAGGAGGTGATTAAGAAGATCAAGAAGTTGCTGTGAGCCTAAATACGGAATTTAATCCTAAGCAGTGCCATGTCTCCTGGAAAGGACAGGGTTTAGGTCCTGCAGAGAAACAAGAGATGTGTAGATGACGCATGTAACCACCTCTACTGCAAGAAAGACCCAGTCTTTATGGAGGACTCTTGAAATTAACAGGAACAGTACAAATACTTGGTTTTAAAACACAAATCTATTAAAAAACAGCAACAGCTAAAGAACAGCTAACGTGGAGCAAAGCACAGACTCTGTACAGCTGGAGTCTTGGAAGAAAATCCTTGAGGTTGGCTTCTGTGCCAGAGCATGAGTGGTCAGCATAGACAGATAAAAAATGCAGTGTCCCAGTGCTTGGCTTGATGGAGTGTAAGGACAGGCACATAGGAGTGATTATTTTTTCTCTCTCTAAATGAAGTGTATTGTCTCTGAGAGTGCGCATTATAGGAGGGGGAAGGGAAAAAGGATGGAAATTGGATTAAGTCACTGGGCTTCAGGCCTAAGCATTTCCTGCTCCTTTTTCTTGGTTTTTTGGGGGGGTTTTTTTGTTTGTTTTTTTTCTTTTTTTTTAAACACCCCAGTGCTGCCTCATTCACATGCTGGGGTGTGCAAGTGTGCCCAGGTCCCTGCCTGCCTGCACAGGCAGCTTGGCAGTGCCACATCTTGCCTTCAGGGAGTTCCAGGCCAGCAGGAGCAGAGTTGAGCTCCCACTGCAGAGCTGTGGATGGGGAATTGTCTTGGCATGGGAATTTATACAGCACTTGGGCTCAAGCCAGGTAACATAGGCAGTGCTTGCTTATCCCTGAGCTGTAGGAGCATTAAATTCATACTTCCTTTATAGCATGGGGTTTCTTTCCATTATCCAGTTTGCTGGAAAATAGCCTTGCAGGGAGAATGTGTTTTAAGACCTTAATGGATGATACAGTTTTCTAACCAAGGAAATCAAGTGGCTTCTAAAAGACCTCGAGTAGGGGAGCCACTGTAGGGCAGGAATGTGTGAGATAATCTGTTGTGGGAAAGGAATGTCTGATGGAATTGTGCAGATCTGCCATGGATGAGCTGGGCAAGCTGAATGTGGATGTGAGTGGTGCAGGATGCCCACCAAATTCCTCCTGCTGTCCTTTTGGTGCCCTTTACCTTGATATTCCAAATATTCATCTGACTCTTGCCTGTAAACAAAGTTATGGTTTTATCTTTGTCCAGCTGGAAATACTAGAAAGAAATAATCTGCTAAAGCTGAAGGCCTATTCCCATGGGGATACCTTACATATTTTGCAGCTCTGGGATTTGGGGCAAAGACCTGCATGAACACTGATGCATCCATGATGGTGTTTTTTTAGAGCCCTGCAAGGGAATTTGCAGAATCCCCAGAAAGGAAATCCGCCTTTTCAGTGAGAATGCTCATTTGACAAGCTGCCAGTTCTGAGCTAAGCCTCATTTAATAAAGATTTAGTCTGTGGGGACCTGTCAGTGGAAACTGAATTTGGTGAGAGTGTCTCATTCTTTTCATTGCTGTAGTGCATAGAGGCTTTCAGCCAGCATTATGAAGAAACTAGGGATAAGAACATCCAATTTAGAGGACCCCCTTACCTCTGGGAACGTTTCCTTGCTGTGTAAGATGGAGATTGCTGAGTTGGTAACAGCTAAGGGAATAAATGGATTGTTATTTGACTTCAACCCAATAGGACTCCAGTGTTCACTGCTGATTAGCATGGCTTAGATCTGCATTCGTGGGCAGGAAAAAATATCCAACCCAATTGTTAAGCAAATCCTTTCTACTCCAGGCTCTCCATCTCTCTTTGGTGTGTGATAAGAGCTGCTCTGATGAATTCTAGCATCTGCCCCTGTGTGACCCATGGAAGTTGAGTGTGCAGATCTGTGCTTTATATTATTTAACCACATCTCTCAAAACCCTGGCAATGATTGCATTGAGTTGGTCACTGCAATAAGACAAGTATCAGCAAGGTTGGGTCTTGGCCTATGCACTTTGGCTTCTGTGAATTGGACCAAATGTAAAGGTAATGTTGAAAGTCTTTAATTATGAAATAAGGAGTCAGAATGTTAGTATGGAGGAAATAATGATGGTGAATCTATAATCACCTAGCCTTGTTCTCAGTTGTTGCCTACACTTGAGAAATTAATCTGAATTAACTGGAGGAATAAATTCAAAACAGATTAATTAAACCACTTTAAACACACTAAAGTGAATTAAACTGCACTGAATTAAGGCCATTTTAGTTAAACTACATGAAAACCCTGTGTGAACACTCAGTTGTAATTAAAGTGGCTTTAGTTCACAGCTCTAATACCAATTAACTGTGTAATGCCCCTGTCTGTGTAGAGAGCTTTGCAGTGTTGAGGAAACTGGCCTACTCATTTAACCAACTTGGTAAATAGAATTGAGCTCTCTGGTCATGCTAGGAAAGGTTTCAACTGCAGATCTGTTTTTATTCTTCTATATTGTGTTAAGGTGATTTTTTTGAGGGGAAAAAAAAAAAAAAAAGAATGATGTAATCCTTGGCATTTCCTCCTTTCTGGAAAGGAAAGCCAATAGCCAAAAAAAGCTAAAGGCAAAGTGTTGGCCTATATTGCTTTCTCCAGTGTGGACTTGCCCTAAATATATCTTTAATCTACTGCACTCCCTTAAGAGTGTGCTTTCTCTGGGAGACATCTGTATGAGGGATGACACAGTGGAACCTGGCCTCTGTTTCCATGGTGCTCTTCCATGCTGCTGAGGGATCCCTCATGAAGAGAATACATCTCTGAACCGTGGGAAAAGCCTCTTCCACAGCACATTTCCTGCCCAACTTTGCTCCTCCACAGTGTTGAGTACAGTAATTGGCCTGGGAGGGCCTGTCCCCCAGCAGAGGAGATAGGGATGGTTTAGTGCTGAGATCAGAGGTTTCCATCTCCTCCCCCTGCATTATGTTTGCCAATACACAGTTGGCTGTGCTCCCTACCAAAGCCTTCCTCCTTCTGTAGGGGCTGTGGGATGAGTGACATCCCAAGACACTCAAGTATCTCAACAAACACCTTGTACAGCATTTTTCAGAAATGAAAACCAAGTCTCTGAGCATGTGGCATGTTCAGAACAAGTTGATGAGGAGGTCAGAGTGTGCTCCTTGTGTTGCCAGTGTTAAGAAAAAAAAATCAGTTTGGGAGGGCATAGCTGCTTATTATCTACAAGTATGTAAGCTTTTTAGAGATATGTCATGAAGTCTGGAAAAAAAAAAAAGGGCAGTGTAGGAAGCAGTGTAGGCATGACACTATCCTACAGCAGTTTCTTTTCTTGCTAAGATGACTTCCGTCCTTCATGGAATAAATAGAGATGAGTGCTCCTTTGGCAGCCACCCAGTTGCTTCATTTGTTCTTTTGGGTGAACATTTTTCTCTTCCCACACTCCTTTAACCTCTTCTCTCTATTTTATTATCATGCTCTCAAGTCACTGCATGGAAATCCAGGAAGAATGTTTGTAGTTGCAGATTCAGCGGAAAGCTTTCTTTTGGCAAAAGTGAACTTTAAGGTAAAACCCTAAACCATTCCCAACCTGGCAATGATTAAGACAGCTGTGCTCTCAAAGTGGTCCAAAGCTGTGGCTGCTTTGTTCTGTGTGTCAAAATTACCAAGTTTTAAGATGAAGTACCTTGAAAATCGTCACTGGAAGACTAGAAGTGAAACTGTATTCTTGAGAACTACTTGAAAGCTTCAGCTTTACTTTCAAGTTTCTTAATGAGTGTTAGTGGACTTGGAACTAGCATTAAAATGGCAATCATCTATTCCATGTGAAGAACTCACCACAACAGTTAAAATCTGAAGAATGTGGTAACTGGAAGTTGGATAGATTGAGATTGGTGAAACTTGTGCTTGGTAAACACATGGATTATTTTGAGCCTCTGTGTATTCAGAACTTCCTAAAATTGTTTTGCTGCCAAGACTTCTTGTGCCATGTAACCTTCATGGCAGAGGGGACATGGTGTTATGAAGAAGGGTCCTTAATCCAAGACTCTTCTGTACAGTTGTGTGATGAATGAACAGCCCTTAAAGCAGTGGCAGACTTTGAAATTTAACATGAATGAAACCCAGTGTTCACCTCCTGTGTTACAGTGCATTGTGGCTTTATTTAGGCTTTCTCTTTTTCTGAGGGAATAAATACATCTTGTGTATGTTCTCATATTCTTATGTAGATCTTTTCTCTTTGTGGCTGTTTATAGAATGGGATGAAGTATCTATCCTGTAAGTGCAGTTTCAGCTGCTAAAATTAGCCTTCCAGGACCACAGTCCATAGATATATCCAGGTAACTAATGATGTGGATCGTTTGGAATTTGCAAGGTGAAAGTGGCTGTTGTGTATGGAGATTTTTCATCCAGTAGACAACGCTCTTTATTGGTTTATTTGATCCCCAAGAAAATGAAGCATGGCCTAGGAGACCAAGGGTTGAACTAACTGAAGGCTGATCTTACAAATACGCCTTTAGGAATGGTATCAGCACCTGAGTACCTTCATACCCTGTGGAAGAACCAACCAGCCCCTGGGTAGTTTTGTGGGGCATGTTTTTGTTGTGCCCTTTGTTCCTTATTGTGATGGTGCCCCTTTCCATGCATGAGGACCTGGATGGTTTCTGCCCATTTTTTGGCTTCTTACTCTCACAGAGAGGATAAATACCACGAATCCTGGCAACCATGCTGGAGCTGGGAAAGGCCACTGCAGCACCATCCCGGCACGAGACCGAGTGCATTCAGGTTTCATGGTGCCTTTCCAAGCTGGCAATGCTCTTGTGGTTTCTTCCCTGTGTACAGCTATTAACTCTTATTTTGAAAGTGCTGCCTGACACTGTAGCTTCCATCTCCTACTAGTCTGGCAGATACCACTTGAATTTACACTCATTTTCAGGGACTGCTCTGTCTCCACTTCTGCCATTAGTGTCAGCACAGTGGTAAAATGTTGCTCCTCCAAGTTGTCTCCGTTTTCCTGTAAGGGCAGTTCATGCATCATTTGCTATAAAGGTTCTGATAGCTCAGCAAATGTTTGAAGACAAATTGATGCTCTTTTGTGGCAAAAGGCCCAGTGCATAATTTTACATTTACTCGGGATAATGTGGCCTTGGATAACCGAGTCCTAGATTTACTGTTGCAGGATAGAGTGTCTGAGGGTTTATCCAGCCTCAACCCCCCTTTTTTAAATACTGTCATTTAATCCTGACAGGCAGGCAGAGGTATATCTTTGGTTGTGACCAGGCTTTCACTGGCAGCCAGTCTCTGGGTCCTAAACTGACTCATCAATCAGAAAGATTAATAATTGCTCTGCTGGATGATTTCACTTGTTGTCATGGCACATATCCATTAATGGAAAACAAATATTCTCTGGAAAAATGAAATGCAGATTGTGGTGTAGTGGCCAGCCAAGTCCTCTTGGCCCGATGCAAATTTAAAGCATATATTAAGTGTCCCTTCAAAGCAAGAATTTTCTTGCTACATGCCAGTCTACAATATTTTCCTTACTTCTTTAGTATTTTCTTTTATTTCCCTTTAATGGGGGCTATCCCTCTACCTCTGGAGCTGCAGTGTGAATTTTACAAATAAAATGATAGAATTGCTGGAAAGATGTTTTCAGCTGAGTTTCTTTCCACAGTAATGCCTTTTAGCATGTGCAAGAGGGTTGAGGGTGTGAAGAAAGAACTGCAGGCGAGCAGGGCAGGAAAGCTTTGCCTTACAGCAGCCTGACATGTTTTAAAAATAAAGAATATCCCTTAGGAGCTTTGGTATGCCAAATGTGTTAGTTAAATTAGTATTGAGTGCTTGTACATGGCAAGCCTTCAGAAGTGGGGGAATGTGGGGCTCTGAGCTCAGCTTCCCTCTCAGAGGCCCCTTTCTGCTCAGGATCTCAAGCAGTGCTCACACCATCTGGTGAAAGCATGGGAAAGGGGGATAGGGATTTTTCCCTTCCACCCCCACTCCTCTCTGGTAAAGATCCCAAAGCTCACTTTGTACAACAGGACTGAGTTTCTGCTGTTTAGTTTGGGAAAGCAGCACCTGTGAACTCCCCCATCCCAGAGCACTTGATGGGCTTTGAGTGAGTTTCTTAAAGCTGGGAAAGCCAAGAGCACGTGGCTACGTGGAGAATCTGTGGTGCAGCACTTGGGTTTAACTAGTGTGGATCTTGTTATGCATGGCTGATGTTTGCTTGGCTGGGAAGGACATTATGTGGCTCGTATAGTTTGCCAGGATATAATAACTCAGCAGGGAGCACCTATGGAACAGAGCAGGGGGGGAAAGGGAAGCCTACAAAAAGCAAGTTACTACCAGACCCTGTTAGAAACAGTCACCAGTTGTGCTGAGATTATTACTTTAATCTCAGCATTTTTTGTTGTATTCTTTGATCAGAAGGAAGTTATTGTTTCAATCAGGAGGAAACATAGAAGTGTTCTTTAAGGAATTTCTGCATGGGGAGGAAGAGGTACTGATTTAAGAACCCAAACCTTTGTTCTAGGTTTGCTGATACAGATCTGTGTCTGCCTTCCCAATATTGGGGCAGCAGTAGGTGACTTGGATCCTTTCCAGACATTTAAGTAATTTCTAGTAAGTTGGCATTTGTCAACACTACCAAGTGTTTGTCCAAAAAACTTATGGTTAAAATTATATCCTCTCTCCCACCTGAATCAGTCAAGTAAATGTGTCTGAATTTGATGTTAGAATGGATTTAAATTATTTTATTTAGCAAAATTGGTCTGCATTTTTGGATTTCAACCAGGATTTTTCAAATAAAAATAAATCAGAATGAAGTTAAACCTTACTGTTTCCTTTTCCTCCCAGGAACATGACTAGGAGTAGGTATAACACACTAATTCAGCTTGTGACAGCTTCAAGGCAGTGTGTCTGCGGCGTCCATGTTTGTTGTACCTATATATGTGGATGGTTTATGGAGGGGTTTAGCATTTATTCTAAGTCTACCTTGAACAGAAGCATTGCATAGGGATTAATTTTTTAAAAAATCAATCTCATGCATATATAATAAATTCCACCCCCTTTCAAACCCACTCATGCACTTGGCTTTTTAATGAATAAGCCTGCATATTTATTCATGAAGATTAAAAAACTGTAGAGATAGAGGCAGCTGGCTGAACTATTTTTTATTATTATTTTTTTTGTTCTTTTAATCTGCAAATCTGCTGACCTGTGATGAGGAGTAAAGAGGAAACCCTCACTGATTAACTTAGGCTGCTTGCAGCCTGGGACAGACAAAATGGCTCAGCTGTTCACTGCTCATGTCCAGAGCATGGATTCATTGAGTGAGATTCAGAGAGGACAGAAAGTGAGACTAAAAATCTCCTGTTTATATTTTAAAAAATACACCAAACCCACAAAATTATTGTTTCCAAGGTACGTCTCGCAGAGCCCTCGAACATCTGGGCCCTGGTTGACCTCCCCTGCCATGGCTCTGTCATGTCCAGATGTGAACCCATCTCTGTTTCCCACAGGCTCTGTTGCTGTTGGGTGGTGTTGCTCTCTCCTGCCTGGCTCTGGACCTTCTCTTCCTCTTGTTTTACTCCTTTTGGCTTTGCTGCCGCCATCGGAAGAGTGAAGAACATCTCAATGCTGACTGCTGCTGTACAGCCTGGTGTGTCATCATTGCAACCCTGGTGTGCAGGTATGTTGGTGCCTGAGGGTGTTGTTTGGGATGTCCTCGTGGTGAAATGGTGTGTCTGTAGTTAGTGGTTGTTGGGAATAATCCCTCTTTCCATTCAATGTGTGTATATTTGAAATGTCTGTAATATACTTTCTTCTGTTCTACCACTTGCTGAACTTGCCTAATTGTTTGAGAAATGTGAAAAGTAATAGCTAATAATGTCCTGCTCTTTGATACTTTTCAAGTGATAAATCAAGGACACTCTGTCCTTGGGAGCTTATCACTTAAATAGGATGGATACAGTTGAAATATTTATCACTTCTAAATGCACATTTCTAAGAATCTGGTCTCCAAGAAGAATGGCTATGTGGGAGAGCAAATTAGGAAGAAAGAGACACAGATGATTCTTTTGGGTTTGGAAAGATTGGTGTTTGACTGGAGGAGACATTCAGATTTTGCAGCCTGTGTGAGACACTGCTGCATTTCATTATCTGCACTAATGTGCCATCTCCAAGGGGTCTGTTAATGGTGCAAGGGTCAGTAGTGTTTCCTGTTGTGACTGAGCAATAAAAGCTTTTAGACATGAGCTGGAAAAAAAAGGAATTCTGAAAAACAAGAAAAATCCAGTAATTAGTGGAGAAGGGGTGTAGATGAAGTTAAAAAGGAAGTGGATAATGGGGCATTTGGAAGAAGGGACATGTCTGTGGACTTCTGGAAGGAGCCTTGGATCTTGCTTTGACTTGGGCAGAACAGGTACTTGGTGCTCTCTGGATGTATGTGCCCTGCCTTGGACACTGTGTTTCTTACCAATTCCAAACACCATTTACTCTTGCCCAAGGTCTTAGTTGCCTCTCCACAGGTCTGGCATCATTCCCTTGGAGGAGAAAAAGATGAGATGATGGTGTTTGACAGCACCTTGTGGTTCACTTTTTGTATTAACCTGCTGGTAGGTGATGGATCTGGTGTGTGATGTGTTCCTTGAAGCTCAGGCTTAGCTGTTCAAGAGCCGGATTGTGTTGCCAATGCATTTGTGTCTTTGCTCATTTGAGGCACATGCTTAAGAGAATAGCAAACCCTTGAAGTGTTGAAACAAGCACTGCAGAGCAGACATTGTGGGGTGAGTTTTGCAGCTGGGAATGGATTTGCCTGTAGAAGGAGGCACTCTGGGCTGAGGAGGACACCTTGTGTACCAGCCACCATTGCTGTGTTTGCAGGGAGCTCTTCCATGCTTTGCTGATTGCAAAATAGTTGCCTGGAATAGAAAGGCAAACCACAGAATAACTTGCAAAGCCTTGTTCACCTTTCTTTCAGTGAGCTTAAGAGCTTTAGCTGCATCCATTCCAATCCACTGAGAGTGCTGTGATCCTAACCCTTCCTTACAGAAGCTCCAGCTGATGCTATTTATAGTTGTGCTGCTGCTACAGGCCCTCGTTAGCTATTGTTGTGCAGCATATGTGACCGAGACAGCTGCTGCAGAGTGTGCTAGTTATGTTTGTTTTTAATTGTAGAAAGGGTGAGAAGTAGGTATTCTGCACTTCTCCAGAGAATGTGTGTGACAATTTAAAATTGGAAAGTCGGCATATAAATTCTGGTAAACTCAATGTGACTCTGCCAAGTCCACGAGCTGGAAAACTGCTTAGGCTTCCTCAAAATTTGACCCTCTGGTTCTCATCCTTGGTGTACCATTTGTTTCTGCAAGGAATAAATGTAGAACTATCCGTAGCTTGGGTTCTGAAGCAGAGGGAGGTTCCAACCAGACACTGGTCTGGTCTGTCTGAATACTTTGAAGTGGACTATTGTCTTCCTAACTGAGAGCTACTTAACTCTGGTAAAGTCCAGCTGGGCCTAGTGCATGCTAATCTAGGTTGTACTTAGTCCCAGAGGGCTGTTTGTCCTGTGAATTTTGCTCTTGTTCTCTGGGTCACGGTTTCCTAGTGTCTCACGATTTCCAGCTGTGCAAAAGGGAGAGTGCTGAGCCAGCTGGGAACCATAACTGGTTAACAAGAACTCTCCAACAAAATGTCTCTAATGAGTCTTCCCAGTTGCTCCAGCCACAAAGCTGCAGGAATGATTAGCCTAAATATTCCTTGAATACTTAGTTCGATTTTAGACTCTACCAATTCTAATTGGTTTCTGTGTATGGAGATTTGTCTTATAAATCACCTCATCCACCATTTAGGTGACCCTAACTCTCCCAGAAGGGAGCTCAGCTCCAAGGGTGGAAAGAAAGCCTTGTGGAGAGGATACCTGAAAGAAATGGGTACAAATAAACGGTGAAAACTTGCTTTCTCAAGTGCCAGTAATAGCACTTTCCCTTGGTGCTAAAGTGCAAGGTGGTAATTAAACAGACAAATTAACATTCCTCCTGAGAACATGAAATCTAAAAAGGGCTCTTCTTATGAAGTTCCTGTAATTAAAGGTGACTCGGTGTAGTTAGATTATTCATTTCTAAGGATGTGATGTGAATGGCTAGTGTTCATCTTTTCAGACTGATGTCTGGATACCCAGAGGGATTTTGGTGTGTGGTTTTGAGTATTACAGCAGTAGAATCTAGTCACTAGAAGGCATGTATATGCTCTCTGTATCAGATAAATGTACTGCTGTTCATGTTTATCTTGTGTAAATCCAGGGAACTGTTTTTTGCAGATCATGTCACAGAATTACACTTGATTTGTCTTTTCTGTTTCCTTATCAAGGGACATTCAAAGCCATTTAACTCTTGCACATCAACAATGGGAAAGCTGTTCTCCAGACTTGAATTTCTTGAGTCTTGCTGAAAAGTGATACTGAAGTGTGTATACAACCTGCAGGACTTCAAATCACATTGTTGTTGTATTTGTTGGAATACACAGAAATCCTGGCACGTTGCTCTTCTGTCTCCCACATAAAACCCTTGGAAGAGCTGGTAGTGTACTGTCTAGTGTGTTTCTGTGGGTGTCCACTGGTGGTGACAGTGTAAAGCTCAGAAGTGCAATGTTTTCTTGACTTATCAAAGTGGGTTTCCTAAAACTTACCAAAATTATTGAAGAGCCAAGTGGTTTAAGTGGAGTATTAAATTATAGGAGCAACTTTTTAAATGGCCATAGGCTGATGGTTAGGATCTTATTCAAAAATAAGAGTGTGATGAAAGAAAGGGAGAGGTGGTGATGATGATAGTGGAAGTGGCAGGAGACTGACAAAGGTAAGTTTGGGAGGAGGAATGGAAGATGGGTTAGTATGGATTTGAGAGGAGAAAGATGTGTTTGTGTAGGAGTGGGAGAGTGACAGAAGCAAAAATAGCAGAAATAGAATTGACTTTCCTATAGCAGCATTGAAAATATGTTGGAGTATCTTCCAGAGGGTGCAAGTGTGGAAAAGAGCTGTGTCATCCAATGTTGTTCTTGTATCCAGGTTGTGTGACAGAAATACAGGCTTCTCCATTGTGTGATGATTTTGTCATCCTGTATTGGGAGATGGATCTGCTGTATCTCAGGCTACTGTGCCTCCCGGGGTTCGTGCAAGAAGCCATGTGATGTGTCCTGACCTCAAGGACTTATGCTGTTGGGTTAAGATGAGTTTATCTATTTTTATTTTAGAAGGATGCACTCAAACAGAAGGAACCTCTCTGTTTCCCTTTAATCATATAAAAGGTAGTTAAAAACTGGTGTAAATCCTTAAATCTGCTTTAAACAATGGCAACTCATATCAGCATGTGTGGGCAGGGATTTGAAACAACTGTTGGATTTAGATGAAGCCAAATGCAAACAGAAAAGTAAGAAGCAGCAGTTCCCCCACTGCCTGCCCTTCAGCTGTGCCCCCTCCTCAGTCACAGCATGTGTCCAGGCAGCTGCCTCTGGCCTGGAATGATTTCCTTCTCTCTTCAGTATAATAGAAAGGGGAACTGCCACAAAACTGTACCGTTTGCTCCTTAGGAGGAGGAATGGTGTGTAAGTGGCCCTTGCTAGCACAGGGTGTGAATGCAGAGCTGGCTTTTACTGGGCAGTAATGGAATAATTAATGCTTTATGTGTAGTTTCCAGTGAATGTGTGAGCTGCATGTTTAGAGGAATTTATTACCTGGATTAAAATGGCTTTTATCCCAATCCTTGTTTCTGTAATGTTTTCTTTCAGTAGCAGTGGCTGTGCCAGGAGGGCTGGGGCAGTGGGAGCTGTGGTTGGTACAGGGCTGGATGGGAAGCCTATGGAAGGCTGTCGGGGTGGTTCTGCCTCTAACAGGGTAACAAGTTTCAAGTCACTTGCCTGTAGTTGTCAGCTGTTCATAGCTGGGACCTTTGAGTAAACTGGCTGATGTACCTGGTTGTGCTATATCTTTAAGGATAAGATATCTGCTGCTACTTCAGAGTGCTGGTTCTGAGTCTTTCCCACCAAAATTGTGCTACAATGCTGGGAATACTGAGAGCTAAGCAGCAGGTTTTGGGCACTTACCAAGTCTCTGCCGAAAGAATAGGCTTCTAGTAGCTGTAATAGGCTGAATAGAAATTGCTCGCTAATTAAAGGGGTCAGATCTGCCTATTCAATGTCAAGAATGTTCTGGAATTTATTTGGTGTCTATAGTGGAAACAACTGTTAAAGTTTTCTGCAGCTCAGGAGGCTGAAAGGGTCTGTCTGAATTTGTTTGCTCAGATAAGACAGGGAGAAATTCAAACCATGGTTTTGCAATTGCTGCGATGGGATGCTGAGTTACCTTTATCCTGGGCATAGCTCTGGATCTGTAATCTCTCTAGTTCAGGGGGAGGAGGGGGGTGGTGTCTTTTTTATCCCCTCCAGCTCCATGCATCCTAGGCATCCATTATCAAGCTCTGATAATAGCTGCAACCAGGGAGGAATGCAGAGGGCTTTTCTCTCTTTATTTATCAGCATAATTTGCATTGGGAAAATGTTTGAGGAATGATGTTTGTGAAGAAAGAGGCTCATTTCTTGAAATATTTAGTGTTAATACAAGTTCCACACCTGCTGCCTCTCTTTCTGTATATGATGTAGGCTGTCTCATGTCCCTAGAAGACTCCTCAGCTGAGGCTTTTATGGGCCAAGCTCTCTATAATTTATGGAGATTCAATTGCTGGAAAAAGCATGAAGCTGACACAGATTTTCATAGTGGATCTGCTTCCAGTTCATGATCTTTGCTTCTATTTCTTGTTACATATGAGGAGAAAACAGAAATACAACCAGATGAACTATGTTCTGCTCACTCTTCAGAAATGGATGAGCCCAGCAAAGCAGGGATGGATGGTGTCTTCCTGCGTGAGAGGGTCCAGAGCAGAAACAGTTGCTTGGACTTCAGATTGATGGCCATGCCAGAGCAGATCTGTGCAAGGGTCTGTTCTGTAGACAAAGCCCACTCTGGCCTGCCTGCTTGGGTTCATTTCCCAACTGGGTGAGGAAAGCCTAATGTCCTTTGGTGACCCTTCCTGGTAAACAAAGGCACTGTGCTTACTTGTTCTGAAAGCTGTTTGGCTTGTTTCCTTCCTCTTTGGTTCATCCTTCAAACACACTTTGTGAGGGCGATGCTATAACCAAAGCACAAAGTTTTTGTGAAGGAACTTGATGTTTTATCCGAATAACTGTAGATTTAGAACAAAACCATCGCTATTTTTCTTTCCACAAACACAACCTTGGTTTCTTGAGAACCTTCCTAAAAAACATCCTGGATACTCTCAAGCAAAATATGAATAGAAAGACTGTCTTCATAAATGTTCATTTGCCCTCAGTTGAGCTGTGTGATCCCTTCACAAGATCTTTCCTCCTCTATTATTAGGAAATGTGGGCTTGGGAAGAGGAACTGTGAGTTCCTGCAGTGATATCTTAATGAAGAGGTATTGCTGACTTGCATGAGATAATCCACTGGTTGCAACTCATTTATGGGATCTTCCTCCTTTAAGTGAGGCTTAAGCTAATATGGTTTACTTCATAATTGAGGCAGACTGATATGTGTGGACAGTTATGGTACGTGGTAATTTGCTAAGCAGCTGGAGTTGAATTGTGTTTGCAAGTTTGAAATTCACTTGCTTTAAAAATAAATAAGCCTTTTGTCCCAGTAAGTTATTAAATCTTCCTTCCCCGTACTCTAAATCAGTGTGGCATGCATGTTTCTAATGGGAAAATAAATCAGATGATGCTCATAGGTATTTCACAGGGTAGCGAAACGGGCATGGAAAATGTATCTAGAGGAACCACCACTGTGGGCAAGCAGTCAAAGCAAGCTCTTTGTGTCCTGCTTTAAGAAACACAACGAAACAATCTGTATTTAATGTCCAGGGTAGGCACGTGTCTCCTGATACAGCAATGGCAGCTCTTGCAGGAGCCACTGGAGAGCTGCATGGCTGCCTGGATTCTTGGGAGTTTAGATCCAGCCATGGACAACCAGACAGTTGTCTGACAGATTTTCATTACTTTACTATAGATGAAATACTCATCTTGTGCTCTGCCCTTCTTCATAGGGATGCTATGCAGGGAATTGGTGGCTGTTAATGTTTACAGGTGTATTTTTCCAATGGTTGCTGAGGAGCTTGGTAACCCCAGCCCCTCTGGGAGGCAGCATCTTCCTGTTGTGTGAAAACTGCTGGTGTGACTACCCCGGGGTGCTGCAGCCATGGGCCCCGTGTTATACAACTCTCCTTTTAGCTTGAACTCTACCCTTTCTTGCTTCCTTTCCCCACAGTGCTGGGATTGCTGTGGGGTTCTATGGGAATGGAGAGACCAGTGATGGCATCCACCGGCTGACATACTCGCTGCGCCATGCGAACCGCACCGTGGCCGGCGTCCAAGACCGGGTGAGCACTGGGAATGCTGCTAGAAAATGAGGACTATGGGGGTGAGCAGACTTGCCCAGCACCTCTCCTCTTGAGTCTGGCTCTGCCTGTGTCTCTTCCTGTTTTTCGTTGGTGTCTGCGCTTAGAGATGTGCTAAAATTTCCACTAATGGCGTGGTGATTTCTTCAGCTCTTCTAAAAATATCAGAGCAAACACAGCTTGTTTAAACAGTCTTCTCTTTGCTAGGTTTAAAAACAGCTTCTGATCAGCTTTCTTTCACAACAGGAAGGGGAAACAGTCCAAAGCAGATAAATCTTTAGCAAAATGTGGCATTTTAGTACCATCAGTTGTTCCTGTGCTGCCTCTGATTTCATGGAATCACACTGCAACCTTGATGGCTGCAAAATGTGTTTGTGTGCTAAGGGCTCAGCTGAGGTCATCGTCATTGCCACCATTGGACTACTCCCAAACAATCTCCTTTATAGATGCTTTTAAGTTGCTTTAGAAGGGCAAGCAGTCTGAGCCTCTTAAGACAGACTAGTAACCTGGAAGCTGTCCATGACTTCACAGTAAGAATGAATTTCCTTTTACTTTCTCGATTTCCTATCCTTTAATATTTTTTTTCTCTTTCCCCTCCACCCAATTTTGCTTTCCCATACTATAGGTATTGGATACTGCAGTGGCTCTGAACCAGACGGTGGAACCCAACTTGGTCGTGCTGGAGGAGATGTTCACAAAGCAGACAGACTACCTGCATATTGTCCAGAAAATGCAAAGTCTTTTGGATGATCTGGTCAGGCAAACAACTGAGATCCCCTTTTGGAAGAATGAAGAACTGTCTCTGGAGGAGCTGGCAATTCAGATTGACCTCTATGACTGGTACAGGTGTGTAATTGTACAGGTTGTAGCATCTGCTTTGGCCTGTTTTGCAGTAATTATGTGTGTGTTCTGGGTGGCTGAGCCAGAGGCTCTATATATTGCTGCAGGTGCTCTTGACCCATGCAGCTGATTCATTTGTTACAGCAAAACTGCATCCAGTTGAAATCAAAATGCACAACTTGTTTTCCAAATTGTGTTTACTAGTAGCTGAAGAGAAACTTGTTCTCAGTGTACAAAATCTGTAGTTTCTGTTCTAGTCCTGGGGGGAAAAAAACCCATTGTTATAGAACATATTAACTAAATAGAGTAAAAAACTGAGTTTGTTCTCTAATTTAAAAGAATGTTAGGGTGTGATGTTTTATTAAACATACTTAATAAAGTATTGCATCAACTGTATTCCACAAAAGAAAGCCTCTATCCACGCTTGTGAAATGAATAACAGAAGCATTTCCTAACAAATGTCTAGGAAGTTCAAGAAGCTGCAATACCTTTTTTCCTTTGATGGCCACCTGTTACATATAATTTCACACTAGAACAAGACTAGCAGTCTCATTTCTCAGCTGTGTCTGCTGGGTGTGTTTGTAAATGCTTTTACCTGCCTTGACTCCAGATCCTGAAAATACCCAGAGCTCTCTTAAGGTTAATTGTTAGTGGTGGCTTTTACTTGAAGAAAAGGAAGAGCTGTGTCTTTCCCATAAGTCACACTAGCTTCTTAATCTGTGCTTTTTATGCTCCAGTTTTCCTTTGCAGACCATATTTTTCTTTGCTGCAGGTGGCTGGGATACCTGGGCCTGCTCCTGTTTCATGTCCTGATATGTTTGTTGGTGCTCTTTGGGCTCATTAGAAACTCCAGGGCCATTCTGATGGGGTAAGTCCTGACCTGTAGACAGGGCATAAGGAAAGCCAGCTGAATGTAAGTGCCTGCTAGTGTGAACCTCTGACTATTGGTCAATTGGTGTCAAGAACATCTGAAACTGAACATGCTGAATTTGTCTCTGAGTGGAGAGACTTTGTAGAGTGTAACTCTGTGGATAGGATTAGGACTACGTACCAGATTTGTTCACAGGAAGGTTTTTGAGCTATAAAAGGCAATGGTACTGGTGTCCATTGCTTTGTCATCAAAGATGAGGAACTCATCTGGTCAGTCTGTTTTCCACTGGGTGGCATTGGTGGACTCCATTTGCTGGAAGATAGTAATGTGAACATCCTTTCTTAAAATTACAGGCTTTAAAAATCTCCTTTTAATTTTCCACGGTTGGGAAGGCGTTTGTTAATTGATGATGAGCATTGCATGTGTCTACACAACCTGGTGGCATGCCTTCTGTGGCACACTCTGCTCTTGTTTACCTCAGGCTTTCACACCTGAAGGAATGTTAGACTGAGAACAAGCAATGGTTTATACAGTTGTGAGGAGGAGGCTTGTTGCTGTGGTGCTGCAATATTGATGCATGTCTTTTTCTAAAAAGCGATGAAAATGCCTCATAGAAAAAACTATTCCTTTCCCATTTTGTAGCTTGGTTTATCTTGGCAGAGCTGGCGAAGATACTGATATCATAAATATAGTGACAGTTTGACAACTTGACATGGCCAACAATTTTGTCCTGGTACATGGTGATGCCATTAATAACTGGAATGCACATTCAGATTTATTATTTGCCAGGTGATTTCATATCTGGCAGGTCATACAGATAAAATCCAAGTGTATGCACAGATGGCAAACCCAGGATTTAAATTAGAATCTCATTCCCTTTTAGCCAGAAGTTCATATTAAGGCATTCCCCAAAGGGAGCACATGGCATAAAGAAGCAAGTGTATCACAGCCAGGCAAGATGGTGAAATGCCAGTTTTAGATCTTTTAGCCAAGCAATCAGTTACTGACCCAGTCATCTTCATTTAAAGTAAACCAACAAATGTGTCTTATTGATTAACATGCTCAGCTGGAGGCACCAAGCTGTGTTGTCCTTATGTCATAAAACCTCAGAACCTCAGATCCATGGCTGATAATTTTTGTATCCATTTGGAAAAGGCTTAATAAAGTCTTTAATGTCTTATTTCAGAGTACAGCGCAGATGTCAGTCTGGTGAAGCTCCTTCAGTTCTGCAAGATGAGCCACAGATCCATTCACAGAATAGGGATTATTTGGAATTAAAATTAATTGGTAAACTGAGGGATAGATTTTTTTTAATGGAAACCTATAGGTTTATGTTCTGAGGCTCTAGTATTCAGTGAGAAAAATATAGCAGAAAAAAGATATATGTCCCTTCCTCACAGAGATGCTTATACTAGGTTTGAATAAAGAATATCTTGGTTATGAACATGTTTTTGCATTGTTCAGGGTGTGGGTGGGAAGGAATCTACTTATGTTTCAAAGCTTGAGGGGAAAAAGCATCCCTAAGAGAGCAAGACAGTGTTCCTTTACTTTGAAGACAGACACACATAAAATGAAACTGCTTATTAGTCTGTATGCCTGTTCCAGAGGGAGTTGAGGAGCACTATTGTCTGAATATCTTTACCACTCATTTTGACAGCAAGGGTGAAGAGCTAATGTGCTGGTTGAGGAAGTGCAAAAACCTTTTCCACTGGTGTGTGCCATCTGAATGTCTCTGAGACCACTGCTTTGTCATTCCTCTGCCTTGTGTCTGCTTGACAGCAGACACTTCCCACTATTTCTGTTGATAATGAGGTCCAGCTGTCAGAACACAACTTTAAATCTGTGCAGAGATGGACTCTCATGGCAATGGTAGAGACCTAAACTGTTTGCCTGCAGGTGACTGCCTTTCTCCTGGAGCTGTGTGGGAGGCTTAGGTGCTGTTCAGGTGTATCAGCTTGGAGCCAAAGTCAGGCTGAGTGTTACCTCCCACTGTCTGGAGCTATGTAGTGCTTACAGCAAACAACCTCGTTTATTATAGACACAGGAGAGATTTATCCAGTTTTGGATCAGTGTGGTTTTGTGAGGTTTTCTTTATATAGAATATTTTCTTTTGAATATCTGTTGATTTGGAAAATAAAGTGCAGAAAGGGAACAGTGAAAGTGATGGGCCTGTAGTCATTCACCTGCCATTTTGCCTCCCCTACAGCCACCTCTGTGTCTTTGTGCCTTTGGTTGCCCTGCTAGAAGCTCTTCCTCCTTCCCCTGCAACTCCAGGGCAGTTAACATGGGAGCCTACAGCTGGACAAGAACTACTCTGGTTGCTGCTGTCCATGACATTCAAAATAGTAATGTTTATCTGAAGATACAGTCAGTGGTTGATAGATTCTTGGGTTTGGTAGTGTTTTTGGACTCCAAATAATACATCTGGTGAAAGGAACTGCTTGAAATCAGAGCTGCTACATCTTCCATCTGTCTGTCTCCCACAGGGTGTGCTTGCTTGGGGTGTTTGCCCTAATTGTCAGCTGGGGATCCCTGGGCCTGGAGTTGGCTGTTGCTGTGGTAAGTGACTCTCATCCAAGTCCCATCCACTCTGCTGCAGGTTTAGCAGACATGAGATTAATGTTATGCTGTGCCTGTTTTATAGCATATCCTGTTCTAGGTAACTGTCCAAGCAATTGCCATCTGGGAAAAGTACAGAAAAGTACAGAGCTGCTCCTTCCTCCATAGTGTGGTGTGATAGCTTGTGCTCCAGCACTGCTGTGGGTGTGTAAAGCAGTGCTGGTAGGGATGACAATGAGAAGCTTTAGCATCTGAAACACCCCTAGAATAGAAGGATCCCTGATGTTAACCTGGCTCAACTGCTCTTTGATACTGGTGTGCTTTGATATTCCTTTTCCCTTTTGTCTTCCACCTGTCCAGGGCTCCAGTGACTTCTGTATCAACCCTGATGCTTATATCTCCAAAGTGGTTGAAGAGAATGCAGTGCTTAGTTCTGGTAAGTGCTGGGATTGGCTTTGGCACAGGGTTCTGCAGCTTCAGCTGTCACACAGGAGCATGGCAGGGACTAAGAATTTGGGGCTGTGTTTGAAACAGAGGAGGTGGTGTAGAGTGGGAAAACAATGTGTGAAGCTCTGGAAAAACAGTGCTCTTTCCAGAGAGGCATTTGTACCCTGGTCAGAAGTATGCATGTACGCATCAGAAGAGCCTTCAGTGTCTTTCTTCAGTCCTTTTCACCTAAGGGTCAAGGCAGAAGTCCCTGAATTATTTTGCTTTAAATGTATCACTCCTGAGTCTTGTTCTCCTGTCTGTGACAGAACTGTGGCAAAAAGCAGTGTGCAGTTTGAGTTGTCATTTTTAAAACTTGCCTTTAGGTCTGTATTCCTGAATCTAGAATACTTATTTTTATATCTGTTATCAACAAATATCTGTAAGCTTTTATCTTAATGGGATCTATATATAGTAGCCTCTTTAAAGCTAATTGAAACGGTAAATGAATGGAAACTGCCACAAAGAAGTATGAATTTCCCATTCCATTATAAATGCAATATTTTGACCACTTTGCTTATCCCATTCCACTTAAAGCAATATGCCTGCATCACAGTGGCATCCAGCTGAAACACTGATGGATTTAGGGTTTGTTGCTCCTAATTTAGACTGAAGTGGTTGAGGTGAGGAGTGCCTGCAATTTGAACCTCAGGGGGCAAGAGTGGCATTAAGAACCATGGCTTAACAAAAAGGTGATTGGGTGCTTGCCAGCGGAGATATAGTAAATTCTGAAAAGGAAAGTAATTTTAGGACTGACTTTACTTAACAAAGGTAACTTTTTTCCCCTTACCTTCTCTCCCCCAAGAGTTCCTTTATCTAGTTCCGTGTAAGCAATGACACTGCAAAAGGAGCCACCTGTATTTTTCCTGGTTTTCATTTAGTGGAATCAGAGAACCTTTGCCCTGTGTGCAGGTCTCATGCATGGCTGTATGCACAGCCAAGTGCTGCCTTTCATTGTGCATCTGGTAAGAAATTAGGCTGAGGGTGCAGGTACTGGAAACAATAAGAAACACTTATGTCTGAAGACAGAATGTAATATAAAAGACTATGCAGAGATTGATATTGCCACCCTACAACTTATTTTTGGAATGCCTTATTTATTGATTTATTATGAAGGAGATCGTAGAGCCAGGCAGCTCTACTTTGTAACAAAGAGATGCAGTGAGGGAAGAGAATAAGTGTTTAACATTGCACAAGATGAAAATCCTCTCTTGGCTGTGAAGGTGACAAAGATGTGGCTTCAGGTGCCAAGCTAGTTTCCTAGTTGTTCAAAGACGCAAATGGGTCAGTGATGCCAAGGGGAAATATCTGATGCTGATGCCAGCTGTGTGCTGTGATAATTTGATAACCCAAATCAGCTCTGGAGCGTGTTTGGTAACAATTAGATTGACCCTGGGAAACTGAAGAAAGGCCCCTTTGTGCTCCTCCATTTCAGTTGTCCTTGTCTGCTTGGCTCCTGTGGTTTTTGTTAATCAGTATCATTTGATTTGAGGCCAACGGGAGCGCGGGCCTGACATTCCGTCCCTCCTCCCGCTTCCCCTGGCACGGACAGGCAGCTCCCCCGGGTGAAATCAGGCTCTGCTCTGGCAGCACTGCCAGCTTATAGCAGTTGTTAGGGCTCCATAAATAACAGTGAATGGGTCTGAGTGAAACGGGGAAGAGCAGGAAGAGCAGGTGTTGCCACAGGCTGGAGTCGGAAGGGTGGCCCCGCAGTGGGTGGCTGGTGTGTCAGCTCCCTGCTGTTAGACAGCCGTTGAATGTTCGTGTTTTTTCCTTTTTCCAGAAGGATATTGGTCTAACACCTGAGCCTGCCATCACAGTAGGCAGCTGGTTGGGAGATGATTTAATCCTCTGCCTTCCCATGTGGGTTTTCACTGCTGTCATAGCTTATGATCAGGAAACTTCAGGAATAGCTCTTGGTCCCCAGTGCTGGAATCCTCCTGCGCACCTGAGGAGGAAGAAGAATCGTGACATGAGGACTGCAGTGTGGCACTGTTCAATGACACTTTAATCCCAATAATAGCTCCTTAGAAATATCTTCAAAAGCCTGGAATAAGTGTTGGTATCCCTTAAGATGCTTGGTTGTAAACTGTGGTCAGTTGAGCAATATATACAACAAGAGTGCTGAACTTGAGGAGACAGGGCAGGCAGCTGGGAGCCAGCATTGATACTGTCCTCTCAAAGGAGGATGCCTGGTGTGAAGGCTCGTGGTTCTAGTGCACGGATTATTATTATTACTCTCTGGTTTGTTATCTCTGCTTTTTGGATGATGTTCTCCAACACTATCAGCAGTACAGAGGCAGGAACACTTCTGTTGCTCCAGTGAGTTTCACAACAGGGTACCCAACCATGAATTTTTCAATTCGGGAAAGAAATTACTAAAAAAGAATCCATGGTGAGTTGCCATATATGTAGAAATGACATTTGCCTTGGAAATCACTTCAGCTGAAGCTGGATTGAGGGTCTTGCTGAGGTATCTGCTTCCGGCCAGTGCTGGGGTTTGGCATACTGGGCTAGGTGCTGCCATCTCATTTTAAGGATATAAGAACTGATGAGTAATCCTAAGAAGCTTGGTAGTGCTGGGTCAATTTTTCTCTTTAATTACTATTTTTTGTTGTTGTTATTAAATACAATGTATTGTAAGGCTCCCTGTGCTCTGGCATTCAGACTGGGACTGAATCATCGATATTTGCAATGGTTTTTTGGTGGTGCTGGTTGTAGTTTTCACAGGAAAATAACTGTGTTGAATACTGGGCAACTAGTATGTTAATATTCCTGTTTATGCATTAATTGCTGTTTTCAAATCTAAATGGAATTAATGGAGCTGAGAATAATTTGATTAAGTGCATTATTATTGTCATGTTTTTAACTAGTGAGGAGAAGTTCTTGTTTTGCAGATAAAATGTGCTGCATTAAAAAAAATGATGAGGGGAGAGTGGGGGAAGGCAAAGAATGTTAATGCAGATCTCCTGGAGAAGGAAATGCTTAAATAATTTTGCAAAAGAGGCTGATGTATGTGCCTAAGTCACCCTGTATTCATTAATTGAGATAAAGCCAGTGGAGTTCAACAGTGGCTGTATAATCAGCTCCTGCTGCTAGTAAAAAGACTTGGTGCAGCCAAGATGTTTATTTTCAAAGCAGGAGGCCATCTTCTAGTCCCATTCTCTTTTCACTGATATTATGTTATTATCAGATGACTTATTGCATAAAATTAAATAAAAAGGCACAATCTATCTAAAAAACAGGAAGAGCTTTCTTCAGATTCTCTTCTCAGAAATCTGCATGGTGAACAACCACTCACTTCATCCAGGGGAACTGTAAACTCAGGGGATGGATAATGGAGCCTCTTACCTCCGGTCCAGCCACGCTGGCCAGGTCAGATGCTGAGGCTTAGCTGCTCAGATATAAACAATGAATGTTCTTGTCATGTCCACTCTCTTACTTGGCCTCTCACTGATTTCATCACTCTTATCTTCGAAGGCCAGAGCTGAATGAACCAGAGGACTGACACCACCACCACCTCTTTTTCCTCTCTAAAGATCAGGACAAAACCTCATGTGAGGCATATGGTGTCTGCACAGTTTTAACTGAGCTCAGAGAACACTGCAGAAAAGAGTTGGCCCAAAGAAGTGCACTTTAGAATCCTGCTGAGCTAATGTTGGCATCAAGAAGCTGTTTTTCTGCATGGTTTTGTTGGACTCTTGATTTGCAGAAGGCTTTGAGTGGAGGGCAAGTTGGACAGCTACAAGCTCTTTGCTTCACCAATATGAGTAGCATGTATGAGAGATTTATAAATGTTATGCAGATACCTCCCTTTGCTGTCAGCCTGGTGCCTTAGGGAAACAAAACTCCTGGTAGAGAAGAAACTCCAGCCAGAAGAGTTGCCTTCTTTTGACATCACAGGTGATACTCTTCAACTTTCTCTGATGATTGAGCCCACAGAGACATCCTCATCTGGATGTATATGTAAGAGGCAAACTGCTTAAAGAATGCTCAAATAGAGATAAAGAAGGGCTGGGAAAAGCTGTACTAAGTGTGAGGATTTTTTTTGAACTGGGATCTTTATTTCTGATTGCTCTCTATGGATCTTCTCGCTGCCTTTTGGCGGATGCATAATGCCATTTTTGCATTTTGGCCGGGCTTTGTAGTGAGTAGTAAGTCTCCATGGTTGCAGAAGCAGTAAGTAGTTCTAACAGCTGAAGCTGTCTTTAGTAAGCAGCTCTACTTTCCTTTCTAGGAAAAACAGACTTTGCAAAAATAAAGCATTTTAGGTAGTTCCCTTCCTTGCCTTCTGCTCCCACACTGCCTGTGCACCAAGAAGGGGTCAGGAGGATTGCTGCTGGCAGCAGCAGGCATGGGCAGCTACAGATGTGACCCTGCATAACCTTCTCCTATGAACTAGATTGCCCAAAGGCTGGCTCCAAAAATTAAATCAAACTTTAGGAATTTTCCTTGTGAGGAAAATGCATCAGGAAGATCATTATAGAAAGAAATTGCCTGGAGCATTTAGCAAAGTGCAAACGATGGGTTAATACAGCTGTTTTCTGGTCAGAACCATGAGATTTGATGTACAGGATAGCCTCCACCAGGTTTAAAGCAGATGAAGATGCCTTCTGCTCTTTGCCTTTTCCCTGGTGTTATGAAGGCAGGGGACATAATCTTCTTAATTTCCAGTCTTTGCAGCACAAGACCACCTTAAAGCAGCTTCACTGCCTGTTGTAGCCTGAGCTTTAAAGCATTGCAGCTCGTAGCATGCTGGGTTCAGTGCAGGGAAAAGCTGCTCCTGATGGCTTTGCCATTTTGGGAAGCATGTTTTATGTACAGAGTGTCACACTTGTCAGCAGCAAAGCCAGTGCTACCACAGTGAATCCTTGTTGATCCTGCCTTCCAGGGTGAAGCAAGGCAAGCACTTATTTCACTGTACTGCTTTTTGCTTCACTTGTAACCGGCAATCTTTATCCTGGGCTTACAAGCTGCAAACTATGATATCAGGAACTCTAATCTGCCCACCAGGGATGATCTAGAAGAGCCCTCAAGAAACATTTTTAGGGCTCTGCATTAGCAGGATGTTGTGCAACTTACTGCACTTAAAAAGACGATGTAAACTTAGGCTCCCACAGTGGTATCAAGATAAACTATTGGTGGTTTGTTGGTTTAAAATAAACAGGTGACAAGATCACGGCTCCTTTGGGTCACCATGTGTGATGCTGTGGATTGCTGCTGTTATGATGTTCTCTCAGTGCAGGTGTGTTTTAATACATTTTCCTGTAGCCACTGAGTATGATTTATGAGCTGGGTAGGAGCAGCCCTTTCCTTGGCTCAGCAGTTGTGGACAGTCTCTTCTGTGGTCAGTCCAAAGTGAGGCACAAAGCAGCTCTTACTGCCCTCCTATCTGCCCAGAGTTTGCTAATTGCTGTTTAGAGGCTTGGCTGGGGCGATGTAAGTCATCCCAGAGAAAGAGTCGGTGGGAGGGAGATGGAGCAGCTGGCAGAAGCTGCCCAAAGTAGGCTAATGAATTATAAATAACAGCTGTCAGGTTGCATTGCCAGCGTGCAGGAGCTGACAGTCTGTGTTGTACCACTTGGTCTCCAGTGTGTTGGTTTGCCGAAAGGTGCATTCAATATTTATGGGAAGCACAGCAGACTCAGGATACAGTCAGGTCTGCTTCCTTCACAGCTCCACTCCCTTCTGCTTGTGCCTTTTGCTGATTTCTGAGTTGGGACTTGTCAGAATAGCTTTGCAGCCTGGAATATGCATTACTGAAAGTCGTAGACATAAGATTAAAAAGAATGGAAGAAAAGATGCTGGTGGAAGGGGAATGCACAGGGGGGATGTGTGTTTTGGGGCTTTTGTAGTCTTTACCAAGCCAACATCACCCTTGATTTTGCTGAGTTGGCATGCTCACGTTCATCTGAAGAGGAACTGTAAATGTTTGAGAAATAATCTAAAGGTATTTGGATGATCAGATATTTTGGAGCTCTCTTCCTTGATAGTAGTATTGAGAATGGCAGGGGAAAGCCTGATATTTGAAATATGTACATGCTGGCAGTTGATATAGTTTTATAGAGGGCTCTTGAGGGCACCAGGCTGGCTTCACACCCATGTGAATGAAGAGGAACACACAACTGTGTCTTCTAGTGACATCATTTACTTCCAGGCTTGCAGAGCATAGTAGCAGTCTTATCTTGAAGTTTACGAGCAGGTCTTCACTGTGCTGTAGTTGCATTTACCCTAAACTGATGTTTTGTCTTAGGTTTATACAGTAGATAGTGCTGACTTCTGAATAAAACTTTTTCTATGCTTTATCTGACTTCATAGGTGGAGCAACCTACTTGCCTTTCACTGGTTAAGGAAGAAAAAAAAAGGAAACAAGTCTTTTTGTCCCCAAAGGCAGTTTACATCCCTTTCTCTGGTGTCATCTATGCACTGTAGTCCTTTGTGAAGAGTGGGAACTGATTCCATTTTTATTGCTTTTTCATTTTGTACATTGCTTTTGGAACTGAACACCTCCCTCATGACAGTTGTAAAATACTGCAAAGCCAGAGTGATGTATCTTGCCTGACTTCCTTCTCTTGTGTCTTCATAGATATTCTCCGCTATTACATGACCTGTAGTGCTGGATATCCCAACCCTTTCCAGCAGGTGAGTGTAAGCATCCTAACTCACTTCATCCCTGGGTCATCCTGTAGGGTATAGGTGAAATGCTTTCAGTGCCAGCATGCAGTACATTGTGGAGTGTTGGCTTTAGGGAGCACTGCAGCTGTTGGTAAAGCTTTGGTAGCTACTTCCCAGCTGGAGGTGGCACTGTGATTTAGTGAGGAGATTTTTCATCACTACCTGCGCAGCTTCAGGCCCAGGATGCCCCCTCAGATGGACCATGGCTTTGTTTTGTGTTACCTCTGTTTAAATGGCATTCATCTAAGAGCAGCAACATGGAGACAGAGCACCCACAATTAATGCCAGGGTGGGAAACTGCAACTTCCTGCTTTGAATCTCTTCTTGAAGGTTCTTTTGGGTTAAACAAAAATTCACTCCCAAAATGCAGCCACTTCTGTAGGTGAAGGAATGATTTTCACATGCCTCTTACAAACCTTTCAACATCCAAGGGATTTATCCTGAAGTATAAATGTGAGTCATTATTCTTTTGCGTGGAGGCTGAAGAACAGCACCTGGACCCATCCCAAACTTTGTCGTATGTATCAGAGGCCAGAATGAGCCCACACCACCCACCATTTGGCAGACACCAGCTGCTTCACCATTTATATTTAGGATTTTTTTAAATCTTATCTTCCTCTGTTTTAAAGGGTGGGGTAAGAACACTTCAGGCTGTGGTATGATGCACCGTTGCCATCTGTTGCATTTCTGGTTGCTCTATACTCTGACATGCCATTGCATGTGAAATTCTCATGGATGCTTTAATGGGATGTGAAGGCTGCACCCTAATACAAACAACTTCTAATGTTAACATTAAGTCTCATCCATCTGTTTTAGTAAAAAAATCCAGCTGTGTTCTGTGGTGAGAATTTAAGTGCTTTGTGTCTTTTCTTTCTCCTTTCCCTCTGTCCTAGAGCCAACCCCAGCTGTGTGTACAGTTTTTGTGTATGTTTTGGTCTTTGCTTGTTTTTTTTTAATTTTGGTTTTTCCTTTCCCCTCTTCGCTCTGTCTGTACTTCTTCCAGTTTGATAAAATTCAAACTTAACCCTGTTGCAGCTGCACTCTTGTCAGCTGAGATGACTTTAACTGGTACCATTTGTAAGGAGGATGCTTCAGTATTTGGAAAATAGGATTTCAGTCTTTTCTCAGGAGTTCTGTTGATGCACATGGCCTGAACTGCTGAAACATTGCATGTTTTGTGTTGAGCAGAAGCTGTCAGGAAGTCACAAGGCTCTAGTAGAAATGCAGGATGATGTTATGGAACTCATGGGGTCAGCAAGCAGAGAGAACCCCACTTCCAAGGTAACTCTCCTCAAGTTTGCTCTCCCTATTCTTTCTGGCTTCCCTCAGCCTTATGCAAAACCAAAGATGAGCTCTTGCTAAGCCATTCTCTTGCAGTAATTGCTAGCTTGTTGCTTACAGGAGTATCTTACTCGGATCCAGGAGGTTTTGAATTCAACGGAGATCAACTTGCAGCAGCTGACAGCTTTAGTGGACTGTCGGAGTCTGCATTTGGTGAGTACTCAGTAACTGGGCTTGAGCTGAGAAAGAACAAAGACGATGTAGAGCCTGTAGCCTACTGATTATTTTGGAGTTTCAAATCTCTGGTGTGCCAGAACAGTTTACAACAATTTTGTGCTGATTGACTCCAGCAGAAAGGGGAATGGGAATTTGGATCAAGTTAGCTTTTTGTTTAAAGATCAACATAGGAAAGTAGATAGCATGCCTTTATACATATACAAATTGCAGCCATAAGGTTTTAGAGGCCTTCAGGTTAGGGATTTTTTTGTCTGTAGCACATAACTTATTGCCTTTCCTATGAGGTGCAGGCCCTTGGAGCTGCAGGCTTAGCTGTTGTCCAGCTGTGTCTCTGGATGCAGAGACACAGATAGTCCATCCCTGTATTCTTGGGCATGGGACATAGTGAGAGAGCTGAGAGACTTAATGAAAAATGTGATATCTTCAGTTGGGTGGGTAAGTTAGCCTTGGCTTTTTTTCCCCCTCTCTTAAAGTCTTATTGTGTGGGGTTGAAATGTTTCTGTGTCTAGAGGAAATAAGGGTTAGATCACTTATGAAAAACACTTAAGGTCCCTCAAATTAAAATAGATGTATGCTTTGGAAAAGGGACTGTGGTCTCCATAAGTTGTTTCAGAGAATGGAGTCTAGAGAACAGCTTTTGAGTTAGAGCTCAATGTTAACTCTATAGTGATCAGGAAACTCTGCTCCTTTCTCCCTGCAGGATTATGTCCAGGCTTTGACAGGTTTCTGCTATGATGGAGTGGAAGGCCTCATCTACCTGGTTCTCTTCTCCTTTGTCACAGCCCTCATGTTCAGTTCCATTGTCTGCAGCGTCCCACACACTTGGCAGCAGAAGAGGTATAGAGAGGGTTTAGATCCTGTAGCACTGTAGAGCTTTTTCCTAGTGAAGACTGCCTGTTGGATTTGTGCCCATGAGCATATGGATCTCATTCCCATATGATCCCAGGAGTGTGAGGGATGAGGATTTATAAGCACAGGTCTAACAGAAAAAAAATACGTTGCCTTTTGCTCTGGCTGTGGTTAATACAAACATCTGAACCTTATTGGACTGGAATATTGTGTGTGCAGAGTATTCAGTACACTGTAGGACTGTGAGTCAAAGATGAATGATTATAGCTGTAACATAGAGGTAATGCGTGAGCTATTGCCATCTCTATAAAATTCCTCTTCTCTTGTATTGCTTTAAGGCATTTCTTCTAATATGGGAAAGAGAATTGGAAAGAAGCAGTTTACACTTTCCTTTGTAGCTTTGCTCATGGCTGAGGTGACTGGCTTGCACAGGTAATGGAAACCAGGAACTGTCTTGTTGGCAATAGCATGGGCAAATTGGAACTAGCATTAATGATGGTAACCAGGTTGATCAGTAAGCCTTTAGCAAACCTTCACTTCACTGACTGGCTGCACCACATGCAGCTGTTAAAAGTAGTGCTGAATTTTCTGCTCTTCCAGAAGAGCAGTAGGCTGCAGCTAATTCTCTTCTGTGGTCCTGAAACGTGATTTTTGTGGTCTAAGCCCAGGCTCAAGGTTCAAAGTAAAATAGAATGTCCTGAACAACATCAGGAAGCCAGAGCTGGCCAAGCCTGCAGTGCCCACAGAGGAGTGGTCTTTGGGAAGTGCATCAGAATAGCACTTGAGAAAATGACTGATTTCCTCACCTCTTCCACAAGCAGCTGCTGCAGAGATATTATCAAGAAGAGCATGGCATCCTGAAGGGGAAAGGTTTACCCAGTGGCTTCTCTTGTGCTGCCTTCCCTGTAGGCTGCTGCCTGCCCTGCCAACCCCAGCAGGCTCAGGCTGCTGCTGTGAACTGAAGGGTTCCCTCTTGCATTCCCTGGAGCACCATTTCTCCCTCTGCCTCCCTCCAGGAGGTGGAGAATGTAGTGCTTTATGGCCTGTACAGGCTGCAATTCCCCGATCTTCAGTGCCACCGTGTGGTACAGAAGCTGCAGGTGATGTTTGGGACGTTCTAGTGATGTGAACCTTTTGCTGGCTTTGTCAAGCATGGATAAAATATTATTTCAAACCTTGGTACTCCACCACAATAGTGAGATAAAATAGCAGTTTATATTATATAGGAGGGGCAAGAGAATACTATGGAAAGGGGGGAGGGAACCAGCTGACCAACAGTTCTGCTCTATATTAAAGTTGATTTAAAATCCTGGCATTTTTGAGAGAATCAAGCCTTTAGACAGGACTTTTGCAACTTAGTCTCTGTAAAGGTGTCTGTGGTTTTGCTAGAAGCTGAAGCAGACCCTTTGCAACCAGAATGGGAGCTCAGAGAAGTCTACAGAGACATATCATTAAAAGCTCTTTGGGCATGTCTACAAGAAATGGAAGGAGAGAGGTTGCAGTTTTGAAGGATGCTTTCTCAGGGGTGCATGCCACTACATCACTACTGCCTCTTTTTTGTTGTTTTGTTTGTTGGGTTTTTAGTGCTGAGTGTTCTGGTATGTGTGTCCATCCCTTGGTTGCATGACTGGCAGAGCTGTGCTTTCTGCTAAGCCCTGAGAGAAGATCATGGGGAGGCTGTAGGGGATCATGCAGTGTACAAGTCCAGATGGATCTGTGGGAGGTCTGAGTCACTGTGCTGTAGGCTGTGTTTGACACTGCCACCCTGAGGCATCCCAAATGGGTGTGAATGTGGAGGTGTGGAAGATGACTGGGAGGTTCCTAGGATTACCATGGTTTCCTGCAAACCCCACATGTGGGGTAATTGTAGGGTTCTAGGAGGAACTTTTTCTCCTTCTTGCAGAGGCTCAGATGATGATGGGGAAGAAGAATCAGCTGCTCAAGGGAGTAGACAGACACATGATAATCTGTACAGAGTGCACATGCCCAGCCTCTATAGCTGTGGGAGTAGTTATGGCAGTGAGACCAGCATTCCAGCAGCAGCACACACAGTCAGCAATGCTCCCGTCACAGAGTACATGTGAGTATCCCCACAAGAAGCTTGTCCAGATTATTCATTCTGGTTCCTGTTTTCACAAGTGCCTCAAGGTTGGCACTTTCAGCCATGCAATAGAAAGCAGTGAAGGATTTTGTCAAATGGAATGTTTTCTGATTGGTGTCTACTGGGAGAAGGGAACAGTTTGAAAGTGCTGCAGTAGAAAGCATTTTATTAGACAGCATGCTCCAAAATGTGAACAGCTTTGTCCTCCAGAATTTAGAAAAGAAGTAAGAAAGTATTGTGTAATAAGAAGCCCAGACAGTGAATCTGATCACCAGAAGACTTAATTCTTCAGACAGAGCAGAATATTGGCACCACATTGGCACTTGGCAGATTTTAAACCTCCCAAGAGACTGAGAGCCAAGACAAAATGCACGGGTTCTGTTTTTGTGCAGTATTTGCAGTCAGCTCTGTTACAGTTTGAAGCTACCTGGTCCAGGTGGGATCTTCAGAGCTTTCTCTAGAAGTACCTAACCTTGATCACACTTAGACTACTCTCAGGGCCCATCTTTTTTTCGGGCTGCCACATCATTTTGTTCATCCCCTTAGACTTTGTCCTCATTTTCTCTCTATTTCTGCAGCTTGGCAGTGCTGATGCTGAAGGGAGGCAGATTTTCACACAGACCTATTTTTAAATCACTTGACATGATTCAGTGTAGGCCCTTCTGTAAAAATAGTGCTCAGCCTGAGGAAAACGATTATAGTTTTTTGCCCCTGTCTGAAAAAGGGGGATCCACTTGGCCTGTAGGAAAAGCTTTGAGGGAGACTGATACAATAGTTCTGGGGATGTGAATCTCTGTCCCATGCTACCATCAGAGATGTTCCCCAGAGAAGCATGGCACGTGTACCCCCTGTTACCATATGTGTCTTCCTTTCCTAGGAGCCAGAATGCAAATTTCCAGAATCCCCGTTGCGAGAATACCCCACTCATTGGCCGGGAGTCCCCACCTCCCTCAGTAAGTCTCTCTTTACTGCTCCTCTCTGCTTCAGCAACTTTGGGGAATACACATTTGCCACTCCTATGTACTCCCAAGGGAGCTGACTGTGCAGCCAAACACAGGTTCTGGCCCATAAATGGCAGCTGCTTGACTAGACCTGCCATGGAGAATAAAACCCTGCTACGCTACTTCGGACACTGCACATAAAAAGAATAAAAGTCAATTAACACTGGTAATTCTATGGGCTCAGTCCTGCCACCACTGAAATGCATGAGTATCTTGATGGGTGACTTCAGCAGGATGATTCACTTGCATGCAGTGTACTTGCTATCTGTGGCATTGGTTCCTTGAGTTTAAAAACAAACCTGTTAAGACTGTAACTTCAGAGTTATTGCTGAACCTCTCTCCTTAATTTGCCCTAAAGAGATGGTAGGATGAAACCTGTGTTATTTTTTTTGTTGAGATTTTTTTTTTTAAATCTTTCTTTCACAACTGTTTTACTTTCTTTAGAATCTATTTTTGTATTTAATTTCCTATGGAGGAAAATAAGAAACTTTCATGGAAGGTTTTGGTATTTGGAGTGGCCCGATAGCCATTTCTGTATGCTGGATAAAACATAGGTTTGCCTTCATGTCTGTGCAAGATCTAGATGAATCTTGCCCTCCTTCACTAGATCCTGTAAGCCTTACAGGAAAATTTGGAGAACATGCTATCACAGTGCTCACAAACTCGGTGGTGTGATTACAGAAAATGAATAGTAGCATGTCTAATGATCAACTAGCCTTCAGTTATAGGTAAAGAAAACACACTCTGTGGTGCATGGCTCAAATTCATGGGAAGGGGAGGAAGAGGAGGTTGGTGGAGTAGGGATTGTGGTGGGAAAGAGGACATCACCTTCATGGTTTCATTTCAAGAGGACCAGTTCATCTTGCTGTAGAGAAAGTGGAAATGTGGAGAGTTGATCCTTGTCTCTGTCCTTGGCCAGACCTCTTTCACCCTTCAGAAAGAGGTTTCCTGACCCCTGGTGCTCCGATCGTGAACTCTGGTGGCATTGTCTGCTCTCAGCAACAAGATGGTCCTGGGAGAAGAGCTGATGTGCTGCACCAGTGCAGTGTGGCACATGCTGTACCACTGGCGTTTCCTGTGGCAGGAGGGCACTGTCCCTCTGGTATTGCCAAGGCATATGTTCCTTCAATGTCCTGCTTCCCCTTGCCCTACAGCTCTTCTGCTTCAGAGAAAGCACACTCGTTTCCACAGGGGCTGTAGCAAAACAAGATGATCCATGGTTCTTCAGTAGCTATTTATGTTAATATCTTGAGGGCGCATGTGAGTCCTGGTTCCTTAAGCTGGTTTCTGAGAGCTGATAAAGGTATGTTTTTTCAGAGTAACTTGATTTGTCAGCTGTCAGTGTGGGATATAGGGAAATGCAGGAGGTGGGGAGAGGACAGTGCAGTATTGCACCTATAAGCAAGGGAAATTCTCCCTAGACAAGAAAAGGAACAAGGTATAGGATAAATGTGTTTTCTGGGGGGGTTGTAGTAGACAGACAGTGGAGAGAAGAAAAACACTGTCTACTCTTCTATTGGCAGGCAACAGGGAAAGCCTTTTCTGGGATTTTTATATTCACAGCTCTCCATAGCAGGTGGCTGAAACCATACTGAGGCAGAAGAAATTGTAACTTTTCATAGGAAATTTTCTGTGGGAGGAGAGAGTTGAAAAGGGAATACCAGTGCACATGTCCCTGACTCTTTTGGGGAGGAAGGAGAGGTTATGTCCAGTGGGTGGACAGAGCTGATCTATTCCACGTAGCTTTCTGTGAACAGATGGTGAAAACTAAGATGTGATGATCCTGCTGCATTGTTTGTCCGTTACTTTTCCTGGCTTTTTGTTTGTTTGTGTTTTTCCTTCTCTCATTCCTTCTGTTTTCTCCTTCTTGCCACAGGGATATTCCCTTAGGGTTGTAGAGCCCACCTTGTCGCTGACACACACCACAGCGTTTCACTTGCTTGCACTGTGTTTTTCATGCACGTTGAGGCTGCACTCTCTTTTTCTCTCTCTTTCTTGCGTCATCACAGTTGTATTTGGCTGCCATGGACAGTAGCAGCCATATGAGCTGGCAGCTTAAGCCCTCGGACAGTGCACGGACATACTGGTAACAGCGCCCGCAAACGGAACAGGTACTGGAAAAAAGGTCCTTCTTGCTCAACCCCCTTCTCCACTCCCAACCACTCCCTTCATCCCTGCACTGTTTATCCCAGGCCAGTGCCTTTTATTTCTTCACATTCCTTCCCTCTGCACCTCCCACCCCATTCCCTCCTGCAAGGGTTACAATTAAAATCAGTTTTGGCTCTGGTGCAGACTCAAGGAGCAGTATCAACCTTCTGGAGGCTTCTGGTGCACGCTATGAGGGTTGCAGGCACCTGTGCCTCGCAAGAGCTACCTCACAGCAGCTTCAACTTACACACTTGAGAACAGCTTGAACGCTTAGTACTGAGTGCTGCTCAAATGTAGACATAACCTTCACCTCAAAGGCAGAATAAAAATTCTTCCATCACAAGAAGCCATTTCCTAGAAGTAAAGAGAACCAGTCTAGCAGCTTTAGGTTGTCTTAATTCAGCTTTTGGCTTCCCTTGAGCCCTACTGCTGTTCTGTTTGTCTTGACTGGCCATAGCAGCATGTGTCCAAAACCACTGATACTGACCTGCCACAAGCTTTCAGCTCATTTGTAGGATTTTTAATTAGTTGAAAGATCCTGGCTGATATTGGTGGCCTGTCCTGAAGAATCACTTTATTGCCTGTCAGATCTGTGGGCAGCTTCTCCTTTTATCCTTGCATTGAAAGTCAGAAAGGAGCAAGTTTAAAAAAAAAAAAAGGCAACTTCCCTAAGGGTCCAGACATCATCACTAAGATCTGTTTCATTGTGTTTCAAAACCTTTTACTGTTTTGTTTGTTCTCTGTGTGTCCAAGTCATCCCATCCATTTCCCACAGTCTCTGTGAGCAGGGCACTCCTAGAATCATTTCACTGTCTGAATTCCTCATGGACTGTAGTTGTTGATGTTCTCCAAGAGAGACGGTGTTTCTTCCCTCACGGGGATCCATGACAAAGCCACATGCCTACAGAGTAGGTGATCTGCATTGTGTGGTTCTTTAGCTTGGTTAAATATAGGGTATAATTAGGGCTACCAGACAACTCACTTGGTGTGAAGGACAGTGCTCCTTCAAAGGAACTACAATCACACAGTAACTGGAAGGTGTTGGTTCCAGTTGGAACGGAGAGCCCTTTGCTTTTGGCTCATGCAATCTGTGATGCGTATCTTGCATTCTTTTCCCAGAAATACATGTCCATAAAGCTGCTGTTCCTCCTTCTCTGCTGTTCTTGTTGAGACTTTTATCAGCCTTGCATTGGATTCCTTTGTCATGTTGGTGCTTGGTCTGCATCCTTGCTGCCTTGTCTGCCTGCCTGCCTTGTGACCTGCTGGGAAGGGGCTGTCTGGATCAGGTATCTTGATGCCCTCTGCCATGGTGCATGAATGCAAACAACCTTGTCTGGAAGCATGGTGCTACCACCCTTGAAAGGGTCACAGCTTTCCTTCAGTCTTAAATCTTGCTAAGACTGCTCTTGGGCCTAAGCTTATGGTGGGTTTTCTGCTTTTTAGTTCCTGCAGGTGGTATTGCAGCAATGCTAACTGGATCTGTTCCATGAAATAAAATATTGCTTGGGGTGGAGGTGGGGAAATTCTAGTGCCTTTATTTTGGACGTGAAATCTCTGGGCTGTAACATGACCTGATCTTAGTCTGCACTGTCTCCTGTTTATCTATGCTCCCACCCAAGCTTAATGTGGCTGTCTGCAGGGCTATGCAAAAGGCATTGCATTCTTTCCAAGGCTTTAAAAACAAACAAAACAAACAGAAGCTTGTTCTTTTGACTTGGAAAACTTAAGTTCCTTTGAATTCAGAACCCACCAGCTGGAATTAGCTGTTTCCCTGCATCTTGTACCTCCCATGCATAATAAGACCAAACCCTGTGTGTTTACTGTGCTCGAGCTATTTGAGATCAACCTTTCAGAACTCGAATCCAGAGCTTTGGTCTTTATTGAATTACCTGAATAGCTTTGGCATGAAATCAAAGTCAGGGTAGCTCAAGAGAGACACATGTGGGTTTTTAACCACAAATAGTAAATAGCTTGTACTCAGAGCTATGGTTTCATATGGTAAGTGATCTTTTAGCATAGCTTAGTTACCTGTGAGGTACTCATGGAGTTCACAGGAGTCAGTGGAATTTATAGCATCAAAAATGAACTGATTATTCCCTTAATTTTGTTTTGGTGTTTTTTGCAACCAATGATTCCTTTGTACCCAGGCTATATGTGTTAAGCACCCAACTAGTATGTGCTGGCAAACCATACCTATGAAAGTTTATACCCTCAACAAGGTTGAATGTGAAGGAGAGACTTTAATTTTCTTTGGAAAAAATACAAAAATAAGCTTGTGTGCAATCAGCTATGTTTGTCCTAGCTGACTGGTAAGTGACTGAGAGCTGTGCTGTGTTTAATAGCACAAGTGACCACCAGAAATGGTAACAAGAAGTCTTTCAGGTGCTCCTTTCAGGGAAGCTGACAGTAAGTGGAAGGTATGGGTTGAAACTTGTCCTCCATGCTGTTTTTGAAAAGGTGAATGAGGGTGTATAGGCACATGGGTACTTCCAGTGAGTGCTGGAAGAATGATTGCATTGTACATGCTCTTTAACCTTCTATGAAAGCTCCTCTTTAAAGGAAACTAAATGCAACTCTGTACCTTATAGCTGTGTGCCTCAGAGTAGAGTCCAAGACCTCTTAGGTCCGAGTTGTGCTCGGGCTTTTTGTCTTCAGAATTAAAGGAGCTAAAGAATTAGTGATTTATTTTTTAAAAAGAAACCGAAGGCTTAATTATTTCAAGTATGGATAATACAGTTTCATTACATATCCAAAGACTGGCAAGTGTCTGGTGATACATCTTCATCTGCTGGCCTGTCCAGATTTTGGGATCTGTATGTTCAAGAGCATTTTTCCTGAAGGACTTGGAGGAAGGACTACTGTCAATAGCATGTGGAGCAAAGCACATGGAAGCCAATGCTGTGACTGAAGATCCAGTGCACACTGATAGAGCTGTGCTCGTTGAGAGTGCACAGTGAATTGTTGGCTCTCTACTTCCAGGTTTCGATCATACTTATCATGGTCATTAAAAATACATTTAACAGAAAAGTAACTGGTTAAAACTGTAATGAGAAAAGGTACAAAGGTACAAATATTTTGAGTTAAGGAGAGAACATCAGCCCTAACTCTGACTGCTCTGAGTCTTGATTTATTCCTTGTGGTTGGATTTGCAGGTAGGTTTGAATGTAAAATGCTCTCTGCTTGACTGTCCATATCTTGTGTTCCTGATTACTTTGTTTTAGTGACACTTTTAAAAACTGTGGGGTCTTTTCTTGGTGGAGGAAGGTGGTAATCCTTGTTGACTTCTCTCTCATTGATAGAGTACTTTGTACATCCTTGAAACTGAGTTCATCAAGTGGCTCTTCTTGATTATTAATGCTCTAGAGGAAGTTGGTGTTGCATGTTGTATGCTGAACTCTTATGACTTTTACAGCAAGATGCACAACAACCTTCCATGATCCGAGATTATTTTTTCTATTTTCTACATACTACTTACAGAACTTAACACCTGGAAAAGTTCTCTGTTCATACTCATCTCCTGTTGCATGCCACTATACAGAATGCAAATGGAACATGAACACTCAAATGCATTTTTCCTTCTAAGTCTCTCTTCTTAGCATGATGTTTAGCTGGTAATTTCAGCATTGCTCTACCTGAAACACGCCCTACTTAGTCTATGAGAAAGTTCTTTGACTTCTAAGTCTATCTGAGCCTGTTGGGTTAGTCTCATGTTTTAATAATGCCCTAAACTTTATTTCTGAAACAGTAATCATGTTTAATAAACTGTATAGAATGTAGTCCTTAAAGTGGCTCAGCTTGGTATTTTCTATCTTTTGCCCTTTCCCTGCCAAAAAATACATCTTAGAAAGAACAGATGTACCCTTTGTCTTCTAAATATAGATGCTGTTTCTGGGCCAGAGTTTTATATTAAGATCCATGTTCTGCAGAAAGTTTTCCAATTATGGAAGATAGTAAAAGCTGAGTGTGCAAATAAGCCACAGGTGTCTTCATCTCATGCTGATGGGATCAGGTCTGCCAAAGGAGCAGTTTCTCTCTTCTATTGTGCAGACCCTCAGCCTGGATCAGTCTTTGAAGGAAAACTGATAAAATACTGTTAATTCTCTGAAAACCCCTATGTACAGCTGAGCTTTTGAGACCCTAAAGATGCCTCATAATGTTCTTTCCCAGTGGGCAAGATAAATCATACCTCCTGGTGTGGAACTGCCTTTCAGTTTTCTCTTTGCCAGCTTAACTGGCTATTTTAAGTGGTTCAATCTAAAGGGTGATAGAAAGTCAGTATGCTGAAGAGCACCCTTGGGAAGTAAGCTGTGGATATTATAGAATTATTCAAGCTCCAGAAGGTATAAAAAGAGGAATGAAATGTCTGTCCTCATTGCTTGGTTATTAATATCATGGTACCAGATCCCCAGAATCAGTAATGTGGTCATAATGAAGACATTGAACACGTTGGCATAAAGAGGCAAAACCTTTTGTTCTTACTGCTGGGTATTATTTACATGCTTTTCAGCCCATTATTCAAAGCTGAATGACATGTTACCTCAGTAGCTTCTGGGAGCTGCTTCAGATTACCTTGCTTAGAATAAAAAAGAAAATAAGAACACCACCACCACCCCCAAAACCAAAAGAGCTTCTCATCTTTCTGACCTGCTCTTCTCACCCCCATACTGGAGTCTCATCTGCTGCTTCACAGGTTGAATCCCAAACCACAGTGTGCTGTTACCCATCTGATGACTTAGCTAGAATCATCCTATGTGATGGCAGCCTGTTTCCAACCTGACATGGTCTGTTCTTTCTTGGGCATAAATTTTTCAGAGATTAGTGCTTCCACACTTTTCTTTCAAGCTGCCCGTCTGTGGCATGTGTACTCTACTGATGCCCTCATTGTCATAAAATGCAATGTAAAACTGAAGTAAGCATCCATTTTCTTTTCATCCTCTTTTTCTGGCATGGCTGAAGGCAGTAACAAGATTGAGAGGATGAAGGTGTGAGGTGGGTTTGTACATCTGCATCATTCCCATTTCCTCCTTTTCTCCCAAGGGACATATGTCATATTTTGACTTGGTGACTTTTGGATTTACGTCTCTGTAGGGAGTTTGGATAAATTATTAGCCCATCTGCACTAACCTGGCCAGCATCCTTACAGCAGACTGATGGGATGTTACTCAGAGGGGACTATGCAGTGACTTGTGAAACTTTCATTATAAGATGAGCCAGCAGCTCCTTGGTATTCTTGCTGTAAATACAGACCATTTTATGCCGGGAGGTGATAGAAATCTGTGGTTCTGTCTTTACATTAGTCATTCTGACTTACTTTTCTGTTTGTTTGTTTTGTTTTTTTGTCTTGTCTTCCTCCAGTACACCTCCAGCATGAGAGCCAAATACCTCGCCACCAACCAACCTCGTCCAGATGCTGGCAGTGTGCATTAAAATGAGAAAGCAAAAGCAAAAAAACACAAAACCCACACGTGCAGTCAGACTAAAACAATGTGCCAACTGCTGTGCCCCTGTGCTGTCCTCGTAGAACAATCCTGCTGTTCTGCCCAAAATCCAGTGCAGCTCCTTCTGTTTCTTCAGTCCAGACCACCCCTCCAACCTGGTACCTGCCCACTGGAGTGGAAGCTCCTCTTGAAATTAAGCCTTCACCTTGTTGTACCTGATGCGCAAGAGAGCAAACATGTGCAGGCAAGCAACTGAGAGCAGCGGGGCAGGAAATTGGGTCCACCAGCCCGTGAGCCAGCTGACTAGTGTAGCCTGTCAGAAACAGTTGGTGAATATCTTCTGCCCCCTTTTTTCCCCACTTCTGTTCCAAGAGGGACTTGGTGAAAGATGGTGGTAGATCTTCTTCACTTCTGCAGTGTGATCAGCAGTCTGTCAAACCCTGAAGAAGCAGAGCCTTGGTGCCTGTGATTAGTGTAAAATAAGGGGATGCTGAGGGAACACTGAGTCAATGCTCAGCATGGCATCTCAGTGGGAATCCTCTGGTCCGCTGCCCTGTGTGAGGGAGGAGGGAAACTCCTGCCTCATGGTGTCACTGCATATCCACTGGAATTTGTTCTTCCAGAGCAAACTGTTTCATTATCCTCATTAACTTTTTTTTTAAGTCCATTAAGGAAATGCCTTTTTCTTTCCCACTATATTTATCATGTGACTTCTCAAGGAGGAGCAGGGGACCCAGCCCCAGTCAGCTACCCTGTTCATTGCTCTGGACCTGACCTCTCTGCTCCATCAGGGAAGCCCAGGTTCTTGCAGATGGCATTCTGGGTGCTGCCTTTATGAGGCTGACACACAGGTCAAACAGGAGCCAGTCACTCACTTGGTGCCAAATTTTTCCTGGGAAAGACTCGTAAGACTTTACTGGGGGGCATTTTTGCACTAAAGAGTTTTGACACTCTGATGCTAAATCTTATGGGACAGTCAGCTTGGAAAAGCAAGAGAAACTGGAATCACCAATGGATTTACAGCAAATGCAAGCTTTCCCCACAGGAGTGACCTGTGAACTCTGCTGGACTCTTTTTTTTCCTTTTTTATAAATCATAATTTACAGCACAGGGTTGCTAAACTGGCATTGAAGAAGGTTTCTGGAGCTTCAGTCCTAACAAACTCAACAAAATCGTCAGTTCATCTTCTGTGTTCTAGAGTCAGAAACCCAATTGATGTCTGGAGAACATTGTGACTGTCAGAACAGGTCTATATTCTGCTTCATTTTCTTCAGTTTTTCAAGGCACATTGTTAACCATTATCTGGCCATACTAATGCACATGTAAGGCATTTTGTAGACATGAGGCAGAACAAGGCTTGCAAAAGGGCAGCTGGGTGCCTGCAGAGGTCAACATCCTTCATTGGTGCTGTACTTCCCACTGAAGAGCAGTGCTCCAACGGGCACTGACAGCTTCCTGCTGGAAGAGGAGACTGCCTCTTGGGAGGTACTGTCAAGTACTACCCTTTCAGCAGGGTAACCATGATGTTCTTTTTTGTCTTTTTACCTCTTAGTAGGGGCATCTTAGAGTAGCTGCTGAGCATTATATTAAATAACTGGCAGAGGAAATAAAGTGGGAAACATCTCTCAAACTGGAGTTGAGCCATTGGCAGAGGCAGTTAGTTTTCACCTTGGTTGTTTTCAGTCTTGGCATCTGTTTACCCTACATTTGCAGTTTGGGGCACAGAATCTACCAATCTGCCTTTACTCAAGTCAGTTGCCTTCTTGCCGTGAGGTAGGAATTGCTCCTAGCAGGCAGCTAACTATGGTATGTGCTGTGAAATGGTACCAGCTCTGTGGCAGGGCAAGCTTTGAGACTCCTCTCAAGATAGAAACCACTAATGAACTGCAAAAGCTGTGAGCCAGCTGTTACCATGCAAAGGGGTGAAGGAGTGAGGGAGACAGGGAAGAAGCACCGCCATGCAGACAGGAAGAGAAGGTTTTGTAGAAAACTTAACACTCCACCATAAATCTCTGCAAGCAGGATTTTCTTGCTCAGGACTGAGTACGCCCTTTCAGACATGTTGGATGGGCTTTACACTGAAACATACCTCTGTTTTATCAAACGACAAGGGCAGGGAAATGTAGTCACAAGTGGTGGGTAGGGACACTGGCTCATGAGCACCAGATTTTCCACCCTGTCTTACAGCCTACCAGGAGCCCCATGTGTACATGTGTGGCTTGGTGAGCTTGCAGCCCCAAGCACCCAAGTTCTATCTGGGGGGAACCCAACCTTTCACTCACATTGAAGAAAAAGCAAGAGCCATATAAACCTTAGTAATATTGAGTTGTTCTGCCATCACCCTCCTTTCAAGAATGTGTTCTGATTGTTACTTACACTATCAATTTTAGAGGAGATGCCCTGAAATCTGTGGCCCAGTCCTACTCATTGAAGGCAAGTGTTTTGAAGTCTGGAGGTTGTGGGGAACCCTGTGAAAACAAGTGCTTCTGTATACTGACTTCCCTGTATTCAGAATGCACCCTGAACATGTGTGTGACTGCACTTTGATTGGGTTTAGATTGTCACAGTGACATTGTCTGTGCCAGACAATAATGGGGAGCAAGCCAATGCCTTTTTGCCTGCAGCATTTAACGGAGCAGCCACCTTGAACTGCTTCCTTCCAAAGTTTGGTGTAGCCACTTATAACACCCAGAACAACTTCTGACAGTATCTGGGGCTTGCAGCAAGGCACAGCTGTGGAATTATGTGCTCTGTGACTTCAACATATAACTGGAAAGAATGTTATGGAGATACCATTTTGCTCTCTGGAGGCCAGCACAATGTGACTGCGGTGTGAGCTGTGTACCTGTGTCCAGCCAGCACTTCCTTTACTTGACATGGATATTGCACTTTTGTAAAGCATCCTGGAACTCTGCTGCCCCGCTGCATGCTGTGCAGAGCGCTGGATAGGAAACACAGACAAATGGGTTTCTTTTGGTTTATTATTGTTGTTATTATTATTACTACTTTTTTTTTCCCCTTTTTTGTTTTACTGGAACCTTGAGCAACAGTGTGGCATTTCTGCAGACTGGTCTGAATGGATCTGCTGAAGAACAGATGGCCTTTGCCTATTCTTATGGCTGCGACATAATCAGTCTCATCCATATGGTCACATTTGGTCTGAGGAGTGGACTTTGAAAAGCCAAGATCTCCCAGACTCTGTGCCTCCCACTCGGGTGAACAGCAGGTGCTATCTGGCGAAGACTCATCTGTTCTGGATGGCATTCATGGTTGAGGGAGTCCAGACTCTTCAAGCTGCAGGAGGTAAAGCTGTAGAGACTTCTCTCTCTTCCATTGTGTCTCTTTGTTTTTAATGTGACAAAATGCCAAGGCCATATCACTTGGTGTGTCCCAGCTGACCTTATCAGACATTTCTTATGTTACTGGTTGCTAGAAAAAGGGTCCAGAAGTCAGGGGAGCTGAGATTGGCCTCTGGACACCTCGCTGACTACAGAATGGAAGGCAGCTTGTCCAGTTGAGGGTGACTGCATCAGTGAAGACACTTCATGTTACTTTTCCAGAAGCACAAATGTGGCCATTGGCTTGTCTGGTTGGCTTGTTTTATTTCCACTGCATCATCATGTGTGAATGACACTTTCTTTTAGAACTGAGAACTCTTCCAAGCACACAAACATCTCCACAATGTGAAATGTAAATAGCATGTTGGACTCTTGTGTCCAGTGTTCAAGACTGCATTGTAATTGTAAAGGAAATCAAATCAAGACTTGGCTGTGAATTTCTTGTGCTGTCTTGGGAATTATAACTGTAGTGTTTGTATCCTGTATGTATTATTAAACTGAGTTCATTTTGTGTGCTGATAAAAGGGTTCAAGCTAAGATTTTTAGCGTGCATCCATGTATCCTAATGTGAAGGATGGAGTGCTCCCTTCCCCTTCTGTCCTTTTAAGTTTTCTCCATTTGATAGGTGTTGATTTTCCGTGTACAGTCATCTCAGCCAAGATGCAAGGCATGTTCGTTTGAGTGATTTGAGGGGGACACAGTGCATGGGGTTTTAAGTGATCCGAAGTTAGGGTTTCTATTGCAGTTCCCTGAAACTACATGAGAAGCTTGGCCTTTCTGAGAGTCAAACCATTTCTCAGGGAGCTGCTCAGCCATTGCTCATGAGAGCTTTGGGTGCTGCAGGGTGATAGCAGGCAGGAGTGGATGGGTGCCCAACAGAGCAAGGTACAGGTACCTGTGTGAATAAACCCACGATTTGCTTCTGGTAGCACCTTCTCTTCCTTCCAGCAGCAACTGGAATACCATGCTGAGCACTTTGAAGAAAAGAGAAGTGTTTTGGCTTGTTGATCCTCACCACCCCATCTGATTCAGGAAAAGATGAGGTGGGTGGGTTTTCTTTTAGCTCGTGAGAGGAGTTCTTTGAAGTACTTCCTACCTGGGGACCAAGGAGAAGTCAGGGTCTTCCCCAGCTCAACAAGTCTGTTAGTGTAACTCGGTGAACATCTCTGGGTGGGAGGGGAAAAGCCCTCCAGGGAGATACCAAGGAGTAGATCTAATGCCTTGAGAAAGAGACCTGGCAAGACTTAATCTATACCTCCTTTCATCACAGCCTACTCCCCTTTTCCACAAACTATTTGTGTGCATGCTATGGATGGCTTCCCTAGTCATGCCAGGAGGCCCTGCAGAAGCGTGGGATGTTTTGGTAGCTGTTCCTAGATGGCTAACAAGTGATTTGTGCTTTCAGAAGGGTGTGGGATCTTCTGCCAAGCCATGATAGTGAGCATGTTGCCCAGCTGGGAAGGGAGGGATGAGTTAGTGCTGGCCTGGAGCTCCCTGGTGCTCCCCCAGTCCCTGTGGCTGCATGTACAACCAGAAAGTTCAAAATACTCCTTTCCTAAAGAGGATAACTGTAGCATGAAGCTCTTAGGTGCTCTGCATATTTGATACCACATTGCTCCTCACTATGCAATTCCCAACTCCTTCCTTCCTGTTCCTCCTCTAATCTCACACCAAGACTTCTTCAGTGGCCTCTGCCCAGGAGGCTGCTGAAGTCCCAGAAAAGCTTCATTTCTTTCATTGTCCTCTGCATTGGGTTCAGCCACCCAGCTGTCATGTTGTGTGCCTCAGGTCCCTTGGTAGTGGGAGGCCCCATGAATTTTATTCACATCATTCAGAGGGAAGTTTATTTTCTTGGACACTGTGCACAGAAACCTAATGGTGAACATGTTCCTGGCCTTTTTGTAACTTCTCTGTTTTCTTTTTTTTTTTCTTCTTAACCATAATGGTTGTATATCATACCACTTTATATACATATATAATATATAAATATATATAATTTTTTTTTAAAACTTTGGACCTGCTAGTTTCTTTCAAGTGTTCCTGCACTTACCCAAAATGTTTTTAAATTGTGAGGATTAAAGAGGATTGAGCCCATTTTTGTATCTTTACTTTTAATTCTGTAGTTCTATTGATTGTAACGTAGCTATTTTTTACTGTAACTTTTTGGTTTGCAAATACTAAACAAAAAAACCTAAATGTAATTTCTGTGGTTTCTATTCAGCTTGGGTTTCATGTTTTAAAAATAAACGATTTAAAACCACTGTTCCTAGTTATCGATTCTTATTTTCCCTGTAGGGCAGCCTTTGTGGCTACAGGCACCACTGCAGAAGATGCTGAAGGAGCTGAGGGATGTGTACACCAGCCTGGGGAGATGTTCTTCCCATGCATTGTGTGTGATACCCTCCAAGCCCCCTGTGCTGCTTTGGTTATTCCACACTGGAGCAGCACTGAACGTGAGCGGTTCATTTTCACCAACAGAAATACAAGAGTGGAGAAATGGTCTGGGATGGTGCACCACCAGCTCAACCACGGCAAAGGTGTTTCTCTTTGGGAGACAGTGAAATGTATGTACATGCCTTTGGTAGCATCCCTGGGAGCCAGGGGGCTGGTGCAGCTCAGTGTGGGCTCATCTTTCTCAGTGCTGCCCCAGGCTCTTGTGAGTTTCTTTTTAGTTCTTTGTACTGTTCTCTGATCACAGGCCCACTGGTGCATTGCTATCAAGTAGTGAACTGAAACCTTTACCTTCCTGTAATTTTCTTGATTTATTTTTTGCCTGGTCCTGCCAGTCAAATTGAAGGATTGGGCTCTTGCCTCTATCCTGTACTCATCCTCAGCCCATCCCTCCCTAGGTGTGGGATTAGGCAATAATTTAACTCTGTCTTTGTAAATGCCATATATTTTCTTAAATGCTGTATGTTTGAAATCCATGCCTGTGCTCTTGAGTCCTGCCTGTCAGTCCACTGCAGAAGCACAGTGGGCTCCTTGTGACTTTCTCCCTCATGGCTGTGAATCTCAACAGACACTAGTTTTCCTCCTTTCACTAATAATTGACAGGTTTTTCTCCCTTGTTTTTTCCCCCCCCATCTAAAGGAGAAATGCATGTTTTCCATCTTCATCCCTGATCTGAGATGATCAAACCTGCTTTCTAAAGCTCTAAAGGTGCTTGAAGCAGTCAAGAGAATCTGATGGTGTGAAGGAAAATAAATCCTTCATCAGAGTCATCATGTAAATACTTTACCAGGTTTGTGGGACTCCACCAGGCATGGGAACGTGCAAAGGCTGCCTGCCTGGTGACCTCTCCCAGTGCTTTCCAGCCACCCATCCCCAGCAGCTGCAGCTCTGCTCACCCTCCACACCACTCCCTATCCCAGTAGGAGCAGGGCAGGGCAGGGCTCTCTCCTGAGCCCTTTGGAGCTCGGAGAAAACAGAGGGAAGGGTGAAGTATGTGTTTGAATAAACCTTTCCTTCAGATCAGTCTTCAGTAGTGGTCCCTTAGATCTCTGTCCTCCAAGATAAGGCAGGGAGAGATGCCCTGGGGAGATGCTTTCAAACCTATTTGCTCTGCGGTATTCTGAGCTGTGCTAACAGAATTGCCTCCGGGAACTGTCGGTGGGCTGGCAGATGCAAAACCATCAGGTAGAGCTGGTGGCTGCTGGGATGCCTGCCCCCATCTCCTGTCGCCTCGTTGGGTGGGATATGGTTCAAGCTACAGGTAATGTTTTCTGCCAAACGTGCCGCTGTACAGGCGGCATCTGCTGTTGATGCTGCAGGCTGGATCTGCCCAGCTCCTTCCGCTTGAGAGCTACTGGATTTGTGGTTGTCCTTCGGGACGGCCCAGCAGGGACTTGCACTCCCCATGTATCCAGGAAGGCAGCAGGCAGCTGAAATTGCAGCTTGTCTTCTCTAACCCCTTCTGAAGCACGCTTGTCCCCGAGGAACAACTTCCATCTCCCCACCTCTCTCTGCGGTCTTTCCATGAGCTTGCAGCCTCTCCTTGCACTTCGAGGGAGGCCAGGACACAGCTGAGTGTTCGCTAGCCCGTCAGCTGGAGAGAAAATCCCGAATGGGGAGAATCCGATTGGTCTGACCACGTGGGGATGCTGAAGCCCTGCACTTGGAAGTCGGGAGGGTTTGCAAGCAGAGACAGCCACAGGGATGCTCCGTCCAGGGCTCCTCACCCTGAGTCTGCAGACTGGCCTGGACCAGCTTGGTGTGTCCCAGCACCCCGATACCTCCCGGCTCGTCTTCTAGCGCCCCTCACCTGCTGGGGTAGCTGGGCGGGGACAGATGGTGTCCTGGTTTTGGCCACAGTGGTGGAGCAGCTGGAACCACTGCTGTGCCGTTGTGTGGTGGAGAGGGGATGCATGGGTACAGCCATTGAGGCCGGGGCCACGAGGCCATTTGCTCTGGCTCTGCAGGCAAAGAAGGCTTTGCATGGAGCAGGAGGTGTTTCACACCATGACCTCAGCAAAAAATCCCTGCTCAGGGATTTTTTAATCCCTCCCAGTCCTTGGAGGAAAGTGGGAGGAAGCACAGCTCCCTTCTCACTGCGAGGTGTTGCAGATGCTGGTGCTTCTCCCACTCACTTCCTCTTCCCACCAGCCAACCATCACGGAACCTGGCGCTTGCACCCCATAAATCACCCGGCCACTCACGATCTGTTCCAAACACGTCAGCTCTGAGGCCTGGGGATGGGTTGCTCAACAGGGAGTCAACCTGGCCCCCTGCTTTCCAAGGGCTTTCTAACTCAACAGCTCATCCTGTGTCCCCCCAAATAAGGGGGTGTCTCCAGGATGATGCGGACATGGCTGGAGCGTCACTCAGTGTGGATCACCACGGTGACACTGCTTTGCTGTGCTGTGTCACTGCTGCCTTCATGTCCCTGTCCTCAGCATGGACAGGCACAAACCTGACCCTGTTTCCCTGGTGAAACCACCTTTGTTTAAAGGGGGGGATAGAAGGGAGATGCACCCACCGAGGAGGAGGAAGGTGGGGTTGGGACTGAGGCTGTTCATTGATGCTGCAGCTTTGTGGATCTCATCTGGCAGGGCCGTGGGAAGTGTTTCCAGCTGCTTTTAAAATGCTCAGTGTATCTCCTTCTCCATTCTTGATTTGCCAAATAGCTACAGGAGCAGAGCTGGCCCCACTGGGCAGCTGAGGCGGACCAGAAGCTGTGGCTGCTGGGATCTCTGGGGCAGGGAGGGGGTTGGTTTTGATAGATTCAAGGCTGGTGTTACAGCCAGGAAGAGAAAAATAAACTGTGTAGGGCTTGGGGGGGTATTTATTTTAACCACCTGCATGTGACACAGGGGTGGGAAATAGCAGAAAGCTGAAAAAAAATAAAGAGAATGTGGATGATGGCTGGGAGCTGCTTTTGGGGGGCTGCCCTGCATGCTATCACTCCCTGCTGCAGGGTTTTGCAGCCCTTTTGCTCCAAGACCAAAAATGCTGGCAGTGGATTTAGTCACCTCCAGCTGCACAGAGGTAGTGGGATGTAGGTCATGACCCCATGGGGTCCCAGCACTCTCCTATCCAGCACTGGGACAGGCAACTCCCAAAGCTGGAGATGGAGCACTGCATGCATTGCTCGGACCCGGCGATTCGGCTGCTTTTATGTTCGCTTCCCACAAATATTCCAGTTTGCTGGGCCAAAGCAGCTGGAAGTGGCTCTTGGAGATGATTCACACAAGTTTTGTTGTCTCCCAACACCGTCCTCCCACTCCAAGTCTCAAGTATTTCTCGCTGCTGTCAGTGCCAGGGTGGGTGTTCATCCCACCGCCCCACGCACGCTCCCCACTGAGAGTCCCCACAGCGGGGCTGGGAACACGGCAATTCACATGAAGTCCAGGACTGCAAGTGACACAAATGCAAATTAAACAGAAAAAGAAGATGGGAAGATACAAAAAGAACTAAAGCAGCGTGTTACTCCCTGCCCTTGATGTTGCAAGCACACAGAGATGGAGAAAGCCTTTGGCCAGGCACAGTGCTGGAGCATCCCTTGGGCATGGTGGTGACAACAGCAGTAGTCTTTGCATAGTGGCAGTGTCCTCAGCAAGCCGGGCTTGTCCCCACCCCACCATCACACACCAGATTTCCAAAAGGTACAGCCGCCTTATCAGCTGCCACAAGTGGGCGAAAGTAAACAGGACGTCCCACAACAGCGCCGGGGTGCAGATGAAAGCAGGCTGGCCTGCTGAGCCTGCCAAGTATGCGAGAACAGCAGGCTTTGCTTTTGTTTTCCTTTTGTTTATTATTGTGTGTATTTATTTACTTTTCGGCCCACGAATAGGGAAGGGAGGAGGGAGAGGCTGGGAGCCTGGTGGGAGACAAACTGGAGAGCTGGTGAGCTGCCTGTCCCCGCTCCTGAAGGCTCAATGGGGTATTTTTATTTTATTTTGTATTGTACTTTATTTGAATTTATTTTGATTTATAAGTCCCCTCCAGGTGTTGCACCACACCCAGCACCCTCCTAGCCTTTACCTCTGCCAGGGTCTCCTGTTCCTTGCAGAAGCATCCCAGCCCCATGCCACAGCCCATGGCTCCCCAGGGCCCTGGAGAGGACTTAAGATTTGGGCTGATCTGCAGTTAAATAGCTCCCCTGAACCCAGCCCTAAGTGGGGCAAGATCAGTGATGCCCTGGATATAACTCCCCATCCCAGCCCGGGGTGCCAAGGGAGGGTCAGGCTCTGGGACGGTGGCAGCACTGCTGCCAGGAAGCGCCTGCTCTGCTGAAACCATGAGCAATAGGAAAACACGCAGAAGGTGCCACAGTGTCACAGCTTCCTGTTCCTGACACAGGGCCCTTTGCTGACCCTGCACCAGGGGAGTGCTGAGGGGCACCAAATCCTTGTACCCACCACACCATCCCTGGCCCCAGTCAGCTGGTGGAAGGCAGCATTGCTCTCCACGCCTCCCTTTCTCTAGGGAACTTTTTGGAGTGGCCAGGTCACAGCAATGCTTGGCTCTCTGGGGGAGCAGCCAGAGCCCCACCTTGCACACAGCAGTCCAAGGGCTGTAGAATCTGGGGGACTTTTAATTTTTGTGACTGCCTGAAGGATGAGAGGGTGTTGGGAGGAGGGGTGGCTGCCTCAGCACATGCTGACTTCCTGCCAGGCTGTATTTTTAGCAGTGCCAAACCTCTGATAACCCAGAGAATCAAGTGAAACTGTGAAGTAAGTGTGCCTCAAAAAAAAAAAATGGTGCTGGGTATGGAGGAAGGGAGGAGGGGATGGTGCAGGTGGAAGCTGGTGCCAGTGGCACAAACAGGACTGGTTTGGTGGGGGGCAGACAGCTGCAGCCCAGGAAAGTTGGGGTTTGTTACTGGCAGGTGGCTACTCAGTCTTGGCTGAAACTGTGGTGGAGCGAGCTGGGAGAGTAGGGGCTGGGAGAGAAGGGGCTCTTTATCCCCCACAGCTCCCAACATTCCCACACACACGCCTGCCTGCCGGCTGTTAACAACACCCTGCTAACAACCGGCTCTCACCTCATCCCCGCCGCCTCCGCTCCCACCCCTGAGCCTGGGAAAAACCAGCCCTGAGGTGACAAGCCCTGTCTGAGCCTTTTGGAAAAGGGAAGGAGGAGAGGACCCTCACACCCTGGGATGCAAATGGCCAGCAGATCCCTGTACCCGTGGGAAAAGAGGGATGGAGGCACAACTCCCTCCTTGGTGCATCCCTGAGAGCTTGGTCGGAGGTGACAACATCCGCGGGGGATCAAGGGGTGTTCAGAGCATCTCATCCATAAAGAGACACTGCAGCCCAGGACCAGGTGACTGTGGTCAGCAAAAAAGCCACTTTATTGATGACTGCTCCCACGGGAACCCCGTGGCAGCAATCAGGTTCAGGTCCCTGAGAACACACTGTCCATGCTGGTTCCCCTTCCCATATCTATTGCTTTAAACACATCCTAGTTACAAAAAGCACAGAGTGACATTCCAGATACTGGAACATATAAATTAAGGTAAGTGATAGTTACAAGACATTGCTTTTTTTTTTTTTTTTCTTTCTTAAACAGATTATCAAAGTTTGGGGATTTTTCTTTTTCCGATCCACAGAAAATGTATAAAAAGCATTTTAAAATCTACATATTTCTCAATGTGTTTTTTTTTTCCTTAAAAAAGGCACAGTAAAAAAAATACTGGCACAATAACATATTTACAACACACCCATTATGGGCTATTTTCACTCAGCTCCGTGTTGGAAACGTTCAGCTCTGGCTCAGCCCGGAGGCAGAGGGCTGGTGGTGGCAGGCAGGGCAGGTCTCAGAAGGTGTGGGGTCCCTCTCCCTCCCTGGATAAATCCCTCTTCCCCATGGAGAACACAATGGCTGGGCTTGGAAACGCTGCCTCCCTATGGCAGGAGCTTGGTTGGCCAAGTGCCTCTTGGGTGCTTCGGCCACCCCAGCAGCACCCACAGCCAGGTCAGGGCTGGAGGATGCTCTCGCCCCACACTGGGGCAGGGGACACCCACACAGCCTCTGGCTGGACCTCGAGGGGCTCCTTTGCAGTGGTGCAGTACTACCTGTGAGCAGGCAGGGAGGCAGCAGTGGAGGGAGACCTTGTACAAACACAGTGTCCACAACACTCTGGCAGCTCCAGAAAAGCCCTCCTCCCCCTGCCCCGTATTTATAGTCTCTTTACATGAGTCTATAAATAGTCCACAGATCGGTGCTGCCAGCAACAGTTCTGCCATATGGGGAGAGCTCCAGGAAACGGAGTTAATGCCAATACCAGATCTCAGCCCACCCTGTCTCCCTCCAGTGCGACCATCAAGAAACCAGCAGCTTTGCAGCACCCTGGAGCAGCCACTACCATGGCCAGAGGCTTCCCCTGCCTGCCTCTGCCTGCTCTGCCTGCTTGCCAAGCCAGGGAGCAAAACTCACAGGGAACCCTCATCCAAACTGGGGAGCCAGAGCTTCGCTGCTGAGATTTTGGGACTGGGAGAGAGGAGGGGGTGGGTGAGGGGTTATGGGAGTCGGGTGGAGGGTAAATACAAAGTAGGGAGGAACATACCAAAAAACTTAACATTTGAAAGGAAAAAAGTCAAGGAGAAGCAAGCCCGGGGTGGGCAAGGCCCTGCACTGTGGCTGCTCCCCACGCATGGCGTGGGGCCCGCCAGCCGCAGGGGGCCCAACAGTTAAGTGCTCAGGACCCGTCCCTCTCCACCATCCCGGCCGGATCAGGCAGCGGGCACGGGCAGCCGGGCAGGCAGGGCAGGGGACAAGGGGCCGCACAGCAGCCTTCAGTACACACACACTGTGCAATACCACAGCAACGATGTCCATCCGTCCATCCGCCTCATGGCAAGGCCGGACTGACACACCCGCACGCAGGTCCCGCACGCCCGTCGGATACCGGGGAAACTCGGGACGAGGTTGGAGGGGACTCGTGCCTCCTAGTAAACCATGTTGGTGGGGCACCATGGTGTGTCGGGGTACAGCAGGCAGTGCACGGAGCGAAACCTGCAGAGGAGAAGAGCAATGCTGAGCATGGGACAGTAGCAGCCCTGCAGCACCCCAGCCTGGAAGGAGATAGGGTCCCCCCATCTCACCTGGATGGGTCCTCCTCGACAGAGAAAGCTCCCTTCATGTGGATGGAGTTGCGCTTGTTTTCAAACATGCCGTAGCTTAGTGTCACCTGGGGGGCAAGCACAGGGGGGTCAAGTGGCCGACACGGCCATAAGGATCAGGCAGGTGCGTGGCGGGGCTGCAAGATTCACCCCATTTCCCAAAGCCTCCAGCCACACTCTGCATGACCCCATAGGGATGGGCTGATAGGGCTTTTCCCCTCTGCTGATGTTTTGGTTGCATGTCAATCAATATCTTAGCCGTGATGTCCAATTTCTAGGTGAGAACTTGTGGTACCTGTTTGTGGATCTCCGACTTGGGCACCTGATGGAGGTTCTCCAGATGTGAGTGGAAAAGGTTGCTCCGGATGAGCTTCACGCCCAGCACAGACTCGATGATGTAGCCAATGGTGCAGTCATCAGGCAGACGGATCTTCTCTGCGGTGCTCATGAAGTGACCCCCGCTGTGGGGAGACAGAGAGGGGTTGCAGAGGAGCAAATCCCAGGGGATGTGGGCACCCTGTGGGGTCTGGGCATGGTTAGTGGGTGCCCAGCTCTGATGAAAAGTCAGTTTAGGGGAGCTGAAGCCCTTCCCAGTTTGTTTCCAAGCCCCGTGCAGACAACCTCAGCAAGGCAAAGAAAGAGGTGGTTGGACACAGTTCAGTGTCATCCTCAAGGATTCCACCTCTCTCTGCCCTGCTTGGGCCCATGATGAGTCCCCATAGGAGGGCAATACCAAAGCTCTTACCTGGCCCAAGGGCTCATCTTCAGTGCCAGCCCTCGGCTGATACAGAACCCTGCTCCGCCCGTGGCAAACCAGAAATGCACAGGGTGCTGCGAGAGATGGGAGACAATGGCAGTGAGACCTCCTTCTCCACTCAGCCCAAATTAAACCAGATCCAACCCCTCTTTCTGCCCTCACCATCTTGTTCTCACTAATCCTTTCCGTAGCCTGGATGGGCCGGTCCAGGCTGGGCTTCCCAATGTAGATGTCCTGTGTGTGGGGGTAGCTGGAGAGCAGCTTCACCAGCATCCTCACGTTCACGTAGTTGTCATCATCCACATGGCAGAACCACCTGCAGTGACAGCAGTGTCACATTGGCCTAGGGCAGCTTCCCAGACACCACACTGAAATATGGCCCCAAAAGTACAAACAGACCCTGTTTGCACCATCCCATCCCCTCAGCCATGCCATCCCCCACGGCAGTCCCAGGCACTACTTACTTTCTGCCAGACTCAATGAATTTGTCATACTCCACAGCCATCTTGCAGGACAGGGCCTGGCGGCTGTGGGCAGCTGAGCAGTTGGTGTTGATGACATTTCCTATGGGAAGAGATGGGGGTCAAAGCCCAGTACCAGTGCATCCCACACCCCCCCACCTGCTCAAATGGTGACACTTCACCACACATGTCCCAGAAGTGCCAGGGGGATTGAAATTCATGGATGATTCTAATCCTCAAAGACCTCCATGCCACGCTGTTTTTGGCAAATGATGAATTTTTTGGGAATGCTTTTTGTGTTCACGTGAGATAAGGGAAGGGATGATCAAGGGATGCAGATGCAGTGGATACAGCAGATGCACCATAGTTCAGTCTTATCCCACGTTCTATGCATGATGCCATCCTACATCACCTTGCCCAGAGCCATGCATCAGCCACCCTGAGGCTAAGCAGGGGTGTGTGAGCCAGCTTCTCCATGACATGGTAGCAAAACCCCTGCCCTATTTTGCTTGCCCAACTCAAAGGCAATCTCTTCTCAGCCTGAAAAGGAGTAATTTGCATGGGGAGAATAGACGCAGCTGACCTCAGCCTGGAAAAGGGCTGGCAGGGAAATGCTCCCATGAAACCCTGTCCATGTTGCCCATCAATCCCAGCTCACTCCAGGAACAAATAGGTACAAAGGCACCCCATCCCATTAGTGAACTCAGCAGCATCATGCAGGAGACAGGCTGGGCTGACTGTGGGGTGGGGCTACCTGGCAGATGGTGCTCTAAGCATAATCAGTGAAACAAATTGCCTCATTCTCGGCCCAGGTCCCTTTGGCAAGGGCTTTTTCAGAGTTCCCAGGGCAGGTTCCATGCCAGCCATGCTCCACAGGTGGGGGTTCTTCAGGGGGCCAGGTCACATACACAAAGGGACAAGAGCCACAGACTCACGTGCTTGCTTCTTCAGCTCCTCATCCTCCCCGTCTGTGAAGATGAAGGTCTGAAAGAGAAGACAAGGCACCTCTGAGCACCAAGGGCTGAGACCATGTGGCTCTGGATGCAACACAGCGCCCCTGGGCAGCACCTGGGATCAGTCCCTCCAGGATTCTGGCGGTGACTTCTTCCCCCTCACCAAAACCCCAAGTGGCACCAGGTAGTGGGGCATCCCCACAACAGCCCCAGCTACAGACAAAAAGAATGCCAAGCCCTGTTGGGCTGCAAACCCCAGCCTACTCCCAGCCCCCTCACCGAGCATCCCCATCCTCTCGCCTTTGTCACAGGGCAGCAGCTGGCAGGGAGACCTTGGGTGCTGCGAGGGCTGTCCCCAGCATGAGGCGGGTGTGTGGAGGGGAGCAGGTGCAGAGCGCGGCGTGATCTGAGCAGGGCTTTCAGACTTTAGCCGGCGCGTGTGGCCGGGGGTGCCAAAGCAGCCGCCCAGGCAGGTGTGTTTGCCTGTGGCGCCGGCTGGCAACCGTGTCCCCACCTGTGTCAACAGCACGTGGCCGTCCCTGGCCACTTGCACAATAACCTCACGATTCCTCTCTGCTCCCCGTGTCCGCCCCAAAGTGGCTGAAACGATGCCAGTGGGTGCCTCTGGCCGGGCCCCAGGAGCGGACAGTTCCTCTCCGCCCATCCCAGCACGGCCCCACAGTTTCAGGCAGCACTTACCTCCTCCCCGGGCTCCTGAGCTACCCGCCCGGCTGCACTCCTCTATTTACACAGCTAATTCCTGGCATATGCTGCCCGGGAAGGAGGACCGAGGGGGCTGCTGTTGGCCTGGGATTTGGGGAAGGGCGAGAAGCAAGAAGAGAGAGCAGGGGGTGGGAAAGGCATCGCCATCAATCAGCGGGCAGCAAACAAAGCTGGAGGAGAGAAACCACAACCAGCTGCCAAGCGCTATTAAAAACCAGACGTGCACAAAAGGGCAAAGGAAGAAAGACAAAAGGGCTGGGGGGAGAGGCAGGAGGCGGCAGAGGGGGGACCATGGAGCCTGAGCACTGGGGATGATGAATTACAAGTGAGCTGGAAATTGGGTGCCACCCCGCAGCCGGCCCCGGGAACGCGCTGGGGTTTTGTGGCTTGTTTGAGGAGGTGGGTACAATAGTGGGGTTGACTTTACTCAGCAGAGGAGAGTTAAGCGGGCAGCGGTCATTAGCATACAGCTGCGCTGGTTAACCCGGCCCTGTTTGCTCAGGTCCCCAGCCGAGGCTGGTGGGGAGAGCCCAGATCTGCAGGAAGGCTCAATGGGAGGGGACAGGGCTACAAGTGACCTTTGGAGCTTGAAAAGGAGAAAAAAGAAAAAGGGGAGAAAAAAAAGATAGAGGAGGTGGGAAAGCAAGTTCTCACACAGCCGTGCAGTCTGGCTTTTGGGGAGGGACAGAGGTCAGGAAGGCCTTGAGCAAAGGGGATGGCGAATTGCTGATGAGGTGGGGACAGCTGGGGCATGGGGACCTACAGCTGCAGGGCCAAGACTGCTCGTGGTTATTGTGCCTCCATGGGCACATCACTGCTGTTGTGGGACAGGGTCAGTGTTGTGTACAGAGTAAGGGGATGTCACCCCCAACCAATACAGGATACAGCCATCACCTTGCCGCTGGTTCCCATTTCCCCCAGGTACTCGGAAGGGGGTGCAGTTCAGGTTGCTGTTTAGGGTATGAGCTGAACCATTGCAACAGTTGACCAGCCAAGGATACCCAAGACAAGCCCATCACACGTGCCCTGGCACCCCACCCCAGGCTTCAGCCTTGCCAGAGGAGCGCAGGGGACACGCAGCCTCCACACAGGCGAGACAGAAAATGTTTGCTTGATTAGCTCAGAAACGCCGTCCAGCAACTGCCTTCAGCTGCTCCAAAAATAACCCCACAACTAATCCTCCGGCTCAGACACTAAAAATAGACCACAGAGACAATTGTTTATTACTCGCCTGCACCAAAAAGCTTCATCCTACCGAGGCATCTCCTCCAGCCTCTTCCCACATACATCTCTGAAATATTCCTGGTGCTGATGGACCAGGTGGCACTTTGGGGACCAAGACAGGGACACACAGTTGCAAGTCACCCCATGTAGGCACCTGCTGGGGACTCACAGGTTTCCCACATTCCTCCCAGCCCCATCATGACATTCAATTAGAACTAAAAAAAGTGAAAGCCTTTATTTTTTAATTTATTTCTCTGTGTTTCTTGAAGGGGAGCTGCACACATAGGCCTCTCACGAAGAGCTACAGGAGAGAGGAACAGAGGTGACAGCCAAGCCCAAGAGGGGACAGGCCAGGAAAGGAGGAGAGCAAAAACACTCCATGAATCCACCTTTGACATCTCCAGTGTGGGATGTGGACATGAGGACAGCATCCAGTTTACATTAGTGCAAGCCAATGGGATGCTGCAGCTGACATCCTTGAGTTCTCACCCACCAAATAACCATCTCCAAACCCAACACCAGCACGGCCAGCCCTCACTGCCCTCCTAGGCAGAAAGCACCCTAAGCCCTTACACCCACCTCTCTCCCACTTGGCCCCTGTGCCAGCCATGGCACCGAAAGGTGCCAGGACCTCTTGGACTCCCCTGCAGTAACTTTTCCTGTGGGGTGCAGGAGAGGAAGGGCCCCCAGCCCCTGCAGGAAACCTCATTGTTCTCAGAACTGCAGCTTCAAGAAACACAGGATGCCAAATCCCTCCCAAACAATAGCTGCCACCACTCCATACAGCCCCACACAATGCGCGGCTTCTGCGGACGGGACTGAGCGGCACCCGGGGTCCCTATGGCCAGAATGGGGTTAGGCCCCCTCCCCCAGCTGCCTGCCAAGCAGCCCCGGCAGCCTCCTGCCTCCTCCTCACCCTTGGAGAGGGCTCATTTCTTTTTTTTTTTTGCCCTCCCCTTCATTTCTCCTTTCAGGGTGACTCATTTCCCCTCCACTGATGGAGCTCGTGGGGTGCTCATAGCTGGGTGCTGCACAAGGTGTCCCATCAGCTGAGGCCACCTTGGGGTCATCCCACCCCTCTCTGAGCTGCCTGGCTGAGCAGTTTGGTGATTTCCCGGGGTGACACGCACTCAGTGGCTTCCTGGGGTGACACACACTCGGTACGACCCATGTCTGCTGCCATCCCATCAGCACACCCTCTGAAAAGGGGAACCTCAGCCAGACAGGCACCTCCTGACCCCTCAGCGCACAAATTCTGACCTTATTCCACATTTCACTTCCCCGGGCTGGGAGAGGATGGAGCACTCCAGCATCCTCCTACACAGCACACAGAGGGGGCTGCACACCCTTTCCCACTTGGGTGCAGGGAGAAGGAGGCATCAAAGAAGTGCTGTGCAGGGAGAACTCAGCCTCCAGCGGGGTAAGAGGCTCTGGAGAAGGTGAGGATGGTGCCAGAGCAGGTCCCTGCCCAGCTTTTTGTTCCCCGCACCAAGTGTTTTCCTTTTCCCTCCAGCCTGTGGGGGTTAGGAGGGAAAATCCCCACTCGTCTTCGATGTGTTGGCAGCAGTGTGATGGCAGCGTCCCCATGATGGCAGCGTCCCCATGATGGCAGCGTCCCCATGATGGCAGCGTCCCCACTCTGGGGCAGTGCTTTTCCCCAGGTCCAGGCGGGAGCTGTGCTGGCACATGATCCCAGGGCCGGGACCTGTAGAGGCGGGGAAGGGGCTTGCAAGGCTGCAGGCCTTTCCTCCCCCCTCCCCGTCTCCTTTCGGCAAGAGGAAGAATCCTCCACTGTAATTTTAAATGCTATAATTTTTTAATAACCTCCTCACAAACAATGAGCTCATTGTGCCGTGAGGGTCCCCCACCCTGCTGCCTGGTGCTCCACGTGCCACTCACTGGCTCCAGGGCTTTTATGGACAAGGACAGCAGCATCGTTTGGGACAGGCAGTTCAGGGGGCCCACACCCCTAAAACCCACAAAAGCCGCCTGGGGGGACAGCAGGGAGGGACCCTCACACATGAGCTGAGTTCAACAGTGCTCAGCAAGACCTGGCACACAGCCCACGGCTGGGATGAACCAGCTGCACCGTGGAGTTGGTTTGGGATGAGCAGCCCCCTGGTCTCAGCCCCTCTGGTGGGAGTCCAAGTGGGACATGCACACCAGCACACTCCACCATGGCCACCCAGAGGGTGGGGACACTGGCCAAGGTGCTAGAGAAATATGAGAGCTGCCATCAGAGGAGCACACTCTCTGGAAGGAAAACCTTTTCCCTCTGCCCTGAGAGCAGGAATTTTTCAAAGCCTGCAATTACCACGCCGAGCAGGAGGCAGCCAGCAGATCCCACGCTGGCGGGACGGCAGCCCAGGCTGGAGCCTCGCGGGCTCCACGGTGTGTGCCAAGCTGCCCGGCTGCCTCCGGGGTGCCCCAGGGGCGGGGGACACCTGGCTACCTTCAGGGGGCTGCATGGTTGCCTTTGAAGTGTCCCAGGGACAGGGGACACTCAGCCACCTTTGGGGTACCCCAAGGACAGGAGATGTGTCTTATGCAATTCTGCCACTGAAAATCACCTCAGAAGGAAAGCAGCGGGTTTGGATTTGCTCCGTGTCCAGAGTTTTTGCTTAATGGCCATTTTCCTCACCCTTCTCTTTCCTTTCAAGTGCAAAGTGTCTCCAGCCTGCACTCCAGCATTGTAAGAATACTGAGACAGCTGGAAACTCTCCCCAAATCAAGGAGGGGAAAACTCATAACTCTCTTCTAAAAAGCAGCTTGTCCAGTCTCGATTTTGCAACCCAAGGAGCAGATTTAGAAGGGAAGAGGGATCTGCCCTCCCTGTGCAGAGAGGCAGGAAGGAGAAGGGGGTGCCCTTTGCAGTGTCTTGGAGGGGACAGAGGGCAGGAAACAGAGACTATTGTGGGCAGAACAAAGAACAGCTAAGGAAGGACACAATTGCTGTTCCCCCTATCTGTCAGGGTCCAGCCAGGAGCTACCTGCTGGATTTAACCCCTTCTTACTAGTGCCTGCATCCCTCCTGCCTGGCTAATGAACAGTCAGAAGAAGGCTGGGGTTTGATGTGAGAGGAGGAATGGGGGAAGTAGAGATGCAGCATCGGGCATGGGGGATTCTCAGCCCTCGGGCAGGACCTTCCCCATGTTACTGAGGCAGTGCACATGCCAGAGCCATCAGTGAAACCAGAGAGAGAGAAGGACAGGATGAGCAGAAATGGGCCTGACTCAGACCAAGAGAAGTGTCTGAGCAGTGGCAGTACCCCACTGTCCCCAAACCACCGTCCTGGGACAGAAACCAAGCGGCCAGCAAAGGAAGAGATACAGGAACTGCAGGGAAGCAAGAGAAAGGAGCCCTAAGGAAACAATCCTGCACTCTGCAGGCAAAAAACCCAACTTGACGCCAAGTTTGAGGAAGCCCAGGGTGCCTCAAAGCTTCCCAGAGACAGCAGCTAGGTCAGCGTGGGAAGAGCGGAGCCGATCACCACCAGCAGCGCGGGTTCATCCCCTCTGTCTCCAGCCCTCGCTTTGCTCCTCTGGAGTTTGCGCCGCCTCCAGCTCTCTCGGCAGCTCCTTGTCCTCAAGTGCTGTACAAGAGCCGTCACTCAGCGGCTTGGCTTGTCAGGCGGGCACCTCGCCGGGCTGCGGCCCCCCTGGCTTCATGGCCCTCATCTCTAGGCAACCTGACCTGGACACGGCCGGCTCCGGCTCCCTCGTTCCCATGGAAAGTGCCACACAAGAGGCTGCGAAGCCTTTTCTCTGCGCCAGGAGAAAAGGGGCTTTGTTAGCTTGCCCAGGGGGACAGCGTGAGAGCCGAGCCTTGGGGCTCTGGGAATCCAAACGGACAAACGAAGCACAACAACAAAAAAAAAGAAACCTAGAAGAAAGCGGGAGTTCACAAGAGAGAGGAGGAAAAAAAAGAGCAGCCATTCCCAGGATCATCTGTAGGTGCTCAAAGAGCATTTCTCTCCACCACCACTCACCACCCCCTCACAGTGACAGCAGAGCATAAAAGAGGTTTCCACTAAATAACTGGACCAAGGAAAGGCAGCAGATCCACTGCCAAGCCCAGGAAACCTCTTGGGGGGGAGGTAATTCTTGGAATAAGCTGCAGGAACCAATACTCCACAGAGTCCGTCCGGCTTGGGTGAGAAAGGCAGGGGCAGGTTGATTCTTCCCCAGTTGCCTCCCCTGCTCAGCCCCTCCAGATTTCTAAGGAAAACAGTTTGCCAGCAATTCCAGGCCAGGAGGAAACACGTGAGGACAGTAGGATGGAAAGGTTAGGATCAGACATTACTTTCTTAGGAAGCTGTTTAATGGCAGAAAAACTGTCTTAAGAGCAGACGGCAAGGCACATTTCCTAAGGAAACAGCTTTTTTAATTTTTTGTTTTTCCTTTTCAATTTTGCTTCAGTACTTGAAGGACAGAGAAAGGGACTGCAGGACTCTGATTAGTTCATCAGTAAGGTCAGGAACCAGACTACCTGGAACTGCCCTGGTGCGGGTGAGCCAGCCCAGACCCACAAGAGCTCCCAGACGCTCCAACCCTGCGGGACTGGCAGCCCCGGCACATCCCAGCACTCTCCCAGCCCTGAGCTGCTAAACTGGGACTCTTTCGGGCAGCCCAGCTCCAGACATCCCACGGGGTTCTGCCGAATCTCACCACAGGGACCCAACTGCTAGCGTGACACCCATGGGCTGGACTGCACCCCTACAAAATGCCCCAGTTTCACCAGTAGCGAGCAACTCAGGCCAGCTCTGCAATGGGAGGCACTGAGCAGGAACGACCCCAGAGGAGAATTTAGGGGGGGGTGTCTGCTGAGTGTGAGTAGCCCAGATCGGGCTCTCTCCATCACTCACTCCTTCCAAACTCACCCTGCAACACTGCGTTTCACCCTCCTGAAAACACAGCAGGCTTCAGCCCAGCCAGCCTCGAAATACCACCCGGTCGCAGGGCTATAGGGGAAATGGGAAGGGGAAAGTCTCAGAAATCCCCGGTCTTGCACGAAGAAGTATTGGAACCACGGCAGAAACCACGGCAGACACGTGTGAGCTACAGCCCGGCCCGAGTCGCTCCATCCCGGCCAGCGGCGGGGACCGTCCCCGTCTGCATCTTCATCCCGCTCCCCAGCCCTTACCATGTCGCGGTTGCGGGAGATCCAGGTGTCGAGCAGCAGCTCCAGCCGCGCCTTGTGAAACTTCTTGGTGGTCTTGACGGCGATGAAGACATCGCGGGGGGAGATGTCCTCA
>VXBA01003219.1:208351-317373 GCA_013399895.1 Serilophus lunatus
CCGCCGGCCTCCCCCCGGGCCAGCCCCGGCCTCCCCGGCGGCTCCACCATGAGCACCAGGAGGCAAGTGAACATGGAGCCCACGAGGGACAGGAGCAGCTTCCTCCCGCAGCTCTTCAGCATCCTTCTCTCCGCTCCTCGCCTCTCCGCTCCACCTCGCCGCCGCCACGGCCGGCCCCCGCCGCGACACCGCCTTTAAACCGCCCCCGCCCCGCCCGGGGAGGGACGGACCCGGGGCCGCCCCACGCGGGGCGTGGGCACCCCCGGCCCTGCCCGCGGATCGCCCGCGCCCCTCCAGCCCCCGCGTCCTCCCCGCCAGCCCCTACACGCGTCGCACCGCCCCCGGCCCCGTCCTGCCCGGTCCTGCTCGCAGCCCCTGCCCTGCGCATCTCTGTGCCCGCGGCCGGGAGCGCACGGCTTTTTGCGGGCAGGGTGCCGGCGCCTCCTCCTCCTCACTTCTCCCTGCTGCCCGGGGATGGGGACACGCTTGTCCCCTGCAGCCCCCAGCACACCAGCAGCATCGCTCGCCGCTCCATCGGCAGCAACGAGAGCGTTCCCCTCATCCCGTCCGTCCCGAGCTGTTTTCCCAAAGCCCTGCACCGAGATTTTCTCACAGCCCTGTCCAAGAGGTTTCCAGAAAGCAGACCAGCCTGACCAAACTCCGGGCAGTTTCCCATCAATCTCTTATGAGGTCAAGCATAATTGAAAAAAACCCACACCACCCACCGCCCCCCCAAAACCACAGCACTCCTCTCACTTCCACCAAGCTCTAGTCTGGTGGGTAAATCTGGGAATGGGGAGCCAGGAGGGGCTGCTCATATCCCTGCCCAGGGAGATCTGGAGATGCTCCCAGACCTGACTAACCTCTTCCTGGGCACGGTACCGTGCTTTGGAGCTGACAGACGGCCCTAAGTTACTGGAATATGTGAAAATAAAAGCTATATAAATGCCGCGTAATGCCTCCCTCCACAGCGATCATTAACCATGATAACGATGGCTTGTTAAAAAAGACATGATTTTTCCGGCCAGACAGTGAGAGAAGTGGAGATTGAGAGAGAAAACCTGGCTGAAATTTGGTCCTGGATGTGCCACCAACCTGATATTTTACTGACGGCAAATCCCGAGGTCTCTTTCCCCCCTTATGCACTGTCTCTGCAAGCAGTGAGCTCTTGGGGTTTGCTTTCTCAGGAAGTGTGCTGCTACAGGGGAGGAGGATTTGGGTTTGGGCCTGGGCTGCAATGTAATGCCATAATCAAGGGCTGCTGCATTTTTGGGCAGGGACCTTGTCCAACTTACATTTTTCCTGATGTCACGTGCTCCATTCATCTCTGGCACTGGATAAACAATACCATAATACCAGGCAGGACGAAGCAGGGAAACTGCTTCCTCAGGCAAGCCTCAGCATTTACCTTCTCTTGATTTTAGGCTGGTCAGCCCTTGAACAATGGTCCCAGGCTACAAATGCTCAGAAAAGCTGTGGAATTTGGTCTTGCAGGGCTTTGCATATGTCTGGACAGAGATCTGGACTGCCAAAGAAGCCTCCCATAATAAAAGAAAAAAAAATTGCAATTAGACCGTATAAACACAGGAACCGAATCCCACACTCCCCACTTCCCGCTATTGCTGCAGAGCCCAGCCTTCCAGTCTCAATTTGCTTGTTTTTTGGGCGCCCTTTGTCTCCAGCCCGATGGCACAGCAACCGCTGTTCGAGAGGCAGCTGAAAAGCCCGAACGGCAAAACCCTGAATGAAGAAAGAGCCCCTTTCTCCAGGAGCCAGAAGGGGAGGAAAGGCACTTTTCCCCTGACCAGCTGCTCTCCCACTCCCGCAGCCCCGGCACTGGCTGGGGACACGAGCTGTGGCCAGATGTTGGGGTCCCTGCGGGCGCCGCGGGACAAGTGACAATACGGGCTCTGTGTGCCGCCGGCCCCGAGCGATGTGGCGGGTTTGATGAGCTGCTGTGCTGCCACCAGCACAAGGGCTCTCCCGGCCTCCCAGCACTGCCTGTAACCCCCTTCCTGGGTCTGCCACTCAGCTCATCCTGGCTGCTCAGGGTCAGAGAGCCGCGGAGGCGAGGGGAAGCTGTTCTTTCGGCGGCATTGTCCTGCCAGAACAAGGCTCCTCCGGGATTGTCCAGCTGCTGGCTGTATCCCCACAGGCTTCCTCTCCAGGCGCCTGGCCTCCTGGCTCGGCCCTCACCTGCCACGTGGATGTCTCCAGCCAGGCATTGTCCCCTTGGGGAAACAGTGCTGGGGTGAACCGTCGCCCTGCTTACCCCTCGGTGGGCACAGAATGGTGCCTGAGGGGCAGGGGAGTTGCCATGGAGAGGATGGTCTCAGGAACATCTGGTGCCAAGTTCACTGGCATTCAGACACTCTTGGGTAAACACAGCCTAACACAAACAGGGGGGCTCCAGCATCAGACAAATTTGAGTGCCCCATAAATAAAAGGGCCAGGGGAGAGGGATCCTGTCACAATTGTTGCGACTTGCATCCCTGCAATTTGGCAGGATGGATGCCAAGTCTGGACCGGGATGGGCATTTCACTTCCTCTGCCAAAAGGATCCCATTTTGGACACAGGCTATAGTTCACCACACTGAGATGTCACAGAGTGAGGCTGGCTATGGCTGTAGGGTGGTGGTGTGTTCCCCACTCTGCCTGACTTCACAGAGATGGTTCCAAGCAGACCCTGCTGTCCAAGTCCCCCAGATCTCAGAGATACGCTCACTCTCACTTCAAATTAACTTCCCTGAAACTCCATACCGGTTTTCCACTGGAGCTGGCTGGATTCGGCCCTGCACCAACCCAGGACTGAGGCTGCACGTGGGGCATCTCGCTTTCAGCCATACCACGGTATTAGGTCGGTTTAAATTGGTTTAAACACTCTGCATCACCCCTGCTCGTAGCCTGACCCCAGCACTCGATAGGTGGTCCCTAAGAGGCTCCTAGGTTCTCAGGACTGCTAAAAATGGTTAATAAATCCCCAGTAATAAAGTGTTCAGGTCATCCGAAAGAAATGCCGCGCTCGAGCTAAAAGCTGCATTGTTTGCCCGGAACGATTTACGCGCTCCGTCGGACAGGGGTTAAAAGCTCTGTCAGGCGCCGACTTTGCTGCTTTCGTATTGTCGGGGGTATTTAACGGGGTTCGGCCCCGACGTGCGGCCACTGCTCCAAGTGCGCACAGACCGAGGTTTGTGAGGGAGATGTCGGAGGAGGGCAGCCCAGGAGCTGGATTCTGCCCGTGGTCTGCCTCTAACACCCTCCCCCCCCCCCCCCCCCCCCCCCCCCCCCGCTTTTTCTTTCTGGGATTTTCTGAGCGCACAAAAGAGACTTTGCATCAATTACTGCTAGGAAAACGGCAGCGCCCCGCGGCAGAACTCTGCGCTCCCGGCCCGGGTTTGGTTAACTTCCCATTGTATGACCGGCTCCGCTATTCAGGGTCAGGGCTCGGGCTCCGTTTTTTCATCTATTGCGTGTTTTTTACCACCTTTGGAACATAAAACCTTCCTGCCCTTGTAGCACGGGGTCTGGCAGTGCCATTGAGGTGTCTACAAGGAGTGGAGCATGTCAGCATCTCTCTGCCCAGCCCCCACATCTCCTTGTCAGCCTCTGATGCTCATGCTGCATCTCCCGATGCCGAACAGTCCTCATCCCTACCATCCTCCGATCTGCTCCAGCGCTTGCACCAGTCTGTGCCAGGTCCTGCTGCAAACCTCATTCCACTCTCTGTTTCCTCAGATCCTACATCACTTTTTTCCTTCACCTCGGGGGACCGCGGGTCCCCTTGACGGGGTGGGGGGAACACGATTCGATCCGTACAGGGCACCGTGAGATCCCACGGGGCCGGGGGGCTATACAAATGCAAAGCGTCATTATTTTCCCGGGGCTGAAGCAGAGGCCTGAGAAAGGTTGAGCGAGAGAGGCAGCGAGCAGGGAACAGCGGGGGATTTAGCTCCTGAAAAGGAGCCAGGGAAAAAAGCGGGCGAAGAGTTTCATTGTGCGCTGGGCAGAGGGGGTCACGAGCAAGTTAAACTGGTTAATGTATTGGAGCAGCTTCCTCTGAGCTGCTGGGAGCAAGCAAAGCCCTGCAACAAAAGGCCGAGGGAGCATTCTTGCGGGGAAAGTGGGCTCTCTTTAAAAGGATTTGATTTCTTTTCTGTCAGTTGAATGGAATTTGGTGGTGACTCCTTCAGGTCTAAGAATTTGGGGCTTTGGCGGTGGTGGTGGCGGGTGGGGACAGTCCCTGTCTCCCTCTCCCTACTCCTGCATTTTTTTTCCATCTCCAAGCCCACTGCCCCCAGATTACAGCCCCCAGTGCTGCGGGGGGAGAGGAGTTGGGGGAACACAAGCGGCCCCTTAGATGGTCTGATCCTGAAAGAAAGCAAGGGGCACGGGGCCGTCCCTGCCCAGCCTGGTTTCTCATGCTCCCTATTCAGTCCAGAGGAGGGGAGGTAGATGTGGGGAGAAGGGAGACTGGCGGGGCGTCTGCCGTTGATTTAATGCCTCTCTCAGCGCTTCACAGTCGGGGTGGATCTCAGAGGACTTTTAGCAGTGTAAGGTGTGCAAGAGGAGCTTTCCACTCCTTCCTTTGGCACATGAAATTTTAATGTCAAAACATGGAATGAAGGTAAAAAACATGAGGGAAAGGGAACTTGAACTAGTGAAACCAGCTGGATGCAACCCCACTTTCCTATGAATCTCTCCCCTCCCAAGAGCAGTTCCTGGGGCAGCTGAGGACTGTCTTCACAGATCTGGGTTTCCTACCCTAAAATCCCTGAGTTGGTGGGCAGGAGCACCTCTTCTTCGTGGGTACACCTGCTGGGCCACGGAGAGGGACACACACTGATGCCAAGCAGGGATGCTGGATTGGATGCTTAGGATGTTGGACCAGGTGCTGGGAATGCTGGAGTGGAAGTGAATGTGTCTGGCTGCAGGTCTCTTTTGATTTTGACCCTGAGAGCAAACCAGGGAGCTCTAAAGCTGCCCTGGGCTGGACACTTGCTGTCATACAGTGCTTCAACTAACTAGCAGTGTGAGTTTGGCTGGGTTAAAGACAATTACTAAATGAGCAGAGTTTAAATGACTGATAACCCTGCACTGCATGAGCTACTGCAGAGCCACAGTCTTCAGCAGTGCTCAGCTAGCTGCACAGACAGACAGAGATGAATGGGGATTCCACTGCCTGCTCAGCATGCAATGCCTCAGTTTCCCAAGAGGTGACATTGGCAGAGATCCCATGGTCCCTGTCTCCTGGGCTGCTGTGTGTTTGGGAGATTCCCTTATGGGCTGTCCATGGAGTCGGTACGTGTCAGTCTGCACGTGTCCATCTGTACAGGCAGGACCAGACCACAGCAAGCTGAGGTCATGGTTTGCTGCAGATGATGGCCAGCCTGTCCCAAGCTCCTTCCAAAGGTGTGGTCAGCAGAGCTTGCAGCTCCTGGCCTTTAATTTTTGGCCTCTCATTCTTTTTGGCCCCAAGTTTTCTCATGTTCCTGTTGTGAACTGTCCATCTCCCCACTGCCTTTCTGAAGAAGAGCCAGAAGCTGATGTCAGGAGAAGCATTTAACAAATACACCAAGGAGGAGGTAGGAATCAAATCTCACACTGGGCTGGACTGGACTGGACAAAGGCCCAGTGAACTCAATGTCCAGTCTCCAGCAACAGCAGAACTGGAGTACAAGGAACAGCAACGAAAGGCAGGCTGCTCCCAGAGCCTATCCCAGCCAAATCCTCTGCTGTGTTTGGCAGCCACTGTTGTAGGTTCTGTGCAAAAGGAGTGAAGGGAAGAACCAAGGGAGGCAGCAAGTGAGAGCAGGTGAGGTCAGGCCCCAAAATACTGGACAACAGCCCAGCTATGCCCAGCTGTGCCAGCAGCCACAGGCAAGAGCAGTGCTTGGGCTTTCCTTGCTGAGGGCAGCCCTGGTGCTGCATGAGGGGACTGAGACAAACCCAAAGTGCCTTCTCACCCCTAAGGCTCCCTTCCAGCCTTATTAATTCCCTAATTAATATTATTAATTAATTCCCTGCCTTAATAATTCCCTCAATCTCCTCCTTTAAGGTGCATGTCCAATGCAGTGGCTGGTTCCTATTCCATGATGAGACACTAGCCATTCTACTCCTGCCCACAGCTACCTACAGCTCCAGGTATCCAAAACCTCCTGGGGGCAGTGAGAAATGTGGAGAGGATTAGGGATACATTTCAGATCCCTGCCCAGACCTGAGCATCTCAGTACCTGCAGCTGGCCCTGGAGCAGTGATAGGTCTCACAGCAGGCTGTGTACACCCTCTGCATCTGACCCAGATCAGATATGTGTGTCACCTCAGCCCTGTAATGCTTCTGCCAAGGCTGTTTCAAAATGTTGGCTGCCCCTGGGGAATTTGGCTTCTCTCAGGACCGCCACAGCTACTTGGCTTCTTTCTTGCTCCTGGGTTTTCCCGATTAAGTTGCTGAGTGGTTTTTCAAAGGTAAATGAGTGAATCAATATTCATCCACCACTTCCCCCAGCTTGCCTTGGTTTCTCCAAAAGCCCCTTCCCCACTGCACCCCTGGTAAATTGTTTGCCCCCTTCCCATTCCCCCTGCAAAAGGGATTAAAAGCAACGGTTCATTTTTTTCATGTGATGCTAGTATAAAGAGGAATTTCACTGCTCTGGCTTTGCCTGGTTTCCGGGAGCTGAAGCTGAGAGAGGATGGTATTAGAGCTGTGCAAGGCAGGGAGAAGGAGGAGGGAGGTGGGAGTTGAAAGAGGGAAAGGAGGGGGGGCGTGCGGGGGTGAAGATGGGATTAAAACATCCCATTAGAATTTCTGTTTTTGGAAAGCTTACAAAAATGTTGACATGTAGCATGACTAACATAGTGCAAATGTCAGCCCTGCTCTGCGAAAGGGGGCCCTCGCCCTCCTCCCAACACACTGGCCCCCTTTTAAGGCAAAAATATACAATGAGCTGCACAATGGCCGAATTCCAGAGAGCAGCGCTAATTGTTCCTCGCTCACGTAGGGCTAATTGCTTTGCTGGAACCATTCGGGCCTGGCCTGGATCCCACGTGTTTTTACCATTTAATTAGGACAGAAAAGCTGGGGCCAGGAAATGGGATGAGATAAAGAAAGGCAGAGATGGAGGACAGGTCGGGTGTCCTAACCTGCATAGGAGATCTACTCTGTGTGTTCTGGAGGGTAAGAGGGCAAGGAACAGTCCTTGCTCCACACCAGCCTCCAGCAGGATAAGAATGCGAGACTGGGATGGCTCTTGAGGCTGGTGAGACAAGCTGTGAGACAGAGAAATGCTGCCAGCAATAAATGTTTGCAAGAAACACCTTCATCCAGCTGCTCAGTGGATACTCCAAGACTCATGGACACATGTGTGCATAGCTCTTCACCTGGTGCTATAATTAGAAAGTCTGTCCATTTGCAGAACATGTGCCTTCGCACATGATCAGGACTCAAGAGAGGAAAACAATTAGATGGGCAGGAAATGGCTTTTGGTGGCTGCTTATTGTCTTCCACCTTCTGAGGGAACTGGAAGTTTAACTAACTATAGTTTTGCTCTCAGGTATTCCCGTAAAGCTTCGTCCTCAAGGATGCGCCTGGACCACAGCATCGTCTGGGGCTGGGATCCATTGTGCTCAGGAATGTGCATGTGTTTTTCCCCTTGAATAGCTCCTCTGAGACTTCAGCTACCCAGAAACACCGCAGGGCCTCAGTACCTCCCCTCCGAGGGAGAGGATTTGCTAAAGAGTGCCACCGTCTCCCCGAAGGAACAGCACAGTACCTCTGCTGCCTCTCACCCCATTGCTGTGTTGCAGGTGATGCCAACCCCCATGCTGTAAACAGGGGTGGATGCACAGGGTTCGATATGGACACTTATTTCTCTTTCTCCCCATCCACCTTACAGAGCTCTGCTTGTTCTACAACATCCTCTGGGAAGCCTTCATCCAGGCCATGTATTTTCCCAGACAGGGAATGCCACTTAAAATGTCTATGATCTGACTCTCAAATACAGCATCTTCTGGGCTGGACCCTGGTGGTGCTGATCAGTAACTCCTGGAGGCATTTAATCTCCCTGTGAAAGCAAACATCTGCAGAATCCTCCATTGCTCACCTACACACCTTCCTCTGCTGACAGTAACCAGAAAAAAGCCACCAGTCTTCCATGCTCACAAGCTTGTACCACCCTCATCCCCCCCCCCCCCCCNCAATACAATTTGCACTTGGTAAGTTTAATTGCTCGGTGGACTCACTGTCAGAATAGCTCTTGGCTTTATAAGCAGTATTATAAGCAGTACCCTGGTGGGTCTGGGCATTCAGCACAATCATTTCAGAACAGTGTGAAAAGGCTGTCATGCAGTTCAAAGCACAAATCCCAAAGTGAACCTGGTTCCAGCCTCCACTGGCTGCAGAACAGCCCCAGGAGCTCTGCTGCTGGGCTGTCACTCCACTGTGGACAGAGGAGCTGAGATATCTGTGGCTGGAGTCATTTTCTTCCAGCTGCCTCATAGGTGAGGGATTTGTTTGGACTCTGCATCTGACCCAAAAAAAGTGTCTCAGTCTTCAGGTCTCTTGAAAACAGAAAACATTTTGCCCAACTGCAGATGAAGGAAGAATTAGCCACACAGAGCTCAACGACGAGCAGATAAAGAAACCACTGAAAAAAAGGAAACCCAAACTTCAAAAATTCTCCAGAAAATCTGCAATTCTCTGTCCTACAGTAACAAGAGTGATCTTCTCTTTGTGTTTCCATGAAAGCCGTAAGAGCACACCCACACCCTGAGGACAAGGATGTGAACAAACACTGGAATTTACAACAGCAATTTATTCAGAAGAAAGAATGCAGGTGAAAAGGACTTATATTCAAACAAGAGAGAAAGAATTCTTCATAGATGCAAATGGAATACTTGTAAGTCAATATTTGCCCTTGCAATATTGGCACATGCAGCAACGATTTTCCAACATGCACAGGTTTCAGCTCAGCTGCTTCAAGATCATATTGTTCAGAAGCATTCAGATCCAACTCTTAAGCTTCATTAAAAATGTGGTTTTTAAAAGCCTTTGGGGAGCTAAGAGTCTTTTTATGACAAGTCCTTCTAGCCATTGAAATCCACAAGTGCCCAGGGGTGGCCTCATGGTAGCTAACCAAGAACAGATGATCCCTTTGGGAAGAGAATATTTAAAACCCTAATACATAGACAAACCACAACAAATCCATGTGGCAATAAGAGAGTTGAGAACATTTCTCCTCAGATCAGCCAGTCATAGACAAACCTCAGATTAATAATAATTAGCCTGGGACTAACCTCCCACCCCATGCCACCCCACCCATGCATGTTTCCAGCTCGATCCATGTAATGGAACATCACACCAAGATGCCCAGCATTGATCACCCATTGAAGTTTTCAGCAGTTCCTTTGAAGTTGCTGTCACTTGTTGCTGTGCTGGGTGCCTAGGAACTGCAGGTGACATTAGGACCTGGCCAGGCACAGCCATGTGTACTTCAAGCCAGTGTCCCTGCCCCTGTGTCCATCCCACATGCACAGCCCACCGGGGAATTCCACAGCCAAGCGCTGTGGAAAGATGCTCACAGCACCCAGACAGACCAAGAGCCTTTCTTTGGAGCTGGTTTAATTTACACAAAAGAAAAAAAGAGAGTCACAATATTGGAAATTAGTTTTCCTGTCTGGAAGGGGAGAAAATAATCCATTTTATCCCTGCACTGGGTGCTCTGGGAGCAGCTGTCCCAGTTTGCAAGGTACCCTGGGACTCATGGACAGCCTGTGTCGCCTGTTATTCTGTTGTAACAAGATGAGTCAAGAAGGCAGCAAGTGTTCTGTAGGCCAGGAAATCAAGATATGTTGAAGAACTGTGCAGTTTTTCTGCATACCACCGGGAAAAAACTTAGGTCAGTGATCATCATCAAAATCTGGGAGCAAAATTGAGGAAACTCCTTATTCCTGTTCCCCATGGCTCATAAAGGTTTACATCAGGAAGGGTGGAGGCATTTTGTTCTCTTGGAAGGGACTAGACGTCCTCGACAGACCGACCACTCCTCTCTTTGCTGCAGAACCACCACTATCCTTTGTCCCATCAGGGTCCTCTTTGTCCCCCATTCCCTGACCTCTAAGGACCACATCTAAGGGTGTGTTCAGGAAAATTTCTTTTGGGAAATTTTCTTATTTCAAATGTTGCCCAGTTAGAGAACTAACTGCAATTTCCATCTAGGAGTAGCATCCTGGGTGGGGGTTGCCCACTAAGGCAGAGGAAGGACATAATCAAATAGTTACCCTGTTTTTTTGCAAACAGAATGACATGACTTTTATTCTGGAATAAGCTGGTTGCTGGCTGCTCATCTGGAACAGGGTGTAGGGAGCATGTCAAGCCCACGAAGCCACCTGCCCCATAGGAAGTGGGCTGGGAGCCAGCACACACCGCTGGACAGGCACCCAGCAGCAACGGTGTCCTCCACTACTGACCTGGGCTGGAGTCAAGCTGAGAGGGAAGAGGAAACCATATTCTATCGTTATCTTTCACCTTGCTTCCCTTTCGTAACAACCCCATCCCTTTGCAAAACAGAAAAACACACCAGGGCTTTGCAGGGGCTGCGGGAGCCCACACGCTGAACCGTGGCCAGCCAGGGCTGGAGCTTCCCTTGGTGAGAGTTGTGCACAGACGAGCTGTCATTTCCCCAAACTGGGTCAAATGCAAAAGAGAAGAGCTCAGCAAACAGCAAGACTTTGTTTCCAGCTCGATCCCAGGCTCTGCAGGGCAGGATGATGCTGCAGAGAGGTTTTCTTCCAGAGGCAGGACTGTGCTCCTGCTGGTGATTTGTCCCCAGCCTGGAGACCCTGTGGTGCTACCTCATTGCTTTTACCAGGAGCATGTACTATAAATGACCAGGGATAAGAATCAGGAATTTATAGGGAAAGAGAGACTAAGCTCCCAAGATTGCTGCCATTGTGCTCTCACATTGCACTGCATGACAGTCCCGTCTATTTTCTGTTTAAGCTCCTGAAGTCTCAATCCCTGGTCTAACAAAGTACCTGTCTGTCAGCTCTGCCCATCCTGACCCTCTCATGTGGCTCCTGTACTGGCTCTCAGAAGCAACGAGGCCATTTCCCTGTTTTTCACATGAGCTGGTTTCACATTTGTTTTTCTTTCAAACTTGAGGCTTTGCAGATATTAAAATATAATCCAGGAAGAATTTGCTTTGTGAGGGAAGAGTGTGGGATCACGGAGGGGAGAAGGGGAGTGCAGGGAGGTGGGGGTGGCAAAGAGACTTTCATTTCCCCTCTGTGTCCCATTGGGATCGAAGTTTTTACTTCCCTGCAAACAGTAGTGGCCAATATTGGACAAGTTATGGACTTTGGGAGACTCCAGGTTCCCCAAGCTGGGAATTTCTGTTTGCAGCAGAAATTTTACACATTGTCTATGGAGAGGGCTGAAGAAAAGCTCTTTGCAGGTAGTAAGACCTGGAGAAGATGACTGGAACTATGGAGAAATGAATAGAAATGAGAGAAGAAAACATGTCTTCTAGTACTGAGTTTTTGTTCTGCATTAAAAAAAAAATCAACAAACAAATACAATTTGTGTTATAGGCAAACAGAGGAACTGGGCAGGCAGGACAGGAAGGCAGGGCCTCATCAGAACACTGTGCCTTACAGGGAGATAAACAAGAATCCTAGAAATGTGGAGAGAGGCTTAAAGGTGATTGCTCAACGCACAAGGAAATATGGAGCAAAAGCCAGATATCAGGGAGAGGAAGCTGGAAAAGGGCAGGCTGATAGGAACTATGAGGTCAGCACTGCAAAAATAGTGCAGGAAGGCTTCCCAGAGGCACTGAATCCACAGAGCACAAATGTCCCTGCTGATCCTCCTGTCTTAGGTGCACAGGTGGCAAGGGATTGCTAGCCTGATATTGGGTTAAAATCACTCAGTAGTGGTGAGTTCTGTGCATCAAAGGCTCCTTAGCTGCAAATCCCACTTCAGAGCACCTGCAGCTGAGATTTTTTCTAAGGGAGCTCTTCCAGATCGATGCAGTTCCATTGGCAAAGTCCCACTGAGTTGCCCTAGCTGAAGCTGTCACTCAAAAAGCATAAGGAATCATTTGCTGCATCCACTCAAACCACTCATTTTTCTTGAGTGAGTATAAAACTGGCCCCGTCTTGCTGTCAGAGCAAGTGTGACAGACAGACTGCCCTCCCAGCCTGGGTTTGTACTCCAGCTTGGCTGCGTGGTGAGCTCATCTGCTCTGGTCTGCAAGGCACACTGCTGGGAGCACAGCCAGCTGACCTGTGGCCCTGCAAGCACTGGCAACATGGTTTGTTTGGGTTCCTGATACGCCAGGGGTCTCGAGGCTTATTTTGAGTTCAGCTCAGTTCGGCAGTTTTGATGGATTGAACTTTTCTGGTCTGGTCACAAGCAGTTGGATGTTCAAACAACATCCACAAATTTCTGGTTGAAGTTGAAGAATCTTGACTTTCATGACTCTTTGTTGTCCCCTCAGCCCTTTGAACCTCCAGTGCCCCTACAAGCATGGAAGCCTTAATCAGTGTCCTATCAAAAGGGGCAGAATAAATCTTGTTATCTTGTGAGACAAGGACACACTCCCTGTGTGGCCGTCTGGCAATAGATGGGGCTGCTCCTTGGGCTTCTTCTCCTTGCAGGAAGCTTTCCATCATCTCTTGCAAGGCATAAACCTCTGTGTGCCTCCAAAATGCAGTTTCAGCAGTTGTTCCTGCTGTGGGTGGTTTGGTGGGTCACTGCTCAAACCAGAGGACTTCCCATTATGATCCATCTTGCTCCAAGGAGGTAGTACGACACGCTTCCAGCCTTGCTCCCAGGATCTCACAAAGTATCCTACACAGTATTGAGAAACTTCTCCAGTTTCATTGAAATGTGACTGTTCTTTTCAGCTACCTATACAATGAGGGATCTTGAAGCATTAGAATCCCTTGTGCTTGGACAGATTTGTTTCTGTAGCTCATCTGCCCTCTGCTCCTGCTGCTCTGCCTTCTTCCATGTTCCCAATGATTTGTTAAAAGATTGCACCACAGCCTGACAAAAACTATCTCTAACATCAATGAGTTTGGGTCAGAGCTTGAATTCATACAAAAATTTCTTTTCCTGCCCCATTTCCCGGCCTGGACCTGCTGCTGGGGCCAGTGTCCCTGGGCTGCTGGGGTCAAGGACAGCCATGCTGACATAAACATGCAGTTTTAGCTGATTTCCCTTCCACTCTTAAGCAGGGAAATGAAGGGGGACATTCTGTGGCTGCTTGAAGAGGACACAGAGCTAATAGTGACCACATCAGTGTTTATTTGGACTTCCAGCAAGTCTTTGATAAAGCCTGGCTCATGCCTGTGCTACCCAAGCTCCAGGGGCCATGGGAATGCTGGGAGGACCATCTCGCCATCTGGGACAGGACACAGAAGAACCAGCGACCAGCCCACCGGCCCAGCAGCACATTCAGCTGGACACACATCCCCTTCAAGGGACAAAGGGACTCCTTGAGAGAGGAAGAATCCATGTGTGGCCTACAGGAAAGAGGGGGCTGAAGAGGGCTTGACTTCATCAGCAGCAGGGAGGGAAGATAAGGATGGAAAATCAGATTGTTTCCAGCTCATGTCCGGGCAGTCCATGGGGAAGAGGATATTAGATCCATGTGTGATGTGAAGGGTCCGGAAGCTAGGTGTACTTGGGAGACCCTGCAGGAGACCCTATGGAATTTCTTTGTCCCCAGGAAGTTGATGTCTCTTGCCGTGGTGGCATTGGCAAGAGAAGGGGCTGAGTGTGGCAGAGTGAAGCCACTCCAATCGCTGCTGGATTTCATAATAATTGCCCTTCTCAGAGCCCAGAAAGGATTTTATGGGTAGTTCCCAAGCACTTCACTCCATATGAAATGCCATACAGGGTAGCTGGAGAGACAGGCAGAAATGTCTGTATGTTTCCCCTTCTCCTTGGCACCTTCCAGCCCTATCTGCTCACAAGGCCACCAGTAGCAAGGACCAGTTGGGCAGAGGCATCTGGTCACCTTCCCCAAGAAGAGGGACCCCTCTCTGCCTGTCATCCTATAGCCATGACCCAGTTTCACTGAAGTATTTCTGAACCCCAGGCTTTTTACTTTTTGTCTCCTTTCTTGCCATTCCCCTCCCTCCCCTTCAGCACCGGCATTTGATATTTACTTTCAGACTAGGAGCGATAGAGGAGGCTTTTCCTTGCATTGCCCCCACATTGTTCCCTGCTGGTATTTGGGAACAAGTGTGACATTCAGGGAAGCCAGAGCAGACAAAGCCTGCCTGCAGGTAATCATACCGCAGGCGGGCATATCGGGTATCCGTGGACACAGAGCATCCAAGAGCTTTTGACTGTGTCTTTTTTAGGAAGAGCTTTCTCAGCCTCGGTATCTCTCAGATTAGGTTTTATCCCCAGAGGAGCCTGTTGTGCCTCCATTGTAGTGCAGCTGTGGGAACCCACGGCACAGCACGGCACTGGAGCAGCAGGACAATGCTGAAAGGCACTGGTGCTCCCGACCTACCTGATGGGAGGGTCGTCCCATGGTCCAGAGGGACCGATCTCTAACAAGGAGGCTGTGCCGACATCTGCTTCCCGGGGCTTTCTCTTCTCTACTCCGATGTCCACAAAAGAGCAGGTATGGATGGAAGCCCTGTGCCCTTGGCAAGCGCCCCTGAGCCCATGTGTGGAGATGGAGAGGGTGAGACACACACATACACATGTACCAGCAAGGAATGGGCAGTGATGGGTACACCACGTACAAATCTGGGTTTGTGCCTTGGGCGTACAAGGGGGAGGCACCACAAGGAAACCACGTCGTCATCCCCTTGCTCTGCACTTGGGGAGCAACAACAACCTCAAAAACTCAGTGAAAATATGAAAATGCAGAGGAAAGATCGGGACTGTGTCCATTGCCTCCCATGCACCCTTTGGTACTGCCAGGCAGAGCTGGTCCAGGGCACAAAGCACCTACAGCCTTTCACAAAAAGTGGGAGGTGCTTACCTGTTTCCAACTATCCTTAGCACTTACGGATTTGCAAGGATGCTAAACACTTCCAAGAGACAGGAGAAAGGGTGTTGGTCCTCAGCCTCTGCTGCAGCACAAGCTCATGCTGCCAGGTGTCCCATCTGAGGATGTCTAGCCCCATCCAACACAGACAGAGCCTGGCTGCTGCATGACCCTGCCCATCCCGGGATGGGATGACATCTAGAGCACTGGCAAGTCCAAGGAGACTGCAGAGTCTCTTCTTCTCAAAGAAATCAGCACTCGCCCCTCCCCAATCCCATTAAAACGCCTGATTTAGCACAGATACTGACTGCATTTAGCCCATGCAGAGCCACTTCTGGCTCCTCATGCTGAGGAGCTGTGTAACCCCGGTGAAGCCTCACTGATATAAACCAGTCACTGACTGATCCCTTATCTCCAGCCTTCTCGTGCTGACTGATTGGTTCCTCCCTGCTCTCTCAGCCGAGCCTCTGCTTCAGATTAATACAGACCTTTCATCACTTCTAAAATCCTGGCCCAATAAAACATTAAAGCACTTGAACATGAATGCGACTGTTTACTTGCTCAAACCTAAACACGGGATGTAGTTGGATCAAGATTTTTCTCTTCCTGCCCAATGCTTCCTCCTCCAGTGTCCTGGCTGCTCTCCTCGGCATCGTCTGTGGTTTCTCTGCACTACGGTGCAATGTCACGGAGAATTTGCAGTTTCCCATTTGTGACCCGCTGGCTTTGCCTAAGGTGATAAATGACCTTCTCCCTTAGTGATAAACATATTTACTCATCCCAGGCTGTATCTGCTGGTTTGTCACGGTCTGCCCACAGAGCCGAGGCTTTCGATTCTGCTCAGCATCTGCACCACAGCTGTTTGCCATTGACTTTCCCCAGTTGTCTTTAGCACCCGGCCACTCACTTCCTACTTGTTGTATTTCCTTTTATTATTCTCAGTTCTCTAAACTAAGCTGGCTCCTTGCTACTCATTCTTGGAAGAGCAATCCACTGCCAGGCTGTGAGGCACCCCTCCCTCTGTGTGATTAAGCATGTTGAGATTGGTGGGAAATCACGAGCATTTCTGGAGACCATGGGACAGGCAGGTGGGAGAATGTTGCTTGAGTGGCTGCCATCCAGGATGGCTGGCCAGGGAGAGGATGTGACCCATTGCCATGTCCCTGGAAGGTGGGGAGATGTTCTTAGGTGGGTAGAAATGTCCATGCAGCAGCTGGGGATGTAGGGGAAAGGCTGGGGCAAGGCTGGTTGTCTCTCTCCAGTGCTGTATAGGATCAGCTGCCCTCAGCTGCCCTCAGCTGCCAAGACCCAACGACACGTGCAAGCCTGCAGCCCCTGGGATTTGGCCCTTCCTGAGGTGTTTGGGAGCAGGTCCAGGCTTATGCTGAACACACGCGTCCTCCATGCAAGGAAAAGATGTCTTAGAGGGGACAAAAACACATGATGGGCAGGTCCCTGGATAAAGCAACTTCCCTCCAGCACATCTGGAAAATTACTTCCATCATCTAGTAAACAGGCTTTCAGAGGAAGATCTGTGCTAGTGTTGTTCTCCCTTTGGGATATGGTGGATCCAAGGTAGGAAAACCCAGCAGAATGAGAGGATATAGATTCTCCTAGAATAACTTAAAGCTGTCTTGGATGCTCAGAGACCTGGAGGGCTGAGGAGAGTGTGGGCAAAGTCTCAGATTTCACCAATTTTCTTTATTCTTGGCAAAGGGCCAGTGGAAGATACGGTTTCCACAGGAGACCAGGGATTATAGAGGTCCATCTGGAGTCCCTGTTTCTTTCCCCTCCAGAGACCCAGAGGAGCAGCAGCACAGGTGGGTCTCTGGGCCAGGCTCAGAAGAAAGCCTGGAGGAACCAGCACAGCTGATACTCCTCCTCGTCCTCCTGAGAAGAGGAGGTCTCAGGAATCCCCATTGATCTGGTATCTTTAAAAATCATTGCATAACATCAGCATCACTGGGGATGGGCTACTGTTTTAGGAGTCTAATGAGAAAAGAAGCAGTGCCACAATATGAAATCCTCCAAGGAAGTGTAAGGATCCAAGGGAAGTATCTGAGGTCCTCAACCCCAGAGCAGAAATTTGGAAGGGACTGTCTCAGGAATCCTGCTCCAGCACAGAGAGAAGCGGTGAGAAATTGCTGTAGTCCTTGGACAGCAAAGGGAGGGAGGGTTTGCTCAAATCTCTGGTAACAATAATTATGTCACAGCTGTCGAGATGGCCCAGAGCTGTTTAGTTAGTGATTGCAAGTCCAGATATGGATAAATCAGGAAGGTCAGCTTTCTCTTCATGTGGATTAAGCAAGGAGGTTGTTCTCCATTACAGATGGACATAGAACCCTGTGTTCCTTCCAAGCACCATGGATAGATATTACACATGAAAAGAAACAAACCAAAGGCAGGATTCATGAGTGATATGTTGAATGTGATGCTGAGGTCCTGCTTCTGGACTGTGCTTCCGCCTTGTCGAGTAGTCCAAGAAACAGAAACCTCCTGTGTATTGGAAGGAGATTTCTCTTAAGAAATCAGGAACCTGCTAAGTTCAGTTCTGTTTACAGCCTTAAAACATCACGTCATAAATCTTTTCTGCAGCATCCTTGGCAAGGGTGTTGTCCACTGAACACCTTGATTAGCAGCATAGACGAGGAATGTAGCAGCTCAGAGCTCTAACTCTCTGCTATGGGAAGGGCCAAACCAGTCATCAGGACATACTCAGACCTTGGGAGCCCAGAATTATGCCCTGGGGAGGTGACAGACGATGTGACTTTTCCAGTCTCCCCAAGGCCTCTCCCATCAGGAGCTCCCAGCCTTTCCCACCTGAGCATCCCCAGGCAGTGTGACATGACAAACAGTGCTGGACATGTGGCTCTGAACGTGCCAACCCTCCTTCCAGCAGCTCGTGCCCAGGCAGGCTGACCAAAGCCAGTCTCTCTTCCCCACACTGATGCCCCTGTACTCAAGGGTATGAGAGCCAGGAGGTCACAGTGTCACTCTTTGGCTGGGGCACTGGTCCCCTGGGATAGAAGCGAGCTGGAGGGCAGCAGAGCTAAAGATGGGGGCTCTGGGCTAAGGGGTCAGCATTGAGCTCTGGAGACTTTCATGTTTGAAAAATACCTACAGGAGCCTCTTCAGACTGAGAGTTTCAGAACTCTCTCAGGCACCTCTTTCCTGCCCCTCTCCCTCCCCCCATGTGGCTCAGCCTCGGCTCCTGCGAAATCTCCAAGTGACAAAAGGCTCTTCGGGGCTCAGCATCGGCCACAGCCCATTGCCTGCCTGCCCAGCCGCACGGATGGAGGACAGGACCATCTGCTCCAGGGCAAATGAACCCCAGGGCCAGATGCTCTACTTAGCTAAGGAGGCTGTATAAGCCTTGGACCCGGTTCATGGGAACCGCTTCTCTCTCCCCCGCCTCCTCCCCCCACAAGCATTAACCTCTTTACTGCCGCTGATGTCTTTGTAGCAACATCTGAGGGAGGAGCAGGAGTTGGGTGAGAAGACACGGGGGCGGAGGGGCAGGATGCTGTGGAGGTGTGCTGGGAGCTTGCCTGACACGATGGTGTGAAGTTTGCCGTCCTTCCTTCCCGCTTTTAGAAGGTGGGGAATGAGAGCCCGTTCCCGGCAGGGGTTCCCAGGCAGCACGGGAGCGGGTGCGGAGGCGCCGCAGGGGTGGGAGGAGGAGGTGGCAGGATTGGCACTTGCTTTGGAAGTGTCCCTGCAGGGGTTTGCTCTCCACTGCAGCCGATTCCCACGAGCCAACCCAGCCCCATCCCCCAAGCTTGTTCCAATGTCCCAAGCTTCCACGAACCATCCTGATATAACCCTGATGGTCCCCGTACTCAAGGCAGCCCGTGTTTGCTCCGGGCGCTTCAGCTCTGATGGAAAGGGCAGGAAAGACCGTCTCTGTGCCTGCAGGTCTCTGAGGCGATGGTTCTCATCCCGTTCCTACACCAGTCCCCCCACGTGGGCAGATGGGCACCGTGATCCAGACCTGGGTCTGCCCTCCTGGTCACAGAAGTGCTGTTTCTCACAGTATTGCTCACGTTTACAACAGCATATGACATACACTTGCCCCAAACAGCACAGTTTTAGGGAAGAAAGGAACCCCAAAGTCCTGCCTGGTAGTCCCTGCCGTGCCATTAATTGAGAAGAGACCACATAACCTCTATGTTACCCATATTCCAACCAGTAACAGAAAGGAGAAATCAGTCCAACCTGTTAGAGTGCTCCCACATAACATCCAGTTTGGGTTAGAGCTGGCAAGCATCGGGACTGTGAGGATGTACCTGCACACTGCTTAGCACTGTGAAACCCAGGATCTAGCAGGTGAACAATTGCTGATCCAGGCTGGATCCAACACTCCTGCCTGGACAGGGAAGTTTTCAACCTATTAACAGACACAGGGTGATGCTGTGTCCACTGAGGTGAGGTGTCTGCCTCTCCTCTTCAGCCTCCACACCTTTTCTCCCCCTCTAAATTAATTACTAATCACTCAGGCCACCAAGGGTTAACACTGCCCCGCTCCGGTGGGCTGTCTGCGGCGGGGGCACAGGCTGGGGACATCACAGGTGGGATGCGAGCTTGCAAGGCACAGTGGCCTGCTGGAAAAGACCTTGACTATTGAACCCTGAAAAATCTCCTCCTTTCTACCAGAGCCTTCCTCGCCCTGGTTCCCACAGATCTCCTCGGCCTCCCCGCACCTCCGGGAAGGTCACACGCCGCTGCTGTATCTCGCCTGGCGCGGTGGGAATCCGATTAACAACCGGCCCCCGGCTCTGGGATTGGGCAACGATGGGCGAGAGAAGGGCCCCGCGCCCGGAGAGGAGCTTTCCCACACTCCGTCCCCCCTCGCCGGCGACGGCGGAGGAAATCGTCCATATCTAAATGTGTCCTGATAGCTGCGCTAATCTAGAGCTGAATGTGCAGCTCGGGGTGGGCTCACCGGCAGCATTAGCGCAACACATGGCCCGTATTGAGCTCACACAAAGGGCCGTATTCTTCCTCGTCCGCTCCAGCCTCGCATGCTCCAGTGGAAAAACAGAGCGGTGCCGGGGGTGAGGGAAGATGGGAGACCGTTGAGATGGAGCAGCTGGCTCCCCTCGGGGACGCGGGGGGACTTCTGAACCCAGGGAGCATTTGCTTTTTGCCCGATGTGTTTCCACAGCAGGTAGAGAGGACTGATCGATGCTGCATTCGCAGCCCTGAAAATTTGGCACAGAAAAGGAGAAAACGGGTTATTTTAAGCAGCAGAGGGGTATTTTGGGGTGGCTGCATGGCAAGCTCCATCCCTGGTTGGCAGGGGTGCTCCACAGGATGGGGTTTCTCCACTTGCTCTCTGCGCCAAAAAAAATACCTAGTGGAAAAAAGCTGGCAAGATGTCAAAAAAGGGGATTCAGCTCAACCTGAAACATCCCTCCAACCAAATCCACAATGTTTCCTTCCCCTTGCACCTTTTTAACCCTTCTTCTCCTTTTGGCTTCCAGCATTGTTCAAATAGGAAAAGCTGTTTTGAAATAAAGAAGAAAAAAATCTCACCACATTTTGTTTTCAAAAAAATGTTGAAACTAGATGTTTCGACATCTTCCAAATGATCTCCCTCCCTTGTTTTGGCTGAAGCCCTGCATTTGCATTTGACCTGGATTTGCACATTGTTGGTTCTCCACAAAAGGGCACATTTTTTAGTGAACTCAATCCTGTTCACCAAAAGCAATTCCGCTCTGGGGCCAAGTTACTGTAAGCAGAAATTTTCAAAACGATGTAGTAAGTGGTTGATCTGAAAAAAGGTGAAGATCCTCTTTCCCAAAGGACCTTAAAATATACCTTTTCACCCCATGAAGTTCCCCATTTATGTTCCACTTCTTCCTTCACTCTCTCTTCTCCTTTTGTCTCCATACTTACTCCAACCTCTTACCTAAACCTCTTTCTTCTGCAAACTCCCTTTTTTGGGTCGTTTAGTGAATAAACGCTGCTGCTTGGATGCAAATTCCTGGAGCCTCAGATAGTCCAGAAAACCATAAAGCCTATCAACAGGACGGAGTAATCTGTCCTTGGGGATCGCTCTTGGACACTGGATAAACTCTCCAGCTCCAGATAAGGAAAGACTTCTCCCTGGGGAAAGAGGTGCCTCAACCCTGCCCTCTGTTCCTGAGCCCTGGGGATACCTTGGGGCCAGGTGAGAGGGAGCACTCTCAGGGATGCCAGGGCTGTGAGCAGTCCTCACCTAACCACCCTTCAGCTCACATTAGCAGCAAAGTCCGCACCCTTGCTCAGAGCCCTGTTGTGTAGATCCCTATCACTTCCCCACCCAACCCCCAGCGTGACGCGTTTCCTCCTCCTCGCCGGGGACCAGTTTCTTCGCATCAGGCTGGTGGGGAAGAAAACCCCCACACTGGAAGCTGGGAAAGCAGCAGCCTTCCTGATTTCCACTGGGAAGGACAGGGAAGAAGAGGAGACAGCCCTTCCATGCCTAGCAGATCCTCCACAGCCCTCCTTCTGGGCCCTGTCGAAATCTGCCTGTTTTAACTTGTTTGTACGTCTCACTGGGAGATGGACTGGAAAACACAAGGCAGATCCAAGCAGCTTTCTCCATGGGGAAAACTTTCAGCACATAATAGTCTGGGGCTTGTTTGATGCCTGGTGCAAGATGCAGCTGAATAAAACCACGTAGAAGGAGCTTGAATAGTAAAGGGCATCTTGAGAAACAAGCAGCCTTTTCTTCCCTCTCTCGCTGCAGAAGCTGCCCCGGAGCTGCTGTGTGTGTGCGGGGAGAGGGGCTGGTTCCCATTTAATCTCAGGATGAAGGCTGCCACTATAAATAAAAGCAAATCTATAATTCCTCCTATTCCTGCCCGGTTGCTGTGGAGACTGCAGTTTAATTAACCACAATGCTGATGCCCTGCATGCCACAAAGCTGCCCGGGAAAATATTACAGATGTCTCTATACATGCCAGCCCCACGTTTTACTCACTTCCAGAACTTGCCAAAAGTGCCTGATGGGAACGTGGTACATTCTGGCATCATCATCGTTCAAGCTGTGTTCATGCTTCCTACAAGACTGACTGGGAGGGCAGGAGCTACCAAAACTGGATTCCTTGCTACAATGTGCAGGCTGAGTGGAAAAACCCATTCCGTACAGGGTATTTCCTGAAAAAAAAAAAAAAAGGGGGAGAGATCAACACTAGTCTTCTCAAGACTTCACTTGGAAAACCCATGGAGATACAGCTGGTGTGATCCCAATTACTTCTGTCTTGTGGACTGTGTCTTGGCAGGAGACAGCAGAGTGAGGCAGAACACGGGTGCATGTCACACTCATGCGAGGGTTGATCTGTAGACAGCCTCCAGCTGGGCCCTTGGGAAACCTTTGCAGGGAGCAGAGCTTGGAAGACATTTTGCCTTCCTACTGGAGGGCTGCTAGAGTATTTTCATCACACTCGATCTCTACCTGAAGGCTGCTGCTCTGCTGTGCTCCAAGCCCCAACTCCCTGCAGGCCCTCTCCATCAGTGAGCATGGAGTGAATCCATCAGGAAAACCAGGAGAGGTTTGCAGACCCCTCACTGCACCACAGATTTTTCCGGCTTCTCATCCCCAAGGGAGCAGCAGCCCCAGGAGCTGCACAGGGACTGGGGAGAGACCTGCTGCGGGGAGCTGGCAAAGGCACAGGAAATCCAGCTGTCAAGAAGACTCCAGCGTGCTTACCCATCCCTGCCTCCCGGCACCTTTTTCTGGTGTGCATTTGTGTTTCAGACAACGCTGATCCTGCTGGCCAGCCCTTACCTGCCAGCAGCTGTCAGACACCGCAGTCAAGAGCAGCCCCAAGGCACGAACAGCCCGCCACGGGGCCACACCTACATCCACCTCCGTGATGCAACGTCTTGCTGCGCAGCTGCTCCTCTTTCTGCCAACAGCCCCCGCGGCCCCGATGGAGAGCGGGTCTTCGAAGCAGCAGTTTTGGCACCTCCCCAGCTGCTTGCTCAGCTCCAGTCTCGAAAATGAATCTCAACGAAAGTCAGCAAAAATCTTCTCCTTTTCCGTGTAGAGAAGTCCAGGGGTAAAGGCTTGACTTGGTCCATCAAGAGCAGGAATGATGACCAGTATGAAAGATGTGTCTCTGTTCCCTCAGCGCTGCTGTCACCATGAGAGCCATGGAGAAGAGGTAAATTTGTCTCATCTTCTGTCAGCAGGATGAGAGCCAAGCTTGGACAGCCACCCCAGCTGCTGTCACAGGGACCCTGGTGAATGTGCAACATGGCAGGAAGTCGAGCTGTGCCCTCGGCCCATGGGATGCTGTCATGGGGTGTCACTACAGGGCTTGGAGTCGATGTGATCAACTGTGCTTCCACGCTGTGCTGCATGTGTCAACAGATGTCAGTTAATAAATAAATGGAGGGTAACAGGGTGTTTATGGGGTCAAATTTAACCAGCTAGGTCCTGGTGAGAGCTTGTGCAGGAGAGCTGTGCCATTATCTCAGCAACATAATCCACATGGGTTACACCTGCACTACCACAAGCTCTCGACTGGATCTTTGTAGCAGTGTTAGCACAGAAACAACCACAGAAGCCCAAAACTCAGCCAAAGATATGGGAGACAAGCCCAGATTGCAAAGGGACCAAGCCAGGGGATTGCAGTGGAAAGTGAGCTGTCTGGCACCTCCAAACTTTCAGATCGTCATGACACTGTCCAAAGGGACTCACCTCCATGGCTCATAGGTAGAATTTATTTTTCTTGTTGGAAAATTTAGGGCCTTATTCCCATTCCTGAGCTCTCCGGGGCACTGGAGCAGTCCTTCACTGTTTTTACAGTTTACGTTACTACCCCCTGTTGCCTTCTGTTTTCCTTTTCCTCTTCTCCATGACATGAAGTTGAGGGGAGAAGAGAAAGGGGAACAGATGCTGACTTTGGCTCAGCATTTCTGTAAGATTCCCAGAGATACAGGCAGGGGTTTCAGTGTCCTGCACTCACATGGAGAGCTGGGGGATTGCCCTTTGGGCCAGCCAGATATGGATGAGTAATTCACATCTCTTCTTCACCTTTTCCATGGGACTTTCCATTCTTTTCATTTGGGCTCTGATCTGACTATGCAGGGCCAGGATGGCTTGGAAGGTTGTTGCTTTCTGGGATGATTTCACTTGCACTGTCTCAGTGTGGGAGGTTGGTATCAATAGAGTTTCTGCCTCTTCTGCTCTCTCGGGTAAGATATTAGTACAGCAGGGGAATTTTTTTTGCTGAAGAATTCTGTAAGATGCTCCCAATGAAATGCAGCCTGGCAGCCAGGAGGCCTGTTCACATCGTGCCAGGCTGCACCTCATAGGGATGCTGACACCCGTTTGGCCCATGTGGTGGGAATTGAGCTGAGAATCTCTAAGCCACAGGATAGCTTTGAAAAGCTGGTTAGCGGGGGGCTGTCATCATGACTCTGATCCCTGTGGGACACACAACATGTGGAGCAGTGGGCATCCGTTCAGGCTGGATTTTGCGCGTAGCACGGCTGCTGGTTTTGGTGCAGGTATTGCACTGCCAAAACATACTTAGTGCCTCTTCAGTGGCTTGTCTGCCAATTAAAGGACAAGGGGGACAGCAGACTTGGGAACAGCCTTGGCTTGAGGAACAAAAATCGCAGCCAGTGGGAAGAACAAAGACACCTCTTTGGATGGGGTGAGGAGCAAGAGGCATCACTCAGGGTCGTCTGAATTTATGTCTCCCTTTGGCTCCTTTAGCAATGGATGCTTTTGACATGGGACTCAAAACAACAGCCCTATAAGGGGAGATAAAAGCCTGGGTGAAAAGAAAGGCACCATGGAAACGTCAGTCTCCTCAGGCAGGATGCTTAGCAGTGGAGTCCCGATGCTAACCACCCTTCTCTACCTGAACAGCACTCAGCAAATCCCACTGCAAGGCCATCCCTGTCTCTGATGCCTCATGCACCTATCACCAGCTCTGCCTGCCTGGCTGGCAGGAAAATCCATTCCCAAGGTTGGATCAGCCACTGCCACAGCTCCTCAGTGCAGAACAGAAGGCATCAGGGAGGAAAGGGAAGAGGAGGGTGATCCTGTTAACAAGCCCCAGCTAAACAGGCTGCATGGGGCTGTGCAGGCAGAGCCATACTCTCATTGATATTGAAATCAGGTGCAATCCATCACCGGGAGAACAGGCTCCTTCCATGGAAAGCTGAAAAGAGCCACTCTCAAAGGGAGGGGGAAAAACTTGTCTAGGGGGAGGGCAAACTAAAGCGTGGCAGGTGTGGTATGGAGAGGGGTGCTGTCTATGCCAGACAGTGATTTATTGCTGAGCATGCTGGGCTACTGCCAGGGCAGCACAGAGTGCAGGCAACAAAGTGTCCCTGGATGGCAGGAGGACAGTGGGCATGGGGACACACTATGTTTTGTTGGGGTCTGGTGAGAACACTGGCATCACAGAGGGAGAACAGCTCTGGTTTGTACCCCAGCGTGAGAAAGTCCTTGATGGAGGAGTCAGCATGGCTAAGGTAGGCAGTTCATGGATGCTGGGAGAGGAGGTGGCATCAGGTGCAGCCATGAGATGCGTCAGGGCCACCTTAACCCCTTTCACCTGTGACTAAGCTCCCTCCTCAGTGAGTGAAAATGCAACTTTGCACTTTCATCCATGGGCACTGTGGATCCCCATGGGACAGCACAAAGCTGCCACACGCAGGACAAGCTAAAGTGAGCCTTTTCACTTCTCATCTCAGTCAGCATCCCCAAGGCCCTGGAGGGCCAATGCTGCCACTCGCACCAGGGGCAACATTGAGACTCCCAGGGTATTCCCCGGGCAGTGATGGAGACCAGACTGTGGAGGCCCTTGAACTTGGCTTGCTCTCATATCTGTAGGTCTAGCTCAGAATTAAAAAAACAAACCAACCCAAAGCGAAACTGAATTTGGTTTTGTGTGTCTCCAACCAACTTTCCACCAGGCATGAGGGCTACTGCTGGCTTCAGCACAGCCTGATTGTGATGGGGACCACGTCTTGTGGAGAGGGGCTTGAGACTTGGATCAGTGGGAGGACACGGGAAATGGTGACCAGCCTCATGGTCTCCCCAAAACTGCCTCCCTACTGCAGACTACTCCCTGGGCTCTAGGCAGAGTCTTGTCTCTCAATGTATGCATGTATTGAGGGTCATTTCAGAGTCATCCCATCACAGCCAACACTCTTCAAGCAGAACGATGCCAAATCTGTCCCAGCATCTCAGTGCTCAGCCTCCGGCCTTGTCTCCCCACACCTGGATGCAATCGCAGCGCCGTCCGGACAACGGGAAAAAGCTTTTAAATCCAGTTTGCCAGCAGCTGCTGTTTATTTACCGGGAATCCTTGCTACTGAGGAAACATGCAGTAGGGGACGAAGTGCTTCCCGCCGCCTCGGGGCTGCCGCTGCGGGGTGATGCGGGATGCGGGGGATGCCCCAGCAGGGGGATGATGTTCTTGACAGAGCTGTGAAAGGAGCACGGCAGGTTTGGCCTTTCCCAGCGCAGCGCCGGGGGCCCGGGGGAAGCCCACATCTGTGTGCGGGGGAGCCGGGCCAGCGCCGGTGTCCTGCGGGGGCGGGCGGTGGCGGAAGCAGCCGTGGGGCTGCAAACCCATGCGATCTCGCGGAGGCGGGGGGCGTTCTCAGAAATTGCATTCTTCTCTGCTTTTCTTTCTATTTTTTTTTCTTTTCTCCCAAAAAAGAACACCATACAAGCTCTGCAGTTAATTAAGCGAAAGACAGAAAGGCTGGGAAGTGCTGGGGTGCAGATATGAGAGCAATTCTACTCCAAAGGGAGGAGAAGTTTGCTTTTTGAAGGTTTCCCCTCGCGTGGTGTCATGCTGTGCACTGACCAGGGGATGAGCCCTGGGACTGGCAAGGTTGCTCCATGTCCACCTTGGCATTCCTGTGTTCCCTCTGATGATCATCCCTGAAGGTGTGAGTGGAGCTGAGCTCGGCTTCAGTGCTACCACTGGGTTTGTTGCTGCAGCAGAGAGATTTACAGCCTGTGCCCTTTCTTGCCAGCACACTTGGGTCTGTCATGTCCCCGCCTTGTGCCTTAGTTTTCCCTCCGCCTTTTGCCTGCTGTACATAAACTAAACAGGTTTTCAGATGAGCAGCTCTGTACAGTGCCTTGCACCATTGGTGTGCTAGTGAGACTTGCAATACTCGCTCTTATAACAGTGAATTGAAAGGAACAGGATGCAGGAACCCACCAAGGGAATCTCCTCTTCTAGGCCTGGGATTAGGGCATTTATCCCAGGAAATGAGCTCTGCCACACCAGAGCAAGCAGGCACCCCTCAGGGGAAGGAGAAACATCAGAGGTTGCATCTGTGCCATTGTGCTCTGCTGAATGGTGGGAAGGGGAGCAAAGGATAAAATTAAATTTGCACCCTGAGTCTGCAGATAAGTTTCCCCTTATTGTTGTAGGAATAATTAAAAATTGTTGGCCACGCTGTTCCTTTTCTCCTTCTCATAACCCATTTGCTGCATTTGATACCCCAACCTCCTCCTGGGTAATCACGTGTTTTTATGGTCCTGCACATTCCGTGTGGCCACCAGTTCTTTCTCATTGCTCCCCTCAGTTTTCCCTCTGCCTCTTGCCAGTAACACTTTGCACCCACCTGAGCAAGGGTCCCTCATTCCCCAGCGATGGGCAGGAAGGCCAGGATGGGCTCCCGTGGACCAACACAGGGCCCACATTGTCCTAAAGGACTGAGCACAGGTGTGGGGCAGGCAGAGGCACCTGCATGCTGTGCTGTCCCAGGCTTGCTGAGGAGCAGAGCTATTATCCTGGACGAGTTATTGCTGCCTCCTTCCTTCCCGTGTTGCCAGAGATGGATTTGACCGGGCTGTGCCTTGACCTGTACAGACCCCAGCAGAAAAATGTGGCGAAAGCCGCTGTCTGGGGAGAGCGTGCTCCCGGCCCTGGGGACCGAGTGTGTGACCCAGGCGGGAAAGCACGAGCATCGCCGGGATGAAGGCTGCCACCCGAGCGGGGCCGGCGGGGACCAGCCCTTTCGGCCACATTAGACAAACAAACACAGAGCCCGAGGGCGGCTCGGGCTCCCGGCAGTGACCGGCGGTTTAACAGGTCAGCCGGCCCCCGCCGCTGCCATCTGCTGCTGCAACCTGCGGGACCCCAGGGCTGCCGGGAGCCGCGTGTGGGGGTCCCCGGGGGATGGGAATGGTGGGACAGGGATGAGGAAGAGGAGGAGGGAAGGCTGCTCCTGGCAGCTTTGGGAGCCGGGCTGGCTCAGGGTCGTGAGCTGGAGAAGACATACTCTGGTAGAATAATAATGAAAATAAATCTCGCTAGACTTATTTTTAGCCCTGATGATGATGTTGGGACTATTTAGGGGCTGGCTGACATTGTGGTCTGTGGCCCTTTGACAAGCCTCAGTTATCTTGTGTTTTGTTCTTCGATCGTAAAACTTGGTGGGAAAGAGAGAATATTTTCTGTGTGTTGGTCAAGGACCCCATGCCTAAGATGCCTGGGCCCTTTGGTGTAGCAAATAATAGTTCACCAAGAATTTATTATGTCTGATACAAACTATACAGCTGTTCAAATAGTGAGAAGGAGATCTGCAGGATGACTTCGGTCAGTCTAAGAATGAGAAGGATGTAGAATCAGGCAGGTAACTCAGCAGACTACAAGTTTTCAAGTGTTTTGCAGATACACATGGAAAAGGTCAATGAAAAATAGAAAACCTTTGTCAAAATTAAATGAAGGTCAAAGAAGGAAAAAAGGCAATAGAGTCTCGCAACGGGCACACTGGCAAGGGAGTTGGGGTAGTTGGGTTTGAGTGACCATGGGCAACTCATTAAACTGCACATGCTACCACGAGGGGGGTGGGTGGCGCAGCAATGCTGCCCTTCTTGCAGGGCATAGGCAGCCCCTGGGATGAGTCCCACATGGGTTGCTGCATGGGGTCAGGAGATACCTGAGATCAACAAGACATGCAGCAAACCAGTAGCTCTTACATTTCAGTCCATTCAACGAAGCAACTTGTAGGGAAATTAAAACAAACCATTTTTTTAATGTCTTTAGACCCTCCCTGCAAGATGGTTTGACTGGGTAAACACATGCAGACCCATAAATTAGCTGTTATAGCTGAAGCCTCATTGTGTAGGCAATGGCTCGCAGCAAACGGCAGCTACTCATTTTTAACAATGCGAAGAAAGTCGCTCTGCACGTTTTTTATCCTTTGACACAGAGTGCAGCTGCAGAAATACCTCAAGCAGGATTTTACTAAAAGAAAATCATGTTCTTGCAACTCTGCACATTTGAGAATGAATCCACAGAGACAACAGGCCCAGGTTCACATTGATAAACCTGTCAAGATAATTAAAACTATGTCTTTTGTCTAATAGAAGGGGCAAGATCATCATCTGATACAAGCTGTTGTAGCTTCATACGGTCACTGGAGTCACTCCTGCTCACCACACTGGAGACTGAGCCCACAGAATTGGCAGCAATGAAATGGGATCCAGCAAACAGGCTCTGCAAATGCAGTGTGGTCAGAAAGGTCGCTGTTTGGTTTTATATGCCAAATTCTCATCTTTCTCCATCCAAAACAAATCTAGGACTTTTGTATATGTGTGCAGAAGTCATTTAGGAGCTAAACTGAAGGCAGACAAGCTGCCTGTGCAATTGGGGTCCAGTTTTCAGGGCAAAAAGGGGTTGGGTGCTAAGCAAAAGAACCAAGTGATTTTTCAAGGTGGGAACAAGTCTGAATTTGGCAGGAAGGTTGTTGCAGGGATCAGGGGCAGCAGGAGGGCAGGGTCATACCTACATTCGGAAAGGGCTCAGGGTGTCTTTCACTCAGATGAAAGTTCTTGAAGGACTTTCAGGCAGGGAGAAGTGTTGGAAAAGTGGCAACCTGAAGAAAAAAGTCTGGAGGAGCCTCTGGCAGCAAGAGGGAAGAGAAAGCAAGCAGGATTGCCCTGCAGAGGAGGAGCAGGAGCGTGCACAGGGCTGGTGTCAGGGCTTGTCGGCACAGAGCAGAATAGCAAAGCTGGTATTGTGGAATAAAATATGCTGGAATGTGGACACGCCTATTCCAGAATAAAGCTGCTTTTTCCTAATTTAACTTAATCCACTATTTGTTTTTATTATTTTTATCATCATCAGATGCAGCTAATTTGGAAAAGCTGTTCCAATTAATTTCCCTGCATAGACAAGCAGTTACATGCTGGAAAGCCTTTGTCTGTTTGGTGGCAGCCTGACCAGCAGCTTCTATTCATTTAAAACCCAGCTCCTTTCTTCTACTCTCTAGCTATTTTTTCTACTTTTTCTCATCAGAGTGTGAGCGGAACAGGAGTAGGAATTTCTCCTGGGAGTGTGGAGACTGGTAGCCCTGTTTATGGGAGGGAGAGAAGGGAAAAACATGTTATTTAAAGGGAGGGAAGACAAAGACTTCAGTAGAACAAGAGTCTAAGGCAATGGTCAAGGATGGCTTCCCATGAGGGACTTAATGTCTGCCATCCCTTCTCTTTAGACTGTTTAAACTATAGGTAGTGCATGGCCTGAGACATCGCCAGGGATGCAGGTGGCTGAAGCACACCAGGTTGTCCACATTAGGGAGATCCGAAACTTGAATCAGGATCCAAACAGTGTCTTTTGGTGGCAACAGAAGTGCTTATGATCAAGCAGGTCCCTTGGATCCATTCACAGCACTGGGCAGTGGGAGCATCCTATGCCCAGGAGAGCTGCGGTTTCTGTGCTTCTCCCAGACATCCAGAGCCAGCTTTTGTGGAGCCCAGATGTTGCAGAGGAAGCTGCTGAAGAATGATCCATTCTTTCCTTTGGCTCAGACATGAAAGCAGTTTACAGGAGCTTGGGGCTATAAGCAAGTAACCGATTGACCAGTGGTAAACCACCAGGCTCCACAGACACTGCAGAGTTGTTGTTTTTGAACAGTTCTTTCACCAGCTCCTCTCCAGCTTTCAGCCAAAGTGAGACGACACTGGGGGAACCTGCACAAAGGGAAAAACCAAGACACAACCCCCTATCTCTGATTTTCTGCCTCTGATTCTGTAGTCTGTCTTCTGCTACTTTTTCTTCTTCTTCCACCCTTTTGCTTTGGGACTCCACCATCTCCTCACTCTATCCCACACGGCCTCGTCATCCAGCACTTCAGAGAGTCTCTTTGCTAACTGGCAAATGTTGGGAGGCCACAGCTACGCATTCATCTTCAAAAGCAACCTGAAAATGATCCCATCCAACATCTCCTGTGGTCTGGGCAATGAATCCAGTGCCAGCAAGGAATAGTCAAGCATATCCACTGTGGCAGCAAGCTTGAAGTAGAGACACTGGAGGAGCAGGATGCAAACTAAAAACCCAGTCTTCTGCCATATATTGGGTGCACATAAAGAGATGGTAACAACTGATACTGGAAGGAAGGACAACCAACTTTTCTCTCTTCCAGGCAATTTTTATGTTTTTTTGTGGAGTCTCTTTCCCTCCCAAGTCTTGACCTTGAGGGACACTATCAATTCCTTAAAATCTTAGTGCAGGACTCTTGTGAGCTACTTCAGCATGCAATCAGATTCTCATTTGGCACAGTGTCTCTCTTTCCTTCTCCCCCTCATACCTTCCAGAAACTGTGTTCAGGAGAAGCTCATGGGTGAACACCCCATGCCCAGACTCTGATGAGTCAAAAAATGAAATCTTATGCCTCACCAATGTGTTTGGTGCCTCTTCTCCAGTGCTTGCTGAGCTGTACCACTCTGCTAATGAAGCTTGGTACATTGTAGGTGCAGGCTCACAAAAACAACTGCTTCAGTAAAAGGGATGTGCTGCCAGTCCCCCTCCCTTCTCCTGTGAGGGGTTGTGCAGTCCTGATTTCCGCACAGAGACTCTGATCTGCAAGTTGTATTCATGACCATAAAACAGAGATTAGCTCTTATCTCTGGCAGGCAACAGCATCAGCCACCAGCCCTTGCTCCAGTGCACTGGCAGCTGTGGACCAGACCGGCACACAAAGATCAGCTTCTTGGAAGAGGAAAAACACGGGGAAAACCAGTTACGGGAGGTGAACCTGGAGGATGGGATGATGCCAATCTGCCCTGGGCTGCAAGGGAGCCCTGAGCCGCGGTGCAAGGCAAGAGGCAGGGGAGGAAGCGGTGATTAGAAACCAGCATCTGCAATCAAGAGGCAGGAAGTGTGATCGCCGGGAAACGCTCGCCTCTCTTACCGTGGGCGATAAGCCGCTGAGTGCCCCGTGGAGGGCACCCAGCCCTTCCGTGCCCCTCTGGAATGGTGCCCGGCCGGCAGCGCCCGAGCCCCGCACACAGAGCGAGCTGCTCCTTTCCGCTCAGCCACTGGCACGTTTCGCCTGGTTTCCAGCGGCCACTAACTGCCGGCGCTCCCGCAGGAATCTCCAAGGCCACTGGCTTGCAGGAGGGGTGGCCCAGCATGAAGTGTCCTCAGCATCAATGCTTCCCTTTTCCTGGCAGTGGGACATCGCTGTACCTGGGTGCAGCAGCTGTACAGACAGACCAAAGCCCAGGGCGGGTTTGGAGTTTTACTCACAGCCAAACAAACCGAGCTCTGCTTATGTTGGGGTTTGGATTGATTCTGCAATGGGGTGCGTGGGATCAGGATTTGGTCGTCAGATGGCTGCAGGACAGAAAAAGCAAGAGAATGACAGAGGAAGGACAGAGGAAGACAGGGTAGGTAGAGAATCAAAAAAAAAGAAAAGAAAGAAAGCAAATCAAAAGAAAGAGAATGGAGGAAAAAGGAAGGAAAAGAGAAAAAAGAAAAAGAAAAAGAAAAAGAAAAAGAAAAAGAAAAAGAAAAAGAAAAAGAAAAAGAAAAAGAAAAAGAAAAAGAAAAAGAAAAAGAAAAAGAAAAAGAAAAAGAAAAAGAAAAAGAAAAAGAAAAAGAAAAAGAAAAAGAAAAAGAAAAAGAAAAAGAAAAAGAAAAAGAAAAAGAAAAAGAAAAAGAAAAAGAAAAAGAAAAAGAAAAAGAAAAAGAAAAAGAAAAAGAAAAAGAAAAAGAAAAAGAAAAAGAAAAAGAAAAAGAAAAAGAAAAAGAAAAAGAAAAAGAAAAAGAAAAAGAAAAAGAAAAAGAAAAAGAAAAAGAAAAAGAAAAAGAAAAAGAAAAAGAAAAAGAAAAAGAAAAAGAAAAAGAAAAAGAAAAAGAAAAAGAAAAAGAAAAAGAAAAAGAAAAAGAAAAAGAAAAAGAAAAAGAAAAAGAAAAAGAAAAAGAAAAAGAAAAAGAAAAAGAAAAAGAAAAAGAAAAAGAAAAAGAAAAAGAAAAAGAAAAAGAAAAAGAAAAAGAAAAAGAAAAAGAAAAAGAAAAAGAAAAAGAAAAAGAGAAAGAAAAAGAAAAAGAGAAAAAGAAGAAAAAAGAGGAAGAGAGTAAAGAGAAAGAAAAGAAGAAAGGAAAAGAGAGGAAAAGAAGAAAAGAAAAGAAAAGAAAAGAAAAGAAAAGAAAAGAAAAGAAAAGAAAAGAAAAGAAAAGAAAAAAAAGAGAACCTCTTTTGAAAGCCTCAAACCTGCCTCTTTATCTCCCTAATCTGTATTTCCCCCCCAAAGCCTCTTTCTGTACAGGATGAAAGCAGATTTCTCCTCTTTATTTTCGTTTTCTGTGTCCTTTAGGAAGGCATTTGCTCGAGACTAATTGAATTTTCTGCCCGTGAAGAGAAAGACACGACACAGAGTGAGTTAAAGTCCGACACCAGGACAGGGCGCAGAAGCCGTGTTAACTGGTGTGGGGGACAGCCCCTCACTTAACAAAAGTGTTTAATTCTGTCCCCTCTTGTTAAGAAGGGGCGGAAGGAGGGGATATTTATTCTGTTCTTTTCTCAAGGTTTTTCCTTTCGGGTCACAAAGTGCCCCCCACGCTCCCAGCCCCCCTCCTCTCCCAGCTTTTGTGGCAGCAGCAGCTGGTGGGTTGCAAAGGGGACAGGCTTTGTCTTTTGACACACTTGAACATTTCTGCACAGAGCTGGGGAAACCTTTCCTTTCCCACCTCTCGCCTTTATGGGCAAGGAGGAGGGAATGAGGGGCAAGTGGTGTAGGAGTTATGTCCGAGGGGATAAAATGGCACAAAGGCTTGTGGAGCCATGGTGGACAAGGGAATGGGGCTGGGCTGTGTGGGGTTGTGGTGAGCAGATGGTGATGGGCGCTGGGGAGGGGCTGGGATAGCCCTGAGTGCTGGGGAGGCTTGTGTAGAGCAACCTGTTGAAGGGAGAGGGGAAGAAAGCAATGCAAGAGGCGGCAATCCCATAAAGGAGAGTGCAGTGACTGCCCCTTCCCAAATCCAACAAAGGAACCTATTCTGTCCCTTTATTGCCCTCCCAGAGACAGGCCCCAGTTAATCTACTGGCCATGACACATGGAGGATTTGCTTGATTTGTGCTACAAGTCCATAAAATCAGCTCCTCTTTCTGCAAGCAGCACCTTTAAATCCTCCAAAAAGGTTGTGCAACCTCTCCAAGACTCTGAAAACCTTTCAGTCTCTTCATGAAGGATACACAAACCCTTTGGTCTCTCCACATCTCCTCTTGGGATGGGACAATAAAGCTAATCCCCAGGGATGGATGCAATACAGCCATGTTCTACAGTAGAACTTGAGGAATGCCATGGTCCAACCCAGCAGCAGTGACCTGGGACTGGAATGAGATCAAGCTCCTTGTAAGCATGAGCAGAAAATTGGAGTTTGATCTCCGAGCTGACCCCACAGCAGCTGGAATAACCTGCCAGTGTCCACCTTGTAGTATGGATTTGCAGCCTGGGAATGGCCCCAGCACCTTCTCTGTCCTGGGCAAAGTTAAAAGTAGAAAGACAAAAACTAGCTTAAAATGGGAAACTAAACCCCATCTCTCTCATGAGCTCTCAGCCTGATTTGAAAACTAAATCCCTCCACTGCCTTCTTGATGACCAAACACCTTGTATGAGACCCCCAAACCTGTTCCTGGGACAACACTCTATCTTTATTCTGCAGTGAAAACCAAGCCCTCACAGCCTAATTGCTGCTACTGGGTGTTAACCTACGGTGATATCCAACAGCCTGCACAAGGCGAGTCACGTTTGGACATTGAAGAGCAAACCTTCTAAATTGCAGTCAGTGGCCTGATTAAAGCCTGTCCAGCTCTCCCTCACACCCGTGCAAACTGAAAGCTTCAGTATGTGGATACTAGGGTAAAACCAGCATGAGGTGAGTGACAACAGAGATGTGAATTTTAACCTTTGTGCAGCACCGGACAGACACACGAAGCTTTGGGAAATGCCTGTTTCCGCAGGAGCTTTCAGGAGAGTCCTTATGAATGGAAAATAAATAGATACGTTCATTATCCAAATTGTCTTATTTTTGTGGTGCCTCTTGAGTAAACCCACTTCTGAGGCTGTCCTAATTGCTTTGCAATAGAGCAGAGATAAATATTTATCAAACAGCTGCATCAGGAAACCACAGTGCAAAGAATCAGTATCAGGCAATGTGTCTTGGGAAGGATGAGTCTGAGTGGGTTTAGCTCGCTGACCTGTCAGGCTTCCTCCCTTGCATGAGGCAGAAGTTCACCCAAGCCCAGACCCACGTGGCACCACACCAGTTCCATACCATCACTTGGAACTGATCACACAGAGCCTTTGCAGGACTCTTCTCCAGGCTGGAGTCTCCCTGTTGCCTATCCCATTGACCTGATGTTTTCTGACACCTCTTCTTCCTCTGACTTCATGACCTCTCTTGCTTTCTATTAAAAACCCCAGAAATGTGGCCCATATTCCTCCGGGAGCCCCAGTGCTAAAAGAGGCTCACACACAAATATTTAGCCACACTAATATTAGCACAGAAACATCCGAGCAGATGGCAAAGTTTCTAGGTTTCGCTGTGCAAAACTGGCTCTTCAGAATAAAACAGGCTGTGACAGAGCTCCATGGTCACTTGCTACTCCCCAAAATCCCAGACCACACCACTGAGGCAGTGGGACACATGGGACAAGGGCTTTCTAACATCTTGCACGTGAGGGACATCCTCTCAGCCAGTGGTGCTTCAACTAAAATAGGAGGAAGTGACAACCAAATTTTGAGGTTCAGTGTGTCAAACAAAAAGGTTGGCTTGCATGGGTTTGCAGCAAGTGTGTGCAGGCCTTCCCTTACTTCAGGTTTATCTGATCCCTCAATAGAGAGGTGGAATTTTGCATTGACCATAATCACTGCATGCTGTCCATAGCTGGGGAGGGCAAAAACTCCTCTGTAAATGTTACCATCTGCATTAAGCAGCCTCAAGGGCAAAGAAGAGCAGAATTTCCTCTGCTGCACAGTTTGTGCCCATCCTTTAAAAAAACTTATCCTCCCAGGAGTGCTCTCTCAAGCTGGAAATGCCCCAAAAGATGATTGCAATGTGGAGCATGAGCCAGCTGAAGTGCCGGCCTAAACTTCAGATGGATGACGTTCCCGTTTAATTGGGAGCGGGTGTTTTTTGACTCATGCAAAGGGCATGCTATTTTTATAATGAGCTGATTCCAGATCACAGCCTCCTTATGTTAGGCTCTGCACACACATCTAATGAAAGCCAGGTCCTGCCTAGAAGCCCATACAATGGGCTGAGAGTTGGGAAGAGCACTCTGAAGCATTTCACCCAGGGGCTTTGAGAGGTTGCCCGCCAGGGTCTGTTTTTTCCATATTCACTCATGTCAGAGAAGTTAAATATTTACTGGAGCTATTAAATATTTACACTAAGTTGCTCCTGCTCCTCCCATGGGGAGGCATCCTACGGCTGGCTCCTGGGGGTCTGTGGCCAACTCGCTCACGCGTCTGTGCTAAGCTCAGCTCTGCTCCAGAGTACAAACACATGGGGACTTCACGGGGCTGCCATGTCCTGTAGGGAAGAGAAGGGTCTGGTTTTGGCAACAGTAGTACTATTAGGTGATGGACTAGGTGGTTCTTTGGGTATCTTCTTAAAGATCAAGTTCCTTGAGAAGTTGTAGGTTGCTCTTGGCTCTCCTTACCCGCATGGTTTGCAATATCACCTTACCCCTAGTGTGTGGGAAACCGAGCAAGAACATCCAACCTGACCTATCTCCAGCATCCCTCATTCTCCCAGCAGCTCACCAGCACCTCCAGAAGAGCAGCAAGACTCGAGGCAGAGGGTCCCTATGCAAGAGCATGCAAGGCGACCCATGGTCAACATGGTAAGAGCAGGAAATGTGGTGGCAGTGCCAAACCTTGCTGCTCTGCAAAGAGCAAGACAAATAGGAGAAGCTCCACCCCATCCCTGGGGAGGCAGCACCAGCCTTGGGACAAACTTCCCAATCCCGCCTGTGTTGAGTGGGTTAATGATTCTGTGATTCCCAGCTGGAACAGGACCAGAGGAAAAAGGCTCCACCACTTCCCGGTCCGCCTGGAAAACAGGCCAGTTGTTTTCTCCAGTGGCAGAAGGTTGTTTATTCTGGGCCAGATTCAACAGCGTGTTGTTCCCCCCAGCCCTGATCTCCAGCCTGTAGTTAGGCTGAAGGGCACAACCTGCCAGGGGGAGCTGGGCACTCTGCCCACCTGGTGTGACCCCTCCCCAGGAGCCACTCTGCCCTTTCTGTCCCCATCCCTTTCCTTTCCTTGTCCTGCTCCAAGCAGGGCTGGGGACGCCCTTTCCTGCCTGGCACCCGGCTGGCCTGACAGCAGAGACGGTGCTGCCAAGTACCACTACACCATTTCCCCTCCACAATCCTGGCCAAAGCCCCGCCACATTATCATCCTCTCTGCTGCACTATCAACCTGAAAAATGTGTCTGGGAAAGAAAGACAAAAGAAAGGAAAAAGAGAGGAAGAAAGAAACCAGCCTTTTGCTCAAGCAAAAGGGAGCAAAAGCGCATGTGGGTTTGGCTTACTTTTTCTCCAGCTCTCTTCCCAGAAGAATGATAAGAAATAGGGCGAGTACAATCACAAGTAGAGAAGTCCCAGTGGCTCAGTCGGCTCTGAGCTGGGATGGCCAAGGAACATTGAGTGCTCCACTGGGACATATTTCCAAAATAAAGTCATTCTGTTGCTCCTCTAGCTCCAACAGCCACCCAACAGCTTCCCACAAAGCATCAGTGCTTCCCCCTACAGCCAAAATAAAGTTGTGAGGAGTCCTGACCCCGCAGAGGCGAGTTTGAATGCTCCCCAGGCAGCCCCTTCCTCCAGCCGTGGCAGTTCTCAGTGTGAAGAGCAGCATGTGGGCTTGGCCGGATGCATACACAGCCCCCACAGCCTTCCCAGCATGGCCCTCTGCCCTGTCTCCTTTCCCTTCCACCCTCTCTATCTCCCATTTCTCCCCCAGCATTGCTGCCTTTTTTGCCAGGTACACCCACATATACTCAATGGGACACGGATCCAGTGTGTGCAGCAGGCTGGTTTGCTTGCTGCAAACTGATCTCAGCTCATCCTGAACACAGGACGGATGTTCAGAGCCCAAGATACAGATGACATCATAGAAAGGCAGTGGAGAGGTCTAACTTGAGACTGCTCCTCAGTTTGAAGAGCTACACTGTGTGCCCAGCCTGCTGGAGGAGGAGTTCTATGAGCTTTGGTCACTGTGGGACACTTTTGAGCACACAAGCCAAGGGTGTGACATACCAGTTGCTCTGGGAGAGGGGTTCCAGAAGAACTTCATGGTGGAAATTAAGGCTGGGAGAAGTTTGAAGTCTTCCCAGGAGATGGAGTCATGAGACACAGACACAGAGGCTTCAGAGTCCTGTGTGTTCATCTCAACCTGTCCAAAGTTCCCACTGCTCCAGCTCCACAACCAAGTGCCAAAGCCCCTCTCCATTTCTACAACTAATCCCCTCCATCTCCACACATGGATGAAGAGCAAACCTTGTCCATCTGCTCTTCCATGGCACCCCACTCACCAGAGGGGTCCTGGAAGCAGATCATATCCCCAGATCATCATCCACTCCATGCAATGGTGCATGCGGTGGATCTCCCAAGAAGATGAGAGTCCCAGCAACTGAGCTCTTCATAGAATCTCTGAAATCCAGTGGTCTTGCAGGGTTTTCCCATCTCAGTCTTCAGTACAACATAGAAATGTCACAGCATGCAGCCAGCACACTCAGGTCACCCTGACTGCTGTCCCCTGTCCTTCCACTTAGTCACTTCTTCCTTACTGTAATAAATGAAAGATCAAATGGGTACTGCAACACTGCTGGCTGTCCTTGTTATCCTCTCATCAGTATTAAAATAGCACCCCCAACAATGCACTGATGGCAGCACCAGCAGGGCTGAGATAAGCAGCAATAACAAGAAGAAATCAATCCTCCATGGCAGCCTGGGAATGGGCAGGCAGGCAGTGCACGGCCAAGCATTCAGAGCTGTCCCACCAAAGTGCCCACCTCCCCATGGCCTTCACACTAGGGCTGCTCAGCACCCCATGAAGGACCCCAACAAGCCGGGGACCAGCAGCTGGGATCCTCTGGGTGGGCTTGGGATCCTCCAGGGTGCAAATGAGATGGAGGAGAGACCCCAATTCCCATTAAAGAAGTCTGGGACTAAGCAAAAGTACTGATGTCCTTAAAGTAAGCACTCTTCCATGATAGGGAGAAAGGAATGTCTGTGGGACACTCTCTCCCTGAAAACCTCATCCAAAATAGCTGTGGATGCCTCGTCATCATGGCTCGTTCCCAGCTGATGTGAGCAGGAGTTGGCTTGAACCCATGAGCAAAGTGATGTTTGGCTCAGAGCCCCTTGCTGGAAGGGGCTGTGAGGGGGGTAACCCACCCCATTCTTTCCACATCCTCCTGGAAAATGGGCAGAAAAGGAAAAATTGCAGCAGTTAGAGGTAATTTCACCCCAGGATCTGAATGGAGCAGCCCTTGGAGGCACACGCTGACAGGAGGCCTTGGGCCACTCCCCACTTGGGCACTCCCTGGAGAGAGGTGCACAGGGAGGTGGGGCACACACCCCTTGGGAGGGGTTCCTGTTTTGAGGGAAGAAGAAAAGGACACGGACGTGGCGGTCAGGGATGTACTGTTGGCCCTGCTAATAGAAACCCTCTGTATAAACAGGGAGAGGATCCAACAGAGATCAGAGATGGTTTTTCTTTCAAGAAAATTAAACATTTAAAACATTTGAGAACACACGCCCTCACCCCCCGGACAGTAATTAACTTCTTCCTGTGCAGAGCATGGAGCGCTTTCCAAAAACAGAGCTAGATGGATTATTTTTCAAAGGAAATGTTGTTGAAAGGATCTTCTGTTATGTCCTAAAGTGGGAAACCATCACAGTGGCTGAGGAAGGGCTTGCTCCATGCATGTGCCACAGGGTGTCTGCCTGAAGAGCTGGTGCCACTCCAGAAGCTGCAGGTTTGGGGGCCACGTGGCTTGATCAGCAGTCATGTTGTTTGATGGGAGAAAGTCCTTGTTGGGTCGTTATATGACTCCAAAAGTCGATACAAAGCACTCTAGTAACCAACAATGGAAAAATAATCCCAAACTCGACCTATGAGGGATGCATTGCATTTCCCCAACACAACAGGACAGGGGAATCTTGCAGTGTGAGAGAGGATGTAAAATCAGATGCAGATGCAAATATATGCAGTGTTCAAGGGGATTTACATCCCACATTCCCATCTGAGCCCATCTTCCTGTGAATTTAGGAAGAGCTCAGCCCTCGTTCTCAGAGCAGTAGCATGAAAAGAGGCAGCTGGTATGTCTGTTAAACAAGCACAGTGTGAATGACATCCCGGCAATAAAAGGACTCCACTGCTAGCCAAGGTGTTTGGTGGGAACAAAATAACTTCCCAGGCTAATCCCACCACATTCCCTGAGCCTGCAGAGAGGTGGGAGCAGCGCAAGGAGGCAGGGCTGGAGAGAAATGGTCAAAGCCAGTGTGGAGAGACAATCATGCTTTGCAGCAAAGTTTGAGGTTTGGATGTTTGTTTTCAGTGCTGCATTGGGAAGAAAATAAAACCCAACATTTTTTTGTGACATAGACTTGTGGGGAAACAGCCTTTCTCTGGTTGAAAAGGTCGCGTTTGCTTTCCATATCTCCCTCACATCAAAAATGTCCTGCAATCCGTGGCTCTTGGGAGAAAATTTCCTTTTGCAAAGTTAAGTGAGGGCAGGCCTGCAGGGAGAGCTCATTTCTTTTCCTAGACCAGCTCGAGCCAACTGGAAAGAACAGGTCTGGGTTAGAGCAACCAAATACCCTTTCAGGTCTGGACTAAAGTCACCTCACAGACGGGCTGCTCAGCAGGACCCTCCTGCCTGGCAGCTCAGGGCATCCCACCCAGGGTTGCTCACTCAGGGCAAGGGACATCAGGAGCTGTCAATGCCCAAGGCTGAGTGTGTCCCATGCCAGAGCAGCCCTTGTGCCTCTCCCTGGGGTACAACCTACACAAGAGGCTCATGTGGCCTCACAGAGCCGGGGTACAGTGCCACATTCTACACTTGGGGTGAGAAGTCTTCTGGCTCTGCTTCTGTAATTTTTCTTCACTCCTTTTATAATCCTAAAATCATCCCAAAGTTTCCAAATTCCCTTTGGATATCTCTCCTCTCTGACTTCATGCTGCAATCTTCCCCTGGCTGAGATTTAGCTTTTAGCATCTTTGCTCTAGTAAGGATCCCTCTGTGTCAGCATTGCAAGGAGTTTTGGCACTGCTGACCAGAATCTCCCTCATAATGAGACATCCAGTGCTGAGCCTGGGAGGATGGCGGATGCATACAAAGAAAATATAAAAGTGACAAGACAAAGGAATCTGTTGGATGGGGCCCAGTGCATCTGGGGAAACATCTTTGTTTTAAAGGGAGAAGAGAGTAAAAGCAAGAAAAAGAAAGAGAGGAAAAAGACATCTGGAGCAGGATTGTTCCCTGCCTGCAGGTGTGTGTGCAGGGAAGGCAGGAAAGAACTGTGCATTTTTGACATTAAAAGCATTGCAAGCTGGTCACCTTTGGCTGTTCACTCCACACTCTCTCCCAGGGTGTTGTGTTCCCGTGCCTGCAGGCAGTGCACTCCGTCCTTTTCTCTTTTCCCCACCATCTGCCATCGCAAATTCCCCTGAGCACCTCCCACCCTGGCTTCGAGTTTCAGCATGGGGTAGAAAACAACAGAGGAAGAAATCCAAAGTCAACCTGCAACCAAAGCAGGGACAGGACAAAGGGACAGGACTGAGCTGTGTCTGGCCCCCATCGCAGTGTCCTCTGGCCTCTGCCGTCAGGTGCTTTGAGGGCACCCCTGCGTGTCGTGGATGCTGGGCATTGCTTATTCCAGGCTGGGGCAAGGGAAGGATGGGGAATGCAGGGCTGTGCTCATAGTGGGATCCTCTTTCCTTGTATGGCCAGGGCTGCCAGAGGCACAGTCCCCCTCTAACCCCTTTGTTTCAAATTACAAAGCTGCCCCAATCCCACTGAGTCACCTCAGATCCAAGGAAAGAGCCGGCAGCTGCTTTGAAATCCAGACTGGAGTGTCTTGAGCAGACAGTGTTTAAAACAACAGCTGGGCTCCCTCTCCAAAGGGCACAGGGCCCCAGCCTGGAGTACCAGGAAGGGGACTGTGGTCTTTGGAGACCTCTGGGTAAAGGAAAAGGACATTCAGACCTGGAGCAAGGCTCCCACAACTCCTGGAGCAGCTAGCATCCTCCTGCATCATGCATGGCCATTGCCCATCTCCCTTAAAGGCCTGGAGATGTCTCCAGGTCCTGGTGAGTTATGCACAGGGATGCATTCTTGCATTCCCATGCACCCTGGTCCCTTTTCCATGGTGAATGCCAGTTGCTATGTAGACCTCTCCTCCAGTATATGTCCAACTCATTGTCTCTTCAAGCCTCAGTCATGAGCAAAGGTCTGGAATTTATGCCAAGCTTACTGCCCTAAATTTGGCTTAAACCCTTCTGTGTTCATTAGTGCCTCCAGTACACTCTCCTGGGTCTTGCGCCACTTGCTCCTGACCTTGAGACACTCTGTGACGGTGGGAGCCAAGAGGGTGTAAGGGGGCAACGGGGAGCTGCCAGTCCCATGGGCTGATCCAATTCTTCATGCATAGTTAACTCCTGCTTGGATGGTCGGGGAGGAGAGCACAGGGCCATTGCTGGGGCAAACTTGGTCATGCTCAGCCACATTCCTGCCTTCAAAAGGGCCCAGGGTGCCTGGGCCTCGATGGACAAGGGCCCCAGGAGATCACATTACTCGGGGCTTTTGTAGCCTTAATAGCTGTGACAGGGTAGCAAAAACTATTAGTGTGCACGGCTGTGTGTGTGAGAGGGCTGAGGGACACCGTCCTCCCCAGCTCAGCCTGGCATTAATCCCCCAAACAGATTAATGACGCTTAGTGCTTTGAAGAGAAGAAAAAGGAGATGGGAGACTAATTGGGGAGATCAGCAGGACGAAAGCCAGCACATACTCCCCACAAAGCTCCAGACCGTGGTTGGAGAATTGGCTTCTCCCTCAAGCAGCTAAGCCTGCCCCTGGAACTGCAGCTGGACAGAACTATGTGGGTGAAACCTCCTTTAGGGTGTCCCACTGACCAGGAAAGGGTGACAGGGACCAATGGTTGTGACTTGACTCACACCTGGAACTGTGCATCTGTGCCTTCTGCTCCTCAGGGAATGCTGAGTTTCCACTGCATACTCAGTCCATACCAGGAGCCAAACTCAGTCCTTGGCTACGCAGCCTTAAGCCCTGGCACGCTTGTGCCTCGTCGCCGTGAGCAGCCTGAACAAACGCGAGCTGTTTGCAGAGCAGCAGCAGGAATGCTGGCCCTGAGCCCAGTGCGCTGCAGGGCCTTCAGCTCCCATCCCTTCCCACTGCCAGCCTGCTCCCTATGGCCCCAAGGGAAGGAAAAAGGCTTAGTGGGGGCTGTTCGGCAAGGAGGAGGAGATTTGTCAGTATGAACCAGTGAACCCACATCAGGAGTGCATTGGCTGCCCCATGGGATGTACTTGTCATGCCAACAGGGGTGCAGGAACAGCGCCATCCCTAAAAACCTGTTATAGATCCTTCTTGCTCCTTCACCCTCTTTACCTGTGTGGTCCCTCTTCCTCCATCAGCATCAGACCAAGCTGTCACCTTCCTGTAGCTCCCAGTGCCCAGCCAGACTCTGAAATGGGTGTGAGCCAGTGGTTTCCCAGGGTCTCGGGCTGAGATTAGAGTGTGCTTCGCTCTGGCTCCAGAACTATCAGCAGGGTGCTCTGCCTGAGGGCTTTCATGGTTCCTTACTTCCCTAATTAAAAAATTGCAGCCACCAATTAATTACTTGCTCTCCCTTTGACAGCTGCATGAGAGAGACCTTTCCCTCAGCACAGCCTTGACCAACCACCATCCTGCAAACATTTGGTGGGAAAAGAGTCTTTCTCACTCTCCAAGGATCCAGCCAAGGGATTTTTTATCTGCATTCATCATCCCGGCCGTGATTACTGCTGCAATGGCTGCTGGTATTTCCTCCATGCTTTCCAATAGCCCGTTGCAAAGGGCTGGCACCAGGAGACCAGGCCAAAGACCTCTTAAGCTAAAAAGCACATGTCTCCACATTGTGCACTCTGAGGCCAGGTTCCCAGACTGGGACAGCAGCAGACCTAAGTCTCTGGGTCACAGGCAGTCGATGCGACATCCTTCTCTCAAGTGTTAGCTGCTCCAGCCCCCCACACCCTGCCTGCCCCTTCTAGCATCTGGACCTTCCCAAAGAGGTACAAAAGCTCCTAGGACCAGTTTACCCCATCTGTGCAGCAGGGAAAGCATTTAAGGCTCAAAGGTGTATCAGGGCCACTGCAAGGAGGAAAGAAAAACAAACAGGCACAGGATCTCTCTACCAACCAGCAGCCATGGGAAAGGGGAGCCACAAACCCTAGTGCTCAGGGATGTGGGTTTGTCAGGCTCTGGGCACTGTTGCCTTCATTTTCTCTGAGCTGGCACAGGTACGACTGCAGCCTTCATGCTGGATACATAGACACATCCAAAACCTGCATATCAGCTGTGACAATTCCTAACCCATTTTTCTCCAAACCTGTCCTACTCCTCAGTCAGTGGATGCCCAGCTATGCCACCCTCTCAGCCAAGAAATGCCTCTCAGGCAGCTTGGGTCAGGGCTGCCTTTTCCTATCTGCCCTCCCCACTTATCTGCTTGCTCCCCTCCACTCCCAAGAGGTTCCCAAGCATCTGCAGAGATGCTCTGGATGTGAAGGGACATTTATAACTCAACTGACTTCTGCAAAACACTCCTCGTTGCACCACCTGTACCAATCTCACTGTGCCACAGTTCCCCATCCAGGCTCTGAGAACACATTTCCCAGGAGAATGGGGAGAAACTTTCGACTTTCTCTCCCTCCTCTGATGCTCTGCTGCTTCCCTTTCACCTGACTCCCTCCTGTCTGCCCTGTTTGAATACAACTGTGTCCCTCTCTTCCCTACTGAGCTGATGAAAGAACCTCCTGGTTCCCCACGTCACTCTCTGATGCTCCATCACAGTGAGCCCCTGTTTTGCAGAACTAGGAATTCGAGTGACTGGCGAGGCTTTCAGGCTCATATAACGACATCCAGAGCCTTAATTTAATTTAATTACCATCCCTTTCTTATCTTAATCATCCCGCCTATGTTTATAAACAAAACACTGACTCCCTGCCCCACGGCTGCAACCTGAGCGCGGCACCTCCCATCTGCACAACTCCTTACATTCCTCGCTCGGCCCATCTGCCAGATGTCCGCAAGGAAGCCCGTGCAAGCCACGACTGGAAAGCCAGCGAGGAGAAGGCGCTGCATTAACCACTCAGCTTTCATCCTACGGCCCAGATTTCCCCGGAACGCCTTCTTAGCTCCATGCCCGGGGTGAGGTATTTGGGTTGAGGTTACTCAGCCCATTCCCCGCTCTCCCGTTGCGGGGGGTGGTTCCCGCTGCTGCCAGTTCAGCCTCGGCCCTTCAGTCAGGATGCGTATGCCGAGCAGACAGCTCGACTGGTTGATCTGGGGGAAAACCGGGATGCTGTGAACAGCCAGCGAGGTGCCTGTAAACTGCTGCCCTGCAAATACTCGGCAGAGAGCATATGGGTCTCCTGGGGATGCCCTGCTCTTGCCAGCGAGCCAGGTGCCATGGCCGGAGCTCTTACAGTAGCTGTGCAATTCCAAAAAAGACCCCAGAGGTGGAGGAACAGTCACTTCCCACTCAAACCCACAGCTCCTGGCGATGCCGGGGGTCCCTCCCATCCAGTTCAGAGCATCTTCTTCCTGCAGCAAGGCTGTGGGGTGAGCAATGGCACAGCTGACGCCATCTCTACTCTGTGGACTACAAGGCCTTGTTTTTGAGGTTATCCTTGTTGCTCCTAAAGGATGTCTATCTTCAAAATCTGTGTCTTCCTCTCTAGGGAATCCTGATAATCTCAGTCACAGTAGAAAAGAGAGCTGGAAATCTTCCAATAGAGCTGTTGCTTGGTCTCGTCTCATGACGGTGATTTTCAGCCCTTCAAGAGCCCAGATTCTTTCCAGTCTGGACAAACATTGCTGAGATAACCCCACTGTTACAAAGGTGAGGTGAGCTCCTGCTAACCAAAGAGACTCGTAAACACCAGAACAAGGGACTTGGCTGGAATGAGGCGTAAAAACAAACTTTGGCTTTGACTTCAAAAGCTCCAGAGTTTAAAAAGCAGTTATGATGCAACCTCCTCTGTATGTGAGCAAGGATGGCAATGCTGGGTTCTGCAGGAGGGCAGGATGTGCCGGCTGGCCCAGGGGGGCATTTGCAGGAAGCATTGCAAGCCCAGTGTGGTTTAGTGGTGGCAGGTCCAGAGAAAAGGGCATCCCATTCCCAATGTTTGGCTCATGCCTTCTCTGCACTGACGAAACTTCTGAAGGGCTGCTTCATCAGCACTTCATCAGAGAATGAAGATATGGGATAGGAAAAAAATATCTTGCTGTTTTCTCTCTTTACTTCAATACTTGTTTTTCTCCATGACTTTTCCTCTGCCCCATCCTCTGGCCAGTTACAGAGTGGCAGATACAGAGCATCACTCTACCAAGACATGGTGTGGCTGGGATGAGCAACCAGCTTAAAGCCCTGTGCTGGGAACAGGTCTCAACCAAAATGCAAAAATCAGCCCTTTCCCCATCACTTAGGCTTGACAGATTTACATCCGCAGGGCAGTCTGTGTGTCTGGACACAGTTTGTATCTGTTGGCTCGGAATACCTTGAATAATTGGTCCCTTCCTACAGAGACAGCAACAATAACTTTGGGGTGCTTTGTTTTCATGACATATTGGTCTCACAGCCCATCCCAGATCCCAAAAGTTCCTAATTCATTTCCATGGAGCTGTGTCCAGGACAGTCACACACTCCAGGGACCAGGGGAGGCTGACAGCACAGCCACAGCCGGCCAATGTCCAACAGCATCTGTCCTGGAGATATGTGTTTATGCCCTGCAATTTAGCCAGCAGCCAGGGAAATGTCCTGGTATCTGCCTTCTTAGAAGTAGAAGTCATATTCTAGAAATATTCTGGTGTGTTTGATTGAGTAAGAGCAAAGTGAAGTTTTAAAAAAGGTAATTCTTCTATTAGACTAAAGGATAAATCAGGAAAACCCTGGCAGTACTTCAAGGGTGTTTGTGCAGCTCCTCTCTGTAGCTCAAATTTAGGAGAAGATTGGTTCAAGTCCTTGCAGACAAATCCTTTCCCAAGAACTGCAGCCTCAGCACCGTTTCTTGTTGTTGGATGGACGTCGGCAGACCATGAGCAGGACTGGGTTAAACCACCAGCTCGTGGAAGAGAATTGCACAGTGAGAGCCCTCTGCAGCACCCAGGAACAGCCACTCCTGCTGGGACCAAACACATGGGACCACAAACAGCTTAGAAGAGACAACACACAACTGTATTTGTATCTGACATTAAATTCCCTGGGCATTTGTTGGGGTAAAAGAGATTAGAAAACCAGCTCTGTCCTCTGCATCAGAGCAGGGAGCTGGGGCAGAGTATTCCTAGTGAGTTGTTTCCCGCGTGCTGGTCACTGACAGGAAGGACACAGGTTTTTCCTATTATTGCTTAGTCCTGGGACTAATAAAGCCTCTTTAATCATTGTTTGTCGCTTGTACACACACACACAAAGACATATTCAGAGCTGAAGTGTAGAAGGAGTCAGCACCTGGCAAAGTCATTACTGGCCAGTTTAATTTATTTTTAATCTGATGCTAAGAAAAAATAAATGCAAACTGCTGCCAAGAGAAGAACTCGGCCCACGTGGGAGGAAAGGCTGTAATAGAGGTGTGTGGAATGGAGAGAGAAACTGAGGCAGAAGAGAGTGCAAACTGCTCCATCCTGAGAGGGTCCTGAAGTGTGTTATGGGACTGATGTGTGGACAGGGTGCTGCAGACACCATGTCCCTACAGCTGCTTCCTCTTGCAGAGGATGGAAATAAATATTTCAGTGAAACCAAATTTCTTGGTCCAAGCTGCTCTTAGAGCTGTCTAACATGGACCTTCCAAAGTGTGCCTGAGCTAGACTCAAAATTGCCTGGGTGTTACTTAGAACCCATGTCCAGACTACTAAATTTAGTGGAAATTGGAGCTGCCTAGACCCCTCTCATCTGGCTCAGACACAGGGTCCCCACCTCTTTATTTCAAACATCCATCAATAAATCTGGTTCCAGTAAAACCTTATCAACCCATAAAACATGTGGTCCCAAACACATATTCTGGCAGCAAGGCTGTAATAAGGAGTTCAAATACAGGAAACTGCAGGGAGAGCTCAACAGCAAAGGCACTTTAGGGGCATCCTACATAAACAGTGTCTCATCTGTCCACTAACCCAAGGACAGGGCAGAGGGCACCCATCCCTATGGCAGCATTGCATGTGTGTCTGTGGGCTGTGATGGAGATGGGGCAGGCTGTCCTGGTGCTGTGCAAGGGACGGTGTCCCGTTGGTGGGTGAGCCACCCCTATTTGAGCTTTTGATCCCACAAGGATCCGAGAGATGCTGAGGGGAGTGCAGGCTGAGCATGGAGTGAGCGGTGAGGTTACCCGAGGGAATCACATCTGGCAGAGTCCAGGAAAACTTTTTTTCCCTTCTTCTTTTTATTTTTTTAATTTATTGTGGAGTAACACATAAAGTTCAGTAAATATTATTCAAATATTTGTGAAGTCAAGGCTGGTGTCCTCATGTTTGACAGCAGCTTCCTTGTGTCCTTTCTCTGAGCTTGGAAAGATCAACCCATCTGAAAGGAAAATACTTCAGTGACATGTTTATGTTTTTCACAGCTTGTTTTCTCACCTGGATGGGAAAGCCTGAGTCCATCAGGGCTTAAATCTGGGTTTAAATCCTACCAGACTGCTGTGGGCTGGCAGGTGGAAGCACCCACCACAACATGCAAGAGTCCCTCACCCTGACTCTCAAATGCTCTCAGCAGAGGTTAAAGATTTCGTTGCAATTGGGTCAGGGGATTGGCTGTCCCAGTCTCTATTTAAATATTTCAGATGATCTGAGTATTCATTCTGTCCCAGAGTTATACCCCCTGGTATTCATTCATTTGATCTTATCTGGGTTTTCCTGTTAGCCCAAGAAACTCTCTCCCATCTCAACTCTGATGTTTAGAGATACCATGATCCACCAGCCAAAACTTTCCTATATCTAGTGGTAAAATAAATAACAGAAAATGATAAATAATAAACTGATCTTCCCCACCCTGTCTGAATAAGCCACATTTCCAGTCCCTGAATCACTTCTGGGTTTCTTTTCCTGGACACTCCCAATGTGCCACCCTCCTCTTGGCAAGGGGACACCAGAGCTGGGGACATGCCCTCCCTGTTCTCACTGCCACAGCCACAGGAAATAAACCCTCCGTCCTTGCCCCACCACATTCAGGATGATGGTTGCCTCCACAGCTGCTGGGGACACAAAGTTACTGCAGGGCTTTGTGGACCTGGTAGCTTGGATTACCTCTGAAGAGCCACGGAAATACTTTTAGAGGTTCTCTCATTAAAATAAGGCTAAAAGTCATGGTTCTGCCATGGCTTTTACATGCTTTGCTTTCCAATACAAAGAGGTCGTCCCGTTCTATAATTCCCACCTTTCCTTTTTGTTCCTAGACTCTCTTTGTGGTTGTACTAAAAGAGGCAGTTCTGTCTTGCACCACACTGAATAGCTGGCTTATTTTGTAGCAGCCTTCTGAAAATCATACTGAGAAGGTTTCATTTTTTTCACCAAACAGATAAAACTGGAGAGACTGAAGAATCAATGGCTTTGCAACCCCACTGTAAACTGCACTTCCCTGGGGCAGCTGCATCTCTCAACCCTGTTTGTCCTCCCATCAGGTGAGCCATGAGAGTTTTGTGTCATTAACATTTATCAGTCCATCTAAGCAGTAGACTCCACTCCAGCTCTATTTGTACCATAGCCAGGCGCCAAGTCAAACCACAAAACCAAGGCTGTTGCATTGACAAGATCCTCTTTATCAGTCCAAATGTAGAAATTAAGTTAGCAGAGGTCTATTTTCATCATTTTCTGGGATTGGCATCAGTTACATCCCTCCTTTAATTAACTAAATGTTGATTTGTATTCAAAGCCATCTCAGTATTTCAGCTGTGGTGGATGCCAAGCTGGCAGCCTCCAAGTCACCCAAGGGGCCTTGTTGCCCTTTCCAAAGTACTGGCTTCATTCTAGACCTTGTCTCAGCCTAGATATAGCAGGGTTTGGGTCTGGGAGACCAGAACACTCACACTGCCCTTCACAGCACAGTGTCACTTCCCTGTGCTAAGGTGGTGGGCACTGGTAGGTCCTCTTCCAGGCATGGTCCTTGGAAAGCAGGACCCAGAGGCATGTGATGATGTGGAGAGGGTTGAGTTTTTTCCATCTATTTTCCTTTGTGAGTGGAGTGAGGATTTGAACTCAGCCCTCCCCAAGTGTCACTCTCAAACATTAATCTAACAGGGTGCCTATGTTTCCATGACCCTATTTCCACCCTCAGCGTTACACTGCACTCCAACTCCATGAGCTGTTCCAGATGTTTTGGAAAAACCCTTGTACTTTGGTAAAAGCTCCAGAGGAAAAAAAAAAAAAAAGATATTTTCTCCCATCAGCCAGATCCGAAGGAGGAGGAGTAGCAGAGGATGTGAGGAGCAGAGTCATGGTCGGATAACATCTCCCCAGGCTATGATCCACATCAAGTACAAAACAGGATTGATGAAGTGCTGAGGCAGGTCAGAGCTACCACAGATCTCTCTTGAAGATGGAGGCCAAAACCCTGCAGTCCCTCTCCTTTTCCATCAGTGGGAGTTTTGCCCCTGACTGCGGCAGACAGCACCTCCCTCTGAGCCTGCTCCACAGCCCTGGGGGGCTGGAAACCCACCATCAGCCATGGCAAAAACAGAGAAGGTGGATACAGCACATTATGGAGTTGCAGCTCTGTCCTCAGTTCCTGAGTGTGCCTTGGTTTCTCTTGAGATCCTACTGAGATGCAGATGAGGCTTCAACCCCGATTCCTAGAGCTGCTCCATGAACTGCTCCAGGAAAACTACAGCCAAGGTGTGGATGGATCTGGGTTGAGTCTTCTGTGGATTAAAACCTTTGCAGGGCCTGTGACATTCTCACACATGGTGCTTTTCCTGCCAGTTTGCATCTCTTCCTCTTGCTGAAACCTTTCATCAACAAATGTTTCATTTAGAAAGCACCTCCCCCCTAAAATTTTCATGTTCTGCTTAATTCTATCCATAACTATATAGAATCAAAGTATGTATAAACCCAGCACCAGAAATAGTGAGGAACTGAATCAGAGCCTGGATTCAGCCTCCACCCTAGTCAGGAGTCTCTGGAAGCTGGACCTGCCTCCAGACTTTGTGGCTGGAGCCCATCTGCAACGCTAAAAGCCAAAATGAAAATAGAGTAGAAACCAAATAGCATGGCATCTCCTCGCCTTGACCACAGGCTCCCTGGGGCAGAGACTGTCTGTTTGTTTGTCTCAAGAAGAACAATTTTACTGTCTGTGAATGAGGAACTGGAGGGGGGTGAGGGAGTCTTGCTGCGGGAAGGGGCAGAGAGGATCAGAGCTCATGAGGGGGAGCTGGGCTTGTTGCCACTCTGGCTCCAGAGGAGCCAGTAGCAGTGTGGTCAGCAACAAACATGTCTACAGGGAAGGCTACACTTCCCCTTCTTCATTCCTCAGCACCACTGTGTGCCCCAAATTCTCAAAAAAATATGGTACCATTGGCTGCCACGTCCTTGGCTTGCCCCAGTGCAGTCCCTGTCTCTGGGGTGTGACTGACTGCAAGGCAGCTGCTCCTGAACAGTAGCTGGGGAAGAGGATGGGGGGGAACCAGGCAAAGGAGATTGGCATTTGGACAAAGGCACCTCCCAGGCTCTGAGCACATCAGGGACCAAGGGGGCTGGTAGGGCGTTTGGCCCTTTCCAACTGAAACAGTCCCACCCTCACCCTGGGCCCTGAGGAGCTGCCATTTGATAACTTGAACTTGCATCTCTCAGTTTGAGCTCTCCTGGTCACATCAGGAAATAAATGCATTTGGTTCCCCAAATGGGAGGAGGTTTTTTTTTGTCATCGTCGTCATTTTTCTAGTTTCGATCTTGGTTAGCAGCCCTTCCTCTTCCTCCCTGATCTCTGAAATAGCAAAAAGCTGCATCCTCCTCCCCAGCTGCCTCTTGTAGGTTGCTGCAACACCCAACACTTCTCCTCAGCCACCAGTAGCAAAGGTCAGAGCCCATGTGGAGGGGACTTGGTGGCCTGAGGCAGATACGTGTCCTGGTACTGGTACCTTTGGATGGCTGCCAGGCCCTGCCAGGCTGAAAATGCCCTTCCCACTGCTCACTTCCCGTGTGTCATCCCACCTTCCCCAAGAGACTGGGATGAGGAGTGGACCCTACATCCTCTCTGCAAATATCACTGTTCCTCTGCTGTGTCAGGGCAGATGACAACCTGGTGGCTTCAGTGAAACAGGATCAAGAGAAGAAAGCAGGAATGATACAAAGAGTGGGTCAAATGTTCAGAGACGGGGAAGGACGTGCTCTGGATCCCAGGCCTGCAAGCCTCCAAGTCCCTAAACCCTTTTCCCTGACAACACCCAGATTTTTCTCCCCCACAAATAACTCTAAGACCTCTCTAAGCTCCTTGGTGGTCTCCCTGGAGTGGAGTTCACACTTCCATCAGCAGTTCCAGGAGCACAGAATGATGCCCATCTATTGTGTCCCACCCCTGATCCGCCTGGAAGAAAAACTCCTGGGTGGAGGCAGAACCATCTCTGGCACATTTCACCACCCTGATGGATGGCAAAGCTCTTGTGCAGAGCTTTCTGGCTGCCTGCCTGCTGAGAAGGGGCTGTGCTGTCTCTGGGCTTGGCACATCTTCCTCCTGGGTAAGTATTATTTGAACTTCTGTGTGCCTGGGAAAGGTCACCCAGGGCTGAGCTGAGTGACTGGCTGGAAGAGGCTGAAAGGATTGTGACACTGATGGTCCCATTGTTTTCTTCTCTTTCAAGTTTTTTCTGCCTTCTTTGGTGCCAGTCACCATCTGACCCCCAAATGGACCTTCTCTAGGACCCAATCTGTAGAACAGCTGTTTTCAGGGGTGAAGGGCATATCAAACATGAGCATGGGAAGGTTTGTATAACACCTTAATCTGACTATGACTTCTTATGTTAATAAATCTCAATTGAAAATTGTGGAAAAGCAGTGGTATACAAATTCTAATGTTCCCCAGACCTGAACAGTCCTCATGAAACCTGCCAATAGCCAGAAGGGCTCCATGGGACACACCTGTGGCTGGCTTCTCTTTGAACCCTAGAGCATCCCCAAAGCCTCATTTGTTGCCTCCCCACCTCTCTCTGCAGCTCCAGGCTTCCCTTTCCTCTGCATCTTCTCCAAACCCACCTGCAGGCGCACGACTGCGGCTCCAACCCACGCGCTGGTGCCCAGGGCAGGAATCCAGGCTTTGATACATGGAGCGTGGCTTACCTGTGCCATGCTCAGGCCTGTTGCCACATGGACTCCCTGGCCAAGGAGCTGGCATGAAGCTTGCCTGTGGGAGCACCAGTGAGAGGTGGTTGTGCTGTTATTTGTGTGCACAGCCAAGTGCAGGACTGGAGCTCGTCGCCAAGCTGGAGCCCCTCTAGTGATGTGACTCCTCCTCACCTTCGGTTTTGGGGCAGTAAATCCTTCAACATAGAATAAGAGCTGCTCAAACTAAGGAAACATGGCCCCCAGAGACAAACCTCACCTGGGAAGCTGCTGGGAAGCACTTCTTAATTAGCAAGAGTTAGTGATGGGGGATAAAGGAGGCTTTGGCAATGCTGACGTCAGTCCCCAAGATCCAGGGATTCAACAGAAAAGCGAGCAGGGAGAGATCACATGTAACCCTCCTCCCCCTGAGGATCTGTCATTGCTGTAGCTCAGAGCCAGAGACCACCATGGAAGGACATGCAGTACACCCACACACCGTCTCTAAGGAGCGTGATGGGGCCAAGCGCCAGCTCTTCTCCTTCCCCCCATCAACCACCAGGAAGAGGGAGACAGATATCTCCTCGAGGAGTTTGGAAGGTATCACTGAGGAGCAGGATAAATCAAGTCTCTACATATACAACAGGGCAATTATTTACTGATTATCAAATATTGGCTCTAGAAACCCCAGGCAATAAACAACAGCTCGTGCCAGGACGTGTGTTTACCTTCTGCCTGCAAGTCACAAGGCAGGATCAGTGGGTAAGGACCAGCAGCAGCCATGCTCCAAAGCCATCACTCCTGCCCAGCTGGAGTCTCTGGTGAAGGCAATGAGACCTGTTTTGACATAGTTGTACCGGCTTCTTCCTGAGGAACTGAGCATCAAACAACAGTCATGATTCACAAAGCCTGGGTGGATAATGGCACGGAAGGTGTGAGTGTAGACCGGCTGAGATGTGCTGGCTGCAGGGACACTGTTGTTAGCACATGTGACTGGAAGTAGGGGCAGGTACAACCTGAGCTCACCTGCTCTCTGCCTGAGGCCTTTCACCTCCAGAAGATCCTGGCTCGTTTCTGGCTGAGCCTGACCATCCACTGACACAAGCAGCAGCAAGGTGGCAGCAGGCAACTCCTGGTGGGATGCCCATATAAGAGCAAACCCGAGCTCCAGTTCATAAACGAAACGCTCCTCTTTCATTTGCTCGTCTGACCTGGCAGGGCTGGGGCTGATAATGCTGGTTTCCTTTTAAGCAGAGACTAGTCATAAATAAAATAAACCAGGCATGCTTTGTGCTTCCACTGCCTTGCCTTTCATCCCTACTCCTCAAAGCCGCAGAAGGGAAGTCCTGAGCGGCAAGCAGGAGCTGTGCTGGGGACAACAGCAGCTCCAAACTTGGCCTCAGTTGCACTTGTGTGGGTTCATGGCCTCAGGGAGGGGTGGGATCACCTTCCCCTTTTCCCCAGAGTAGAGGAAGAGTGCAACAAGAGGCAGAGATTTTGCTTGCCATGATCCACATTCACAGAACTGCCAGGGACAGAACCAGGTTCCTTTTCTCACCAGCCAACAAGAGTAAAAGCAGAATTCCAAACCCAGCAGCTGCCCAGACAGCTTCTGAGGGAAAGGATACACCCTTCCCCAGCTCCATTGTGTTACTGGAAGGATAATGGCACATGCTAACAGGCAGCCAAAGAATCAAAAATCTGACAAACACATCGTTCCCAGAAGCCGAGCACTGAGGCTGCTCTCGTTAGCAGAGCTGACACTGTGGTGAGGCCAGCACCCAGCAGTGTGTGCCGGGGTGTCAGCTTCCCCTGTTTTTCTTGCCACCTTGCAGGGTGTGATGTTTTCTTTCTGTGCTCTCCAATGATCTGCCTTGGGATGCTTAGGCTGAGCAACGGCAAGGGGCTCCTGCCATGTGTGTTGAGAGAGCCTGGAGTCTCCTTAGAGCAGGGATGAGAAGTGCAGGCTGCAGCACTGACCCTTGTCCCAGAGCAGCAGTGGGTGTTGCATCAGGCTCTTCTAGAGTTAGGAGAGTTAGATTTTTTTTCTTATGGTTATAATTTATCTCAGGGTTTTGCCTGGACTCCCCAGCCCTCTCCTGGCCAGTTCCATAAAGCACAGCAGAAAGAGGTTTCAGAAAGATAGATACCACAGTCTGTGGCACAAAGGTTTAACTTAAAAGGGTTGTATCCATCCATAAATAGTTCTTTTCTCTGCAGCACTCATCTTGGATGCCAACTCCTGTTTGCATGGTGGAGTTTTAGGAATTCCTTTGAGAAGCTGAAATGGCTGTGGAAGAGGTATAAATGCTGCCAAGTGGCAAATAACTAAGTCTGGAGAAACCTCGCACAGAGTTGTATGCTGGGGAAATCACAGCTCCGGATTTGGTCTGATGGGAGAAAGCTCTGGGAGACTCATCTGGATTTAGAGTGACCCAGACTCATCCTCTGAGAAGGAGCTGAGCTTGCCTGACATGCCCTACAGTGCCCAAGCCTTCTCCAGTCCATTGATATCATTAACATAATTCTGATAAGCTTGGCACGCTTATTTAGCCTGCAGATCCCTCCTTTCTCACATGCAGGAGTTGCCTGATTGTGCCCACCACCATTGTGGATATCTCAAAAGCAGCCCCCTCTCTCTGCAGTCCCTTGCCTGGCAGGCAGGGGAAACAGGAGCCAGGAGAAATTTCCCCACCTGGGGGGTGAAAACACAAGGCCATAAGTAGAAAGCAATGCAGCTGGACAGGTTGGAGAGGCCAATGCCATCATCCTATAGCAGCCAAGGGAAGGATGAGTGGCAAGTCCCTGTCCCTCCAATGTCACCTCGGCACCTCTGCCGCTGGCTCACGGCTCTCTTGCACGTCCCAATGCTGCCATCTGTAGCACGGAGCTCAGCTCCTGTGCTCCCCAGCACAGCAGCTGGAGCGCTGAGAGCTGAGCAAGGAGACCACAGCACAGCTCAGCTTCACCAAGTTTGGTTTTGTAAAAGTCCAGACAAACAAATCCCCGCCTGGGACTTGGCTTTTTCAGTCCCGGGAGAGGCTGTTGGCTTCTATGTCCGCTGAATTGCATTTTCAGTAGTCTGCCAAGGGCATCAGAGCCTGGGATAGTCATTATCATTCTGCTTATCTGCCGGAAATAAAACAAACACATTTAATAATATCAGCACTGTGGCCCATACAGTAAGGGGGTCTTAACCAGGAAAACCATGGATTCCTGTAGGACCAGCCAGTGAGGATCACAGTCTCCCATACATGCAGGAATGGGGACAGCAGTTAATGTTTTTAAGGCACTTACCCTGAGAAGAGAGGGGAATGTGCAGCCATTCCTCCCTTCCCCGGCTTGGATTCACAGTAGCACATGCTGGATGTCGGTGTAAACCCCTCATCACTGGAATCCATTTCATTGCTGCTCGTTGCTTGATATCTTTCCATGACAGCAAATACGGACAAAGGCTCACTCACCCTGCTCCCAAATCCCTGTATTGTCCCCAGCAGGGAAAGGAACCGGGGCATGCTGTGCTCAGCACAGTAGCATCCCAAGCCTCGCCAGTCCTGGGATGCCATGAGGTGGAAAAGTGGCTGTGACAGAGCCGGCATCAGCTCGTTTCAGGCCAGGCTGTGACCCACAAAAAATGAAACAAACAAACAAAAAAAAAACAGAAAGAAAAAGAAATCTCTGGTGGTCAGGGTGAAGCTTAGCACTTGTTGGAGCCACCATTTCTCCTCTACCACCTCCCTTCTCCCTGGACCTTGCCATAGATGTGCCTCCTGGTATCTCCCTCAGCTTCGGGACACCCCAGCCTTCCTTCATGCCTTAAACACATCTGCCCTTGCTGGCTCACAGCCTGAAAGCCTGTCTGCCCCCATCGCTGCTGCACACCAGCTCCATCACGTCACAGCTCAGGCCCGTGGGCAGCGGCGGGGCTGGATTAGCCCAGCACGCATGAACGAGCTGACCCTGCCGGGCATCAGCAGGATTTGCTGCTCCCCATCTCCCTGCTGTGCCTGGCAGCTCACTCTGACCAGAGACCTCAGGCTGCTGGTGAGGTCAATCCCTGCACACATGGGCTCTATATAGACCCCCCTGGCTGTGCACTCGGGTGGGTCTGCGGTGAGGGGCCGGCGAGCGAGATGGCATTGAGGGTAAGCCCTGGGGACAGGATGTGGCACAGCCTGACCTGTGTAGGGAGGGTGGGGGGTGACGGCACGGGTCAAGTCGTGGATAAAGGAAAGTAACAGAGAAAGGCAGAAAAGGATAGAAATCCTGAAGGATATAGGGGTTATGCTTACAGTCCTGCTCCTCTATGTCAGGCAGCTCCAGGCTATTGCAAAACAGCTTCACGGTGTTCGATAAAGGGCAATAGGACAGATTTTCATCTTGGTTATACCAGGGCTGGTCTGGGGTAATGCTGCTCTAATGACAGCAGTTTTGACTTGGAGGGTTTTAGCTAGCTGAGACCAAAACACAAGCAGTGCTTTAGTGAAGGATACCTGTGCATTGCCATCCATCGCTGCTGGGACAGTAGGCAACAAGGAGTGAATGGTTAGGTCCTGTGGATGTGGTGTGTCTTTTGCTGGGGTTGTTGTAATGATGACAAGCTAAGGGTCAAGGGGAGGTGAATCTGGGTGCTGCCATCACCACTCGCTGTTTGAAATCAGAACTCAGCTCCAACAGCTCTCTGTGTCTTACGGGGTGAACACTGGGGTGGTCAGAGCCTTTGAGTGATCATGTGTGGGTTCACAAAGCTGCCCTCCAAAAGTAGCCAGACGTGAAGGTCTTGGGTTGGTCGTTGCCATGTCTCAGTTCCTGCCCAAAAACATGAATATCCCAAAAATGCATTGGAAATAGGAAATCATGTCAGAGAAAGAAATAGGGGAGTGAAAGTCCTGAGGTATTGGGAGGGAGAGATAGGAATCCAACTGGCAGTGGAGACACCAAGGCAGAGGAAATTTTCCCAGTGTGAGCAGTAAGTTTGGGAGGGGGGATGCTCAGCAATGCAAGATCATTAGAGTGCAAAAAAAAGCGAGATAAAGTGGCAAATACTTCTTATTAATACGAATTATTTAATAAAACTATGAATTATTAAAAAAGGAACATTTTCCAGCTCATTTTATGCAAGTTTAACCTTGGAGATGGGAAGAACAGGTGGAACAGGGCAGGATCTTGTGGGAAGAGTAAGCCATGTAATGGTGGATGAGTTCAGGCTGCATGCCACTTTGCACCTATTCTTCTGTTTCAAAGCATCACTAGGTTTTCCGCTTCAGATTTTGTATTGCTCAGGCACAGAGAGGAGCAGAGAGTCTTTGTATCCTGACAACAATGAAGGCATTCATGTTCTCCTTTAATTTTTGCTTTCTGATCCCATCCAGCTCTTTACAAAAGGCCTTGGGGACAACAAATCTCACCTCATCTACTGGATGTCATAGCAACTTGATTTCTTGTCAGTTTAGAGCTTCTGAGATTATTTAAGAGTGAGAAAAAGACTGGGGCAGAGAGTGTGCCTTTGTGGGGAGGGAGGATAAATAAGAAGACAAAGAGAGGGTTAGAAAGTGTATCGAGTAAGTGAGGCAGTGCACCTGTGTCACCTTGCCATGCTTCACCAGCACCTCCTTGTCTGCAGTTCGAGGCCCTGTACCCAGAGGGAATCTGTCCTGGATGGAGCATCATCGTCAAGGGTGAGACCAGTTCCAGCTCAAGCATGTAAGGACACTGTTCACAGCTCTTCTGGCTTGTGAGACCCAGCAGCATCACTTCACATCTCTCCATCACTTCTTCCTCCCATTGTCTTAGGTTTGAAATTAATTTGTTGTGTGATCCTGGAGACCAAATTGCTCTGCACTTTAACCCTCGCTTCTCCAGCTCCAGAATCATCTGCAACTCCTTCCTCGACAGCCACTGGGGGAAGGAAGAGGTTAACAGCACCTTCCCCTTCAAAGCAAAGGAGCTGTTCCAGGTAACCCCTTGTCACACCACCAGTCTCCTCAGGTGTACCAGGAATGACCCATCCAATACTGGGGTTTTCCTCATGGATCTAGCCCTGTCTTTCCTACCAGCACCATACCCAGCAACACCCCCTCTCTGGCTCTGTCCTGTGGGAGTATTTCTGTTGTACCCTGATGATTTACACCAGACTCTGGCACAGACATGCAGAGCTCCAGTAATAATTCCTGGATGTTGCATTTGTTTTCAATGTAGTCATTGCGTTCCTACCAGTTTCTGTTATCATGAAACAAAAAACTCAGTTATTTCTTCCTCTTGCCCAAAATGGTGAGTTGTGTGTGTGTGTGTGCTAGCTCTGGCAGGATTTTGAAGCACTCACTGACATGATGGAAGCTGGATGAAGGTCCAGCAGGGATATGTTGCCACACGAACCTAACACAGTCTCTCTTTCAGGTTGAAATCTACTCTGACCAGGACTATTTCCACATTTTTATCAATGAAAACAAAGTCCTACAGTACAAGCATAGGCAGAAGAATCTTTCATCCATCACCAAGCTGCAGATTCTCAATGATATTGACATTTCTTCAGTGGAAATCACCAAACGAGATCTTTACTAGAGACAAGAGTGGAGACACTCTCATGGACCATTCCCCCTTAAGCTCCTGATCCATCCAGGGACCATCTCCTCCCCATCTCCACATGCCAACACCAGTCAGGAAGACAGATTTACATGTGTCCTCATATTGGAAGACATGGTCATTCCCATCACAAGCCACAGCACCCAGCCACATCACTAACTGGAGTCCAGACCATCGAAGGCCATCAACGCTTTAGGGTGCACAACAAGCTCTGTAGGTCTCATCATCTTTGCTGTTGGACAGCCTGAGAAATCACCACTGCACATGAAAATCTGCCTTGAGTAGTCTGGACACCTGAAATTGTTTTTCAAACACCTTAGAAATTATGTTTGCACGAGAGTAGGGTATGAATTGGCACTACTCCTGAGCTGGCCACCTGGTGAAGAACATAATGAGTGTGGATGTTAGGGGTGGAAAGGAACATTTCTTTCCAGGAGCTGGGTAAGAATTCTACCATATTTGCCAATAAAATCAACCAAGGAAATCCCTGCTGAGACATCCCTCTGTGGGCCGATCAATCACATCATTCATTCCCTGCCAATCTTCAGACACCTGGCATGAACAAGGGCTGCTAACTGGTCAGGAGGACAAAGCTGAGGTTTGCTTGGTTTTGGCACTGGGAAAGTACTTCATTTTTGCTTTGAAGGCTAATAGAAGGTGAAGGTCTCTTGTAGGCAGATCATCTTGCCAGGTATTGCCAGATTCCTTTCACCAGTTAAGAGATGTTTTCTCTGTGCAAGTTCTGCTGACTCCAGGCTTCTTAGACAGACCCTAAGAGTTATGTAGTGAGTCAGAAAAGGGCAAGAGCTTAAAGAAACACATAAAAACCCATGGTTCCTCCATCATGCACCAGAAATGCAGCTGGACTCCAAAAAAGAGGAACTGAGTTCATCAGGGTCTAGAAACTATGGTAAGTTTGGAATGAACAAAGTGCCATTATTCCCATGGATAGCCTCTGACTTTTCTCTTTGCTCTGCTTTCTTGTTTTCTCCCCCCCTCTTAGTTGTCTTTCAAAACAGTCCACTTGTCCCTTGCACCCTCTTCTCTTTTCCAGCATCTTCCTTGGAGCACAACGTATCTCTGAGTCCTCACCAGGCCACAGCAGCCTACAAGATGTTATTTTTTACTTCATTTTAATGACACGCGTCATAAACAGCAGAATGTCACAGTGTTAAATCTGAACAGGAACTTATTCCAAAGATGCAATTACAGCTGCCCCGAAATCACTCCTTTGTTTCTCAGACTTAAGACAAACCACATTCCTGATACAAAAGGCAAAGATAATCCTGCCTTGCCAGTCCTTTCCATTGAGGAGAAATCACTTAGTGAGAAGTCAGCTCTGATCCCTTCTTGTCTTTGTGTGAGACCTCTGAAAGTAACAGCTTTGATTCAGCCTTTTCTCCATGTTCACATTGGTCATTCCCATCTGCCTCTTGCAAGTTTCAAGGACTTGTGAGGAAGAGGTGGTTGTAGCAAACCACAGCATCAGATGCACAAAGTTGACATTCGTGAATGTGTTAGAAAGTTTGTAATATTTTTCCAAACTATAAAAGAACACTAGCTGGAAACCATCCTGTTCTTCTGGCAAAGAGCTCAACGGGAACACAAAATGGGGCCAAATGGTACCTTTTCCCTCCAAAAAGAATGGAAAATATGATTTGGCAGTAACGGCATTCTTGATTGCAAGTCAGGAAAGTTGGAGATGGTGAGAATTCCTCCAGCCTGAAACCACCAGGACAAGAGGACTGACTCAAATTCTGGTAGTCAGGATGTAACTCAAGGGTTCAACAGACTTTGCTCCCAGGGCCATCCTTTCAGTAAAACAAGCACAAGCCCAGACAAAATCAGCCCCGTGGGATCTCTGTGTCATCCATCTGATAATACTGAGCAGAAAGAAATCACTTTTTATTTGTGCTTATTTGAGGGCAGACAGAGACAGATCATTTTTCACAGGGGAAAAGTGGTGAAATTTATAAGGGTAATATTTTGTATTTATACGGCCACCAATTGCTTGTATAGCCACTGCTGTAGAAACATCCCACATTGTTCTCCAGAAACAAGCACTGAGGACCACTGACAAACTGGGCAAAAACCATTTCAAGTACAAATAAATAAAGAGATGCCACAGAAATCAGTCAGAGACAGAGATTATTCCCTGACTCCTGGACACATCCGCTCCAGCTTCTGCCAGCAGCTGATCTCACTTCATTGCCATCTGCACCAAGAGAGCCCCATCTCTCCTGACACATCCACATCTCTGCTGCCTTCAGGGTTTTATCTGCTGCCTCCTCCAGCCACAACACAGCCAAGGGTGAAGGGGGCTGCAAAGCAAGAGAGGTCTGGGAATCTACAGAGCATTGCTGGGAGTAAAACTTCAGGGCTGGCTGTTTATAGCTGTTTTGCACAGTTTTATAGGGAATGAAATGTTCTCCTCTGTGACCCTCATCTGTCCCTTAAGGAGAAACTCCAGAAAAAAAAGTAAATCCCCATCATTATTGTGATGTTCAATTAAACACGCAGGATCAAGGCTGGCACAGAGGCTTCTCATGCTGCTATTGAGGGGATCAAAGGGAAAAAATGGATTCTTCTTGCAAATTTCCAACCAGTCTTCCAGTTCATGACCTGGAGCTTGAAACTGGGGAGGGAATTGATGGAGATGAGCCCCTTTCCAGGAGTATTTTTGAAGAGAGTTTGCCTTTTGGAGTGGAAGGAGCTACAGCAGCTGTGGGTGCAGCTCTGGAGCATTCCACCAGAGTTTCACTGCCCAACATCAAGGTCAAGCTCAGTATTTTTGCCATGACTTCACAAGAACCAGCTGGAGGGTTTGAGAGAGAGCAATTGCTGTGGGATGGGATAGGGACTGCCCTAGTCGGGATCTGCAGATAAAGCAGCAGCTGCTGTCTGTAAAGCTTACAGGAGGGATACCTGAAGAAGGGAAATGTCCCTCAAGAGGCGAATTCGACAGAAGTGGTGACCTCCTATGTGGGCTCTCCTTTTCCAACCTATTCTCCTCATTTGGGTTGGATCTGCAGAGCTCAAAAATGCTCTGGCTTGTCCCCAGATCAACAAGGGGAAAGTCAGGCTCATAATCCTTCGTGCTCGAGCTGTTCCAGCACTCCCAGGGCCAAGGTCCCCTCTGGCAGTGTCTTGGATCTCCTGCAGAGCATCTGCTGATGCACGACCAGAGCCACTCCTTGGTGTCACTGACACTGCTGGCAACCATCACACACCCCAGCAGCAAACACTGGCAATTCCTTACAGGCTGGTGAGCAAACAGCTATGTCAGCCACAGTCACATCTCTTCAGCAGAGCAGCAGCCTGGGGACATCGGACTGACACCATCCCTGCCAGTCTTAGCAAGGGACAGTTGAATATCAGACACTGTGTCTTGCCTTGAGTTAGGAAAGATAGCGGAGAAAAGGGCAAGGGCTTGTTGGCAATGAAGTGAGAAAAACTTATAGGAAAGATGTAAAAAAGGAGAAAGTCATACACATTGCATCTACCCCATACTCACTGTGCGGCTTGATGTCTTTTTTTTTTTTTTACGTGACCAGCCATCTTCCAGAAAGAAACCCAAACGCACCAAATCTACCAAATTTGATGGTGGAGGTTTAGCTACTTACAGCTAGAGGGCAGCTCTGGGGAAGAAACGAAGGAGGAGGGCAGTTGTTAACCATTTATCTAACAATTCCCTCTTTCCTCCCATTTCGATGCCCTCATGAGTATATCCTGACAGACAACAGCTGGGCTGCAGCTGAGATCTTCTCTCTACTCATACTAAGCAGATGTGTCATAGTGCAGCTCAGTGATCCTGCCCCATATCTATGGCATCTCTAATTTCCCACATCCCCCAAGGCCTCTCTTTTCCCAACACATTACCACAGAAATACCTGCTAGAAGTGCAGACCTTATCAGCAATTACTTTCTTTGCTACATCTCTGAGTCCTTGTCTAAGAGGCTGCTTATTCAACACTGTGGGCTGTCAGACTTCTTAAATGCTCAGGAGTCACAGGTGTTTGCTTACAGGACTGAGGAACAGAGAGGGCAGATGTTCAGCTTTTTTCTGAAGAGTATGAGAAAAATAAATAAAAGAGGAAATGAGCAGTAGCTGTCAATTCTAGCTGGAAAGAGGCATTTCTGAGCATCAGGCAGCCCAAGATTGCAGCTAGAAAAGAGTGTCAGTTGGAAAGCAGAGGGATGGTTCTTTTATTGCAGTTAAACATAGATTTATAAAGCCATTCTAACTCACAGCATCTCCATCCAGAGTCAGCTCAGACAGGAAAGCACACCTCTCAGTCCTGATCCTGCGTGAGTGGTGGCAGGTACCAGGTGAAGACATTAAAAGCTAGAGAGGGATTGTTTTCTGAAAGAAAGGATCTGCTCTAGAGGTTGAAGAATTGGAAGCTGATGGTATCACTTTATTTGGCAGCTGAGTTATTGTGCATCTCTGCCGCCCGAGGAAAGGGTGACAGAAATTAACCTGGTGCCCAAATTTACTTGCCCTCCAGTTCCACAGTCTGTTCATGACACTCTTGCCAAAGCAAGATGTAATCTATCATTATATTCCTTCAAGCTACATGAACACCACTAGCCAAATCTCTGAATTTACCAGAGCACAAGGAAAAAGCCTATGGAGATCAGGATATTTTCTCTGCATCACACCATTGTAAGGCTGTTTGTGTCTCACAAAGCACTTCAGAATCACAGGGATCCAAGTAAACTATAAAAAGAGCTATCATAACACCCGTGTGCAGGTGAGGGAACCAAGGCATGTGCAGGAAAGGAGAGCAGAAAAAGGAGGGAATCAGGTGTTTTTACCTCCAGCCTTGTATTTTTACCCTGCAGCTCATTGCCTGGCCATGGAGCTTATGGGGATGTCGGGCTGGGATTTGTCATGATCTATCATGTGTTGTCCCAAGCCTTAATGAGACAAAAGGCTCCATGCTGGTCCCCTCCACAGCCCAGGCTACACAGCGTAGCCATTCTCTTGTCTTAAGTGAGAGACCAGGGCTGCTGAACAGTTTCCATCCACCTGCACACAGATACTAATCAACATTTTTCTAGCTTGTTGCATGTTCCAGCCCACATAACGACCAAAGAACCACCAGCATCCCTTCATTTTCTTCCCCTTCCTTGATACATCCCCTCTCCAAAGAAAGGCTTAGCAACTGCTGTGTGATTTACAGCACAAAAACCTTGCTGGTTTCAAAAACTGGGACTAGAACTGAGATGCAGCTATTTCACCTCCTAACCTCCTCCTCCTTTGCACCGAACTGCAGCTATTGTCAGCTTTCATTTCCTGAAGTTGCTCTGTGCTGTGAATACGCACTGGAAACAGAAAGACAGGCGCGGTCAGTGGTGATGAGAGGGCAATGATTGTACTTCCAGTAAATTGCCTGAGCCTTTCCACATGAGTCACTGCACAGAGAGAGGTGAGGCATTAGAGAGCAAAAAAAAGTTTGCAACTGAACCTGACAGAGTTTAACAACCCCTCAAAGCCTCTCCTTGCCCGGTTTTCTATAACTTTAGTTGTGGTGACTCCTTCTGAATAGCAAATAACAACTCACAGCCTATTTTATACTATCAAAACATTAGAGCAGGTTGCTGGAGAGCCTTCAGAGATACGATCGCATTTCTTCCTGCCTCCTAGCTGATCTGCTTTTGAATCCTGAGACCACAAATCTTAAGGAGTTCATGATTAGAAATATAAATTATAGGAAAGCTTATTTTAAAACACATTTCACTTGATTGATCATCAAACCCTTGTTGCAAATGTGCTCAAGTTCTAATCCTCATTGCAACCTGATCCCAGGAGTATCTACTTTATGACAGCTACCAGCATAGTATCACCTAGGCTGAGAGTAAATTACTGTGCTCAGAAAGACAAACTCCCTCCTATTGTATTCTCTAAAAGCTTTGTCTCCTCCCTGACATTTACAGATCTGGGCCCCAAGAGTGTTTTTTTCTCAGAGCTTTTCCTTCCTGCCTCTCTGCATTCCCCCGCTGCAAGCCTCTGCAGCTGGGAAAAGGCAAACAGTGGCAAATTTAAAGCCTTTGTCAGACTTCCCCCATATGGCAATCAGCTGATGGAACCCAGAAAGCTTTGTCATCTAAACCCCCTTTATTAGCCTGTTGCACCTGGATATAGAGCATCAGAGAAGCAATATTGAAATGCAAGTCTGGCATCGTTCAGGTGGAGGAATAGAGGGAGGACTGGCTGCCTTAGCAGCCCCTGCTCATAATACTGCTATATTGGCCTCCCCTCTTGGTGGTTTCAGTGGCAAACTGCTTAGAGTACTGGTGATATGAGATGAAATGGAGTCCCACAAACCTGCTCAGATGACCAGATCTCCTCAATTACCAAATCTGCTTGATTTGAGCTTAAACATGGACGTAGAGGAAATCCCACTATGATGTCAACTAACCCTTGACCACAGCTCCAGGGAGAGAAGGGCTGGATGCAGGCAATGTTAGACAGTTGCTTTGCATGTCAGATGCCACCCCTGCTATGTCCTGGCTTCTCCTAACCTAAAGGCTTGACTTGGATGCTCAGTATCACATCAGAATCTTGCCTATAAATTTGTGCAATGATTTAGGGATCCACAGCACTGATTTCTCCTTAGAAAAAAACAAAAGATTTGTTACAGAGTACATTGCCATCTAGGACTCTCCTTTTAATGAGACAGGATCAAATTTGTCTGGTGTAGTCCTGGGTTTAAGCAGGGACTCTGCAGGAGCACATTCAGCCCTGCATTCCCAGCCTAGTGCTTGCCTGCAGTTCTGCACAAGCCAAAAGCAAAAATATCTGAAAGACAGATTTTTTTCTATCACTCCAATGTCAAAAATGGTGTTTCGTTGTTCATGAGCTGGTGAACATGACATCAGACAAATTCTTCTGTGCAAAATTATCTTTTTATTTCAGCCACTACATTTCCGGAGCACTCAATCTAAAAGGCTTCCAATAAAGAGGACAGAAGACATGGAATTTGGCACATATTTGTTTATGAAAACAGATCAGTGAATATTCTCAGACATAAAAATGCACACATTCTCTGTTTAAAATCCTCCAAAGGACACTTGAGATAGTTTAAATGTTTCATTCTTTGTTGGAGATAGAAAACTAGTGGGAGAAAAAAAGATTTTCACTCTCATGAAAGCAATTACAAACAATAAACATCAATTCCCAGATGGTTTTTATTTGCTTTTCTATTTTATTTTTGAAGAATCTGAAGTGCACTTGGCATCTTCTTTGTATTGCTTTTGATTGTGTGCAGCCTTGGCCTCTTACCTCCTCCTGGATTCACAGCCGCATCAAAGCGCTGACATCCGCAAATGCCACGCCAGAACTATGATGAGGACCCGAACCAGAGGGACGGAAATAACTCTTGTCCTCCCCAAAACTGCAGTGTCGGAGCAGCGAGGGCACAGGGATGGAGCTGTCACCAGCAGAGGGAGCGGCAAAGCCGGCTCAGAAGTCCCCAGACCGATGGCACACAGAATTTGGGGAGTTTAGTTGCTGGGTTAGTGATTTGTAAGAAAATGTCCCAGAAGACTGACGCTTTTCTTTGTCCAGTGAGAGTTAGCAAACGGTGATGCTGTTACTCTCTCCTGATGGCAAGAGAGCCAGAGAGTAGATTTCAGTGTTGCTCAGTATTAGAAATGCTCACACACAACACCCTGAGCTGCAGTGGCAGCAGGGACCTCGAAGGGAGGAGGAGTGTGTGCAGCACAGGGACAGATGTGGGGGCTGGTGGAGTCTCCCTTACCCGAGGTCCTCCTATCTCCATGCCATCAGTCAAAAAGTGTGAGAGGCAGAAGGGCTAAGAGGCAATGAAGGTAGGTTTTATTCAGTGCTTTCCAAGGCCAGTCGAAGCAGCACCTCTCAGCAAAATCAAGCTGGGAAAGATTTCACCGGTGTTGGTGTTCCCTCCTAACTTCGAGCTGGCGTGCTCCTACCTCACCTAACACAAGCAGCACCATGGCAGTCCATCCTGGTAGCGCCAATCCAGCCCCTCCTTGGCTGAGACAAGCCTTAATTTTGTTTCATCTCTGTGAAGTGAGCAGACCCCATTCCACATGTCTGCTGGGCAAGCACAGAGGTAGAAAGCAGCTATGTCTTCAAAGCAGGTCTTTGCATCAAACTATGACAGCTGAGACACTCGGGAATGTCAAGATATGCACTGGAAGGAAGCTAAGAGAGCAAAGTGTCCTTTGGTTGGGTGCCAGCCACCACACAGGAGTCAAGGATACACATGTATCAGACCCAAATCTCAGCAGGGAGTTTGGACACTGTCCCCTTGGACCCAGCCAGGAGAAACGTTTGAGTGGAGAGAGCACATGAGTAACTATAAGTAGATGCACAACACAAGATTTGCTCCACTTTCCCACTCTCAAGGTCCAGCATAAGCTGGAAAGCCTTGGGCTTGGGAGAGGCAGAGCATCACTGCAGCTGTGAGGCACCCAGCTCCTGCTGCAGTGGGGAGTGAGGAGGTTGTGCTGAGAGAGCAAGACTAAATTTACCCTGCCTGGGGACTCTGATGTGCAGAGGGCAGAGCAGGTTTGGGCACACGTAGCCAGCTTGGGAAATGTGAGGGTTTTTGAGATTCTGGCAAAGCCCCAAAGTGGCTGACTCACTCCTCCTCTCAGGTCAGATGTTCACAGCTGTAACTCCGGTGAGACCAGTGGGTTATTTCTGATGCACATTGCTGTATGATCACAGCTCAGCCTGTTACCCCTGCTGCTGAAGGATGGCTACTGTCTCCAGTGGGCTTTATTTAGCTTGTACTTCAAAGCTGTTCCATAAGAGGAGAAATAATTCAAAAAGGGTACGGCATTTCTTTTTGTTGGAGATTCCTCATCATCTGAGTTATCTGGTGACTTTGAACTTGTCAGAATCAATTAACTCATTATAATCAATGTCTGTCCTCTCTGTCAGCTGTACACAGCATATAGATTTGTCATTTGCTGTTAGAGATGACTTGGCACTTGAGAGTTGTTTCAATGGCTGCAGAAACAGATTCATTCTAATTATATCAAACCATTGATCAATTTAGTAATCTCCCCTTTAAGTTGAAAAGATTCCTTAGCAGTAAGTCATGTGGGTTACAAATAAAGTGCTTGGGGGAGGGGGGGGAGATGGGGGGAAAGAAGTTAACTGTATTTATTAGCTTGGACATATGGAAGGCAGCTACCTGAACAAAACAAGGCCTGGAATATTTCTGCACTCTCTAATTTATATTCTGTTAATGCTCTACTAAAAATATTTAGTTAAACACCTCCATTCTGTGTTTTCTGTATGTAATGGGTCAAGGGAAGCTGACAGTGGCTGGCAAGGGCTTGGACACATGGAGATTTCCAGTTGCCAGTTCTGTCCCTGTCCTGTGTAGTTGCCTGTTTGCAACAAATCTATTTGCTTGTGGAGCAACTGTGAAATTCCAACAGCCTTTAGGTATCCGTGAGAATACCTGTGCATTTCACTGCATGGAATTAAGTGCTCTGGGCAACACTCTACAATTAGTTTGTAGAAGCTGGTTGTCTCTGAAGACCTATAAATCCACATACATAAAGCTATAAGGGAATGAGCAGTGACATGCTTAAAGCAAATGCATTCTCATGCAGAAGAAGTTTATATGCTGATCACATTCCCCTGCCTTCCCAAATGTGGTTCCACTGCTGATCTTTCTTTCATTTCACGTAAGGCTGACCAAAAATATTTACTTTATTCTTTCACATACATAGACTAAAATGGATGGGGAATTTCCCAGTGAAATCAAGGGCATTCACCATTCAGTGACACATAGCCTCCACCTGGGCTGTTACCGTGCTCTCTCTCAGGGAAGACAAAGAAAGAGAATTAAAATTAAACACCTTGGGCAGAGGTATCAGGTCCTCTCATCGAATATTTTCCCCTGTGCTTCACGGGCATCCTCTGAACACTTATAGTCAAAAGCTTAATTTTACAAACCAACCTTGTTTCCCAAACGAGTCCTTCAACTTTTCAAGTGACTTTTCCCATGGCCCATTCTTTGCACTTCTTCAGTTTAATAGAAAAGACCAAAAGTTGGGTTTCTTTGTGGAGCACTCCTCGCTGTGGTGGTGTTAACCTCTGGTGTGCCAGGCTCTGCCAGAGTCAGGATCATGGATGATGACCAGAAGTGAAGCGCCCGGGTTCCTCCCTACCCTACTGGAGCTGAGCCCAGGGGCCCCAGGAGAGGAGGAGGGAAACATCAGGAATAATTCACGACTGTGCCAGACCCCACAGTCCGTACCCGGTCTCTGCCCGGCCCGGGCGGAGCTGTCCCTTCAGCACCACGGCCGGGGCTGTCCGGGAAGCGGCTACCTCGGTTCGGCTCGGCTCAAATCTACCAGGGGCTCAGCTTGACTGTGCCTATCACGGCCCGGCTGTGCACAGCTAGGGTCGGCTCGGCTCCGACCGGCGCGGCTCAGTCTATCCCAGCCCGGCTCGGGGAGCGCAAAGCGGACGGGGACACGTAGAGGTGTGGGAGTGGATTGGGGGGTGGGAGTAAAGAGGGAGGGAGGGTGATGGATGCTCCTTGTGCCTGCGGGTGTGCAGGGCACCTGTAGGAAGGTGCGTGCAGGGAAAGTGTGCGCAGAGTGTGTGTGCGCTGGAGGGGGTGTGTAAGGGCTGTCGAGGCTTCCGCGTGTGTGTGCGCGGAGGGGGAAGGACGGGACTGTAGTGCCTGTGCGGTGTGTGCGGAGTGTGCAGCCTTTGAGGGGCTGTTGTGCGTGTGCGGACTGTGCAGCGTTTGAGGGGCTGTGGTGCGTGTGCGGGGTGTGCCGCGTGTGCGCGCCGCGGGGTGGGCGCCCGGCTCGCGGTGCGGTGGGTGCGTGGGTGCGAGCACGCGCGTGTGGCAGCGGGTCGGGCGCTGCCGCCGCACACACAGACACGGACACACGGACACGCACACACACGACAGAGCTACTGGCAGGAGAAGCCCGGCCCGGCGCTGCCCGCCCTCCACCCGGTGAGTGCCGCCACGCCGCGGGACCGCGAGAGAGCCGGGGAACCGACGGGGACCGGGGGGCTGGGGGCAACCCGGGGTCCGGCAGCGCGGTCGCGGGACACGCAACTTTCTCAAGAAGAAGGGAGAGAGCGGAGGAAGTGGCGACGGCCCGAGGCTGCGGCTGCTCTCCGGGCTGCGGGGGGACCGGGGCGCCTTCCTTGTCATCCCGACGGAGGCGCCGTTTCCCCGCGGCCGAGCGCGGGGCCCCCGCCGGCCCGGCCCGGTGCCGATGCCGCGCTGCCCAGCCCGCTCGCCTCGCACTACGGCCGCTTCTCAACTAAGTTGCGCGTGAGCCATTGCTGGCCCGGCAGGTCCCGGCAAGGGCAATCTCTGCACCGAGCCCCCGCTCACCCCTTATCTCCGCACTCTCTCTTGCAGGCAGGGCTCGCCATGCCCGGAGCGCTGGGAGCAGCGCGGCAGGCTTTGCCCCGTTAACCCAGGGCACCCGGGGGGGCTCAACCATGGATTCGTTCCCCCCCGTCCCCGGGCTCCCCCCTGGCCCTCTACAGCTCTGGCAGGAGGAGAACCAGACCCAAGGCGGGCTCTGGAATGGGAGCCAGGAGCTGGGGTGGGAAGAGCTGGAGAAGATGCTCTTCCTCTTTGCGAAGGAGCCCGTCACCATCAGCCTCACAGTGATGTACCTGGTGTCCTTTGTGGTGGGCTTCGTGGGCAACATCATGTCCATCAGGGTGCTGACCCGCAAGCGCCGGAGTCGGATGTCCAGCCTGAGTGCCACCCGCAGCCTCCTCATCAACCTGGCGGTGTGTGACCTCATGGTGGTGTGCATCTGCATGCCCATCACGGTGGGCAACCTCATCTACAAAGCCTGGGTGTACGGGGACTTCCTCTGCCGGGCAGTGCCCTTCATCCAGGCTGTTTCTGTCTCCGCCAGCGTTCTCAGCCTGACCGTCATCAGCGTGAACCGGTACTACAGCGTGCACAATCCACTCAATGCACGGTCTTTTTTCACCCAGAAAAGGATCCTCAGCACCATCCTGATGGTGTGGTTGTTGTCCTCAGGGATATGCATGCCCCTCATCTTCATGAACAAACGGGATGAGATTGGGGTGGTGGAGGGCCTGCCCTTGGTGTTTTCCATCTGCAGGGAGATTTGGCCTCAGGAAAGGCTCAAGCAAGCCTACAACTTTCTGCTCTTCTGTGCCCTCTACTGCCTGCCAGTCCTGTTCAACATGGCCATCTGCTTCCTCACGGTGCGGCGGCTGTGGAGCCGCAGCAGCCAGCTGAAGGATGGCAGTGCCCTGAACCGATCCCTGCCGGCCTCCAGGCTGAAGATCCGGAAGAAGGTAGCGCAGATGGTGGTAGCCCTGGTCCTGCTGTTTGCAATCTCCTGGCTGCCTGTCTACCTGATGGACATCTGGATTGATTTCAACATCCCCAAATCTTTGCAGGATGTGACTCCTTCTCCTTGGATCCTGCAGCTTAGACCTTTTGCCCAGTGGCTTGGCCTCACCAATTCCAGCCTCAACCCTATATGCTATTGCTTTGTTGGGAACCTCTACAGATCAGCCAGGGAAATGAAGAGCAAATACCACCAAAGAATGGTTTCTCTCTTTAACTTCTCTCTATCTGAAGGGACAGCTCATTCCTCAGTCCCAGAGCTGCTCTCTTACCGGAGTTCAGTGGAGCCAGCAAGGAAAACACCCTTCACTACCCCCACCAAGGGCAGGAGATGTCAAGGAGTTCATGGCCATAAGAACAAGTGTGAACACTTGAACTGCTGCCAGCATCCACCTCTCAACACTGTCTCCAGTGAGAACACTTCCTTGTAATTCTGCTCAGGAAGTGCTCCTCGTAGCCTCATCTGCATTTAAGGACTCTAGGGGTCTTTCTGAAACCGATGTTTTAATGATGGAAAAGAACTTTCTTCTAATCACTCTTGACACCAGTTCAAAAATACTGTGACAGGGAAAGAAACAGGTAACGAGAGAAAAAGATGATGTATTTTAACTCAGATCAAATTTTAAGACAAATGATTTTTTCTGGGGACAACTGGATGTGTAGCCCGTTGCCCAGTCAACAGTCACATAATTAGATAGATCAAGTTCCCAACGAGTGAGCTTTCTCTGCAGCTCCATCTCTGCATGCAGAAATGCTGTTTGGATACAGCAACAATTTGGCTGCTTGCTGCTGCTCACCCTTGCTGATGAAGAGCAGTGATAAGAGGCACTCTCTGCTCCAAATGCATCAGTTGTAGTTGCAAGCGGTGAAGAAAAGCTGGAAACAGCATTATAAAAAGTAATAGTAATGAAGAATTTCACACATTTTACCACTTGAGATTTCATTGTCTGATCGTATTGTTTCACTCCTCCATGCAAATCAATTTTCTTTATGTGAAGAGACAGTGTAAGAAGTACTAAAGCAACTATCACCACTCCACATTTGGGAATTCAGACGAGATAATGTGGCCTCAGAGGTGATTTAGGAAATGCAACAGGAAAATATTTTTGGGGCATCAGCTCTCTTTCTTAGTGTGATATTCCTGTGTGTGTGTAATGGAAAGAACTGGGCATCTATTAACGTGATTTGCACTTGAAAAAACAGCCTCGTTCAGCTGTGCCTGTACCAAACAAAGTCAATGGCACGTGAAAATGAAAATAGAAAGTGGTTTATAGCTAATAAAATCAGAAACAACTAATGCAATGTTATTCGTCTGAGAAGGAGCGAATCAAAGCATTTGCTTTTCCTGAGGATCACAAGTAGGTTAAAACCTATTTCTTCCATCATCTCCTTTGATAAATAAATTGTGTACTTTTATTATGTTAGCATCGAAAGGCTCCAGAAAAGCTTGAGCGTTCTGATGTGCTGAGCACTGGATCTGTATTCAGAAAAAAAAAGGAGGACTTTTTCCCTAAGATCTGAGTGAAAACACATCAGACCAGGCAACAGGTAGGAGGAAAAAGATGTAAAACAAAGACCCAAAAAGCTGGAATGAAATCAGAGATGAGCCCCTTACCTGTGCCTGCCCAATGTCAGATGTGAGGGGACATGCACCCTATCTCCTTATGCCAGAAGAGTCCATGGCCCAGTCTGGCTCCCTGTGCCCTAGCACCCAGCACATCTGGTCTCTCATCTGAGCAAACCCCAGACCCAACACAGCAGTGTGTCTGGGAGAGGATTTTTCATTTAATGGAACTCAGGCTTTTGATGATTGAGGGCTTTTTGCTTTTCTTTTTTCAGCTTTTTTTTTAAATTTCTGAACAAGTGAAGGATGTTTTGTGAAATCTAAATTTCTGCTGACTTCCAGGGGGCATTTTTTGCACACAAAAAAATAGAAACAAAAAATTAGCCATTCAACCTAACCTTTGCAAGCATCACTCAATAGTATTTTATGTTAACAACGATCCGCCTGGAAAACAAGATTCCTCCTTGCTAGGCAATGCCATCTACAATTTGTATTCTCTTTGTATGGGTGCAAAAAGACATTAAAACTACCCAGATTTATGGCTTTTATGTGTGCTGGAGATGAGAATTCTGCATTTTTGCTGGTGTTATAGGAGTGTACCTACTGTCTCATCTTTTAGTAGCTGTGGAGAAAAGACTGTAGAAATTTTATTTCCTCTTTGAAAGCATATTTTTAGGGCTGGTAAAATGTGGCAGGCTGAGGACTATCACAAGCTCACTCTAAATGCCCCCTGACTGCAGGTCCTGTAAAGACATGTCCTCCATCCCCAGACCAGATGTGGCACAATACTGAAACTTCCCTACATTTCACTGACCAAGGTATTTAATCCTACCCTGAATAAACCACAATCAAAGGATTACGGAGATGCCAGACCAGCTCCCTTCCATGTGGTGACCTGGCTCTGAAAATGTCCAGGCAGTCAAAGGTTCAAGAAATCCACGTTTTATTATTCCAGAGGAGGATTTTTTTTCCCCCGAGTTTATGAGCTAATGCATGGGTCCTGCCAGAAAGTCTCTGTACCCTCCACAGATGTAGAAATACCAGAGGCTGTGTTCTCCTGAGTGCAGCTGGGCCTCCCCCTCCTGATGCAGAAGTCCATGCCTGCCTTCAGCTCCACAGCACTCCTGATTGCTGAGATATACTCTGGTAAAGGCCACTGCCACTGGGCAAGGTTATCTCCTCTTCACACTTTTAAATGTATTTTGCAGTTTCATTCAGTGTCCCTGTTTTCCTATAATAAATTTGAATTGCTCACTTTATCTCCTCTTTGTCTCCTTGGTCACTCCCTCTCTATCCCTCACACTCCAACTGCTCCTCCACTGTCTCTACATCGAAATCTCCCCCTGCCTCTGTTATCACTCTCTGCCTGTGAATTCTCCTCGCTCTAATGACTCATTCATGTCTTCACTCCCCTGATGAAAAACCCCTTCCTGCCTTGCTGGTCTGAATGGCTCCTTTTGTGCTGCAGACACCTGTTTGCTGTGGAAAGCACTGATTTATTTTGCAGGGCTTTACCCGACGGCTGCCAGGTAGTAATGGATTTCGGTCACTATCACCCAAGGGTAAATGAAGAGTAGTGACGTCAATATGAAAGCCATACAGCATCCCATGAGCCACCAAGGCTCTGGCAGTGATTTTATTAAGCTAAACAGGTCTGGGTAATGCAGCAATGCCTGGGTGACTCATGCTGGATCCCAGCGAGGTGAAACCTCAGCATTCGGGAAGGTGGCTTTTTCCCTCTCCTATCTGATAAAAGATCTCTTTATATTTAGGGATGAGAAGACATCTGAGTGTCCTCCAGGCCACACAAGGTCCTTGTTTCAGACCTCAGGTGCTTTAATAGGCATTCAAGGGACTCCTGGTCCTTCAAGGAGCCAGGAGCGGACACCGCTCTGGCTGGTGAACACAGATGGTTTTCTCATAGGAGCTCGAGCCAAATGTCCCTCACCCAGTGTGTGGCTCAGGAAATGTGTTTCGCTCTAAATGCACCCAGGCAGACTGAAAATGTGAATTTTAGGTGTCTCAAGGACATTTTCTTGCAGCAATGCTGCTAATGCATCTCAGTCCCACTCTTCCCCCCATGGGTCTTTCTTCTCTGCTTTGCCATTTGAATCAATACAGGCGTTTTACCACATTACCAAAATAGGATGTTTAAAGCAGCTTTACTTAGAATCACTGGATCATTTCAGTTGCAAAAGACCTCTAAAATCATTGAGTCCAGCAATTAACCCAGCACTGCCAGCACCCCACTAAACCATGTCCACGGGTGCCACATGTACACATCTTTTAAATCCCTTCAGGGATGGTGACTCTACCATTGCCCTGGGCAGCCTGTTCCAATGCTTGAATCTATTTGCTGTGATAAGGACTTACAGAGCGTTGCTGTTTGGTAACTCCCTCTGGGAATATTCCACGGTCTGTTCTTGTACTGTCAGTGCTGTCTCAAAGAGGTGGCAGGTTTATTTTCTGCCTATGAACCATTGGGGAGATGAAAAAAGAGGCAATCTTTTGTACCAGGTATCACAGAGGTACATACAATCATGACTGGTACATAGCCCTTGTATGGAAATTAATGAATCACTGTTCCTTATAATAAAATACTCAGGGGAAGCCAGTGAAATGATTATACAGCTTGTATAAGGGCAGGGCAGCACTTCTCACATCATGGCAGCCACTGGGCTCATGGGCAGAAGAGGTGGTGAGGGCTGAAAGCCACAGAAAGGGTCCAAGAGGAGACTTCTCTGTTCACAGCAGAAAAAGCCATCAATGGTTATTAAATACAATGATGAAACTTTCTAGAGGGCACTGGGTATATAGCCTATAGCTGCCACACTTGCTCCACCATTAGGGACAGGCTGCTGGGCTGAGCATCATTATCTGTTCACTACTCATTTTTCTTACATTCCTGTGTAAAAATCCCCTCCACTTTAGCCTGAGATCTTTAAAGAGTAGGGTGAGAGCAGAAGATGATTTCAGACATGGCATAATTTGATCAGCAAAAAAACTGTACAGGAGAGAGTCACCTGGAGGGAAGACACGTTAGTGCTGACACAGCACAGGCTGAGAAATGTTCACTCAGTTGTTTCCAGAGCAAGAGATGAGGAGCCCCAGGGGATGGTGCACTGTGCCCATTCTAGTGCAACCCAATAGAATCTACAGATCCATCCCTCTTCTAACATCCATCAGCACCTTCAATGTGTCAGAACCTTCACTGCAACAACCCTGAGCATCCCAGAAAGAATACCCTCCAAAGGGAAACTCCTGCCTGCTGGTGTTTTACATACTGTTCTCACAGATGCTGGGATTCAAGCTAGGATGGAAGCTGTCTGGTGAGTTACCTGCAACACCGGCAGATCCAGCATGGTTCCTGTGTTTTCTCCTACATTCCCCCCACCACAGCATGTCCCATATACAATTCCTGAGCTCTTCTGACTTGAAATATCTAAAAGAACAGAGTGAGTATCTAAAAGAGAAGGGAGAGTGCAGGACTTTCCATGTTTCCTGTGCATTGTGATGCCGTTGCTATAAAAAATCAGGGAACTACTGGTGTGAATTTTCTAGGAAAAACCAGTGCAACTCAGTTTACCTTTGTGATTATATTCAGCATGAAAATAAATCCCTGGTGGCTGCAACAAGAACAAATAAAAGAACAGCTACGAGCAGGTACTGCCGAAAGGATTGCTGGAGCCCTCTGGGAAAGTCATCCTCCAGCTTGCCTGACATGTATGGGGATTGTATAAGACTTTCCCATACTTTCTGGGAATGAGTGATTACTGGTTAGGTTAGCCCAGGGGCACAGGAACTGCAGTAGTTGCTTTCTCTGCCTGCTAAACATCTTTAAGCAAAGTCCTCAGATTCAGAACTGACACAACATAGCTGCAAAAGTCAGTGCAGCTTCATGCAACCACCCATTTCCAGGCTTCCCTGCCAGCACCCTAAGGAGGCTCCTGGCTGCCTTGGTTTAGGGATTNCTTGAAACAAACAGGAAATATTTTTAAATATTTCAGCAATAAAGATGGATGCAGCAATTGCAGAGAACTTTTTTCCACGTGAGGAGTCTACACCAGTCTTCCTGTTTGGTGTCTCTTGCTGATTGCAAGACACCTCTGGAAGAAATCAATACCCAGAGCACACTGGTAAGGAGGTGGCTCAGAACTGCCAGAGCGGGGGGTACTGATTAGCTTGTGATTATCCTCACTCCATGGGAAAGGAAAAGGCTTCATGGGGCTCCAATATGACCTTTTATTTCAAATGTTTTCTATGGCCAGCCTTTTCCCTCTTACCTCATTGCACCCTGACTAAGACACCTGGTTTATGCTGCAAACTGGTGTGTGTGTGAATTACCCAAGGATAATTTATTTTTAAAAATATATATGAAATACTTCTGCACCTGAAAATTCCAGGAATTAATTAACAGCTTGTCCCCATATGCCTTATCCTTGTCTCTGTGAGGTTTTATGATACTGAGAAGCACAAGCTGCTGTGTGCACTGTAGGATAAAATAACCAAACTTAAATCATTCCTTTATCAGGCAGACATTTCCCAGCTCCAGCCCTCTGCCAGGCTCTCTGGGTCCAATCTGCAGAGCAGTGAGCAGTGGCCTTGCCCTGCCACTGCAGGAGGTGGCTGTTCCATGCCTGCCCAAGCCCCTCCAAACACGAAGGACCACATCTCCATGCAGAGCCACCAGGGAGAATTCCCAGGCTGGCTCCAGCCTGGAGATCCATTGCACTTGGCCAGTGCAGACTGAGGAGGTTGAACTATTCTCATTCCTAAACACTGCAGTGAGGCTGAGCTTGCAGGGAGTGTCTGCAAGGACTTGCCAACCACGACCCAGGGATTCAGCATCCCTGGATGGCTGAAAGGGAATGCTGCTACCCCAGGTGCTGCAGAGTCTCTGCCTTTCTTAATTTTCCACTTGAGGTGTTTTCAGTCAAATCCTGCTTTCCTACCCTCAGCCATTCACCACAAGAATGAAGCTGCTGAATTAAAGAGCTTTATGAATGAGTCTTTAGGCAGATGTATCCCATTACCTGGTGCTCACAAGTCATGAGCTGCTATTGCTCAGTGTGAGGAAGAAAATGTGGCAAAACATTCAGGAAATAAGCTAGAAGATAAAAAAAGGAATGAAAGAAAGTCCAGACAGTGAAATAAAACCATCTTAAGGCAATTACTGGGGGAGAAATAGATCTGCCAAGGATATTAAAGCTCTCATGCACCTGCTAATCTCTTCTGATAAAGGTCTGACTGGCTAAACTAATAACGCTATTAAATCTGCAGTAGTCAGTACCACAGGCAGCACAAGGATCTCACAAAGCCACATGCCTGGTGAAAGACTTTTTCCAGCATGACTGTGCACAACCAGCAGCAGGTAAGTGGTACCTGCACCTGAAATGCAGCATAATTGCTGAGGAACTGTGACTCAGTCACCTCCTTAATTGCCTCCCTCAGCTGAGAACTGAATCCAGAATTCCTAAGGCTTCATCCAGCACTTTTGCTTTTTCAGGCTGTTTTTCTGGGCTCTGCATAGCACAGGAGCAAACAAGAACTTCCTGCACTGCCTTGCAGTATGGATTGGTATTTGGAGAAGGCTGACTCATAAAGCCTCCATGAAGGTGAGATGTTCTCCTTCAGAAAATAACAACATAACACAGTCCCTGGCAGAAATGCATCAAGAAAAGGAGGTGTAAAGGCAAAAGCACCCAAAATCATCCTCCTCAAGTCCTCGTCCATGAGTCTTTTCTCAGCTGTGGGAAAAACCTTGGCAGAGACAAGGCTGGAGTCTGCTGCTCTGCGAGTGGGGTGGGACAAGCAGCTACACCAGGTCCGTGTGGTGAACCTGGAACACTGGGGAGGAGGTGCAGAGGTGGATCCACACAACAGCATGAAAGGGTATTCAAGAGTTTGTGCAAAAGCATTTTTGACATCATCTCTCCAGCAATGCTCCCGAGTGCCTGGCAAGGCAGTGGGAATGCTGCTCCTCTGTGGGAGGAGAATGTGCCCAGGATATCAACTGCCCAAAATCATGCAGATCCTGCATCTCTTTCATTCCCTCTCCACGATCACTGGCTTCAGCAGTTTCTTCTGATTCATACCAGCAGGATATTAGGGTGAAGTGAATGAAATACTGCCAAGGTGAGGCTGCTGTCACATCAGCTGCTGTAATTCCATCACCTTAATGGATCTACTTCTAATTTACAAGTGAAAGCTGGTTCTGGCACCAGAGACTAAGTAAAAAGGTGTCATTTTTATATAGTCAAATTTATATCTGAAATAAATACCACATTAGATCTTTCCAAGAGGTCTGAGCTGCAATATATTCATTTATCTCCCTGCAGAAAGGTGAAATTCTCACTGATCCTTTCAGGTTACATTCAGGTTTGGAAGTTGGAATTTTTTAACCATCTGCTTGTTCCACACAGACCACCAGGGGCCAAAATGGGGAACTGTGTCCTCCAAGGAGTCCTCCAGCAATTTCTTATGAGGGATATTAAGCCCCTTCTTGAGACTGCCTTTTGCTGAGAACAATACAGTATCCTGATGATGTGCAGGTTCTTGCAGTGATAATTCAGATAGTGAAGAATAAATAGCTTTCCATCTATAGGGACTTTTCTTGTATACTTTAGAAATAAGGAATATTTACATATAAATATACTGCCCACCCAATAACAGTGTAGGCATATCAAATTTAAAACATGCTGGTCCCTCCAAAAATTGTTGAATATCTGTGTGAATACAGGCTGTGAATTGAAATTTATGGCTTAACCAAGATCATGTCACACAGAACTGACTGTGAGAGGTTTAAATGGATCTACTGACACACATCCCAAATGGAAAACACCTACAGCAGCCACATTTCCACATCTGCAAGCACAGCAGGAAGGCTGTGTAGAGTGGGAAAGTCTTTGCTCTCAAATAACAAAATACTTTTCTTGATCTCATCTCCTTAATTCCCTTCCTGAAGTCCAGGCGTGACAGCCCAGCAGCCAGAAAGCTGACAAATTTTTCATGGAAACAGCAAGGCTTTTCTGCAAGGCAGAGTGCCAGAACTGGAAGCCAGAACTCTTAGAAACAGCAAACAACTCTTTCCCAGTCTTTTGCTCCATCAAGCAAAAAGAGAAACTTGGATAAATGGTGGAGGCAGTGATGGATGTGGGGGTCTGGGCAGTAGTAATGGAGCAGCTCCCCTCCCTTCACACTCACTGTCGAGGGAAGCCAAGAGAGACACAGTCAGGACACAGGGAAAGCTCCTTGCTCCGAGCTCAGTTGGCTGCAAAGGTACAACACAACAGGACAGCAAGACCTTAAATTTCTTATTTGCAGACCTGAAGCTGTCAAACCAGAGGCAATCTTTGCTGCCTGCTCTTATAGCACAGAAGTGTGGGCCATAAGCTATGGACCCTTCTCAAGCTGGCAACTGGAAGTAACTGCAGGAATTCTCATGGAATAGCACTTTCTGATGAAGGTCCATGTCCTGCCCCATGGGAGCAGAGATGTGAAGTACTGGAGAGAAGAACTCAAAAGGAGTGAGAAAGAGAGAAGTGACATTTAATTTTTGCTGATAAGCCTGAGCATGTTCTGTCAAGCAGCCTTTGCTCATGGGAAATGTTCTGATAGATTATTGTTGTATGGAGGATTTTTCCCCCCAAGTCCTTCCTCAGCTGTGAGAAAAGTTAAGTATTATATTTTTTATTCCTTGGCATGCTGTGCTGGAATAAGAGAAATCTGCAAATAAAGGAGTGAGATGATGGAGTGTGACCCTAAACAAAGAGCTGGATGCAGCTGGACACAGACAAGAGTTGAAAACAACACGTATTGTGAGGTAGCAAGTAAATACATTAATAAAGTAACCTTAGGTGAGCAAACATCTCTCCCTCTGCTGGGAGGACCTGCTTGAAAGCCTAACAACTAACATAGGGACTACACAAATTTGTCTTATTTTTTATGCCTGTCTTCTTACTGTGCAATGGCCTGCTGTCCACATAGGGCAAGGGGAGGACTACTGGCTTTGGCAAACCCTTTCCATGGCCTCTCAAAAGGAAAATGGTCCCTATGTCTCCCTTGTAACACCACATGAGCTGAGACTGGACTTCCCTCATTCCTCCCATCCCCAAAGAGATGCCAGGAATGTGATGCCACAGGCTCCACAATCCATGGCTTTGGACCAGGAAAGACTGGGCTGGAGCCACTCAGGCTCCACTGCAAGGACTGGGCCCTCAAAGGGAATGTTATCTGCATGCATCTGAAAGCATGGCCATTTAATTTGTCCTTTCTTTCCTCCTATTTTTATTGCAAGCCATTTAAATTATACAAATGAGGTTTTCTCTTGTCTCATCCCCAGAGAGTCAATGCATTAAACAAAACATTAAAATATACTCATAATCACAGAAACCCTCTCATATATATTTATGATCTTCGAATTACAGGCATTAATGCAGAAGTGATTTCTTTGTGCTTATCTCTTCTCGCTGCTTCTATACCCAAAATATACAGCACACAAAAGATAAACACATTGAAACTGCCCAGCCATTAACACATCTGCCATCCGGAAACAAATGCAAGGAACAAATTTACAAGGAAAAGCCAGTGAAGAAGACAAACACAATTACAGTGATGTGTCTCCACTGCTGTCTGATCCCTAAGGACAATGATAAGAGAAGTGTCATTCCAGAGACTCTGGCTACTTTGGGACTGTTTCCAACATGAAAAGAACTAAAGGGGAAAAAAGAGCAAGGTGGAAAACCCACAGTGACCTAGAGGTAACAGGCTAGCTTGCTTCCTGTATGTAGCACAGGAACCCCTCAGAACTCCTGGGGACAACCAACAAAGGAGGCAGGATTTGGCCCATATTTTCAATGGTTAACACACAAAATATTTCCTATTTCCGAAGAAGAATGAGACACCAAGAGCAGCCCTCAACTACACTCTAAAAGAAACTGGGATAGGAAAGGATGAAGGTGCTCAGTGCTTCCCTCCTGGGGAGGGATTGCTGTAGCTTTACGCAAGGGTGGGAAGAGTCAAGCCTGTGTATCTAACTAAGGAATCAACCTCTTTCTTGTGCTCCAAGTAACAAAACACAGACACGAATCCTCTGACACACACTGCTCAGCTGAGGCACCTTTGCAACTCCAAGAACAGCCCGAACACTGTACAGCTTTCCCTCTAAGTTCTTGGCATTTTTAAGGCAGGAGTTGGTCTCCAGCACACTAATCTGACTTAGAAGCCCTCAGCCTCCAGATTCCATTTTGCAGCAATGCTTTATGCATGTTTGTAGGTGGCCAATGTCTGCTTGATTTGTGAGCACCCCTGAACTGCTCACGAATCCAATCAACCGCTGCCGGAATCACTCCCACGGCTGCACCAAATTCGAGGGAGGTTACAGGGAATGACCAGTCACAAAAAGCTGACCTTCAGCATCAATAACTGGTGTTGCTAAAGCTGACTCCTCAGACATTAGTAAGACTGACTGCTGCTCCCTGTGAGATGCATTGATGCCAAGTGCACCTTGAGCGTGTATCAGCGATAAGTTACTGTAGGTACCTCTCAGTTTCTTCCATCAAAAACCAATCACCCTAGTCCCTTCCCCATGGCAACCAGGGTTTAGTAATCACCTCATTACCCATTCCAAATTGAGGCTGTAATACATGTTCCCAAAGACTGAAAGCTGCAGACTTTATTAAACTGCAAATATTTGTTACTTGCTCAGATAAAGCACCTTCCAGTCTGCATGTGGATAAATGTTCCCTTCTCCAGTTTGAAGTATAGTGGGATGGGAAGGGGAGAGAAAGTAAATATTTAAACAGCCTCTTGAAGGAAAGCCATGCTTTGAGACGCAGGAAACCAAATGCTCCACAGGTGAAACTTCCAACCAAAAAAGCAAACAAAGAATCAGGAATGAAGTATTACATTTTGCCCACAGGGGAGCCTTCTCTCATATCTTTTTTTCTGGCTTTTGCAGACAAGCTGACAGCCTGAATTATCAAAGCATTTGTGCTACACAGAAGGTATTCTCATTTGGGGGCTGATGCAGCAGAAGACATCTAGGATGGAAATAGAGCTCACCATTTGTTCTTTTGCTGTCAGCTCTGGTTACAAGAAATGAGCTACTACGACTTCCACCCTGGCCACAAACAAAACCGATGGTGGATCTCCCACTTGCAGATGTGCTTCCAAGGAGTCTGAAAATGCAGAGCTAAGACTCTCAAGACATGACCAAGGGCACTGAGCATTCACTCAGTATTTTTTCTCCAGAAACATTTGCTGTACAGGAGTTTTCTAACTGCAGATTCTGGCCCAATAAAAATGCTAGACATTGAATTTTACTTAAAAACCATGAAAAGCCAAAGAAATTGTATAAACTCAAAATTGAATTATAAAAGTTTAGGGTTGTTTTTATAAATATTTGTATGGTAAAAATCATGCTAATTAGATGGCATGACAAAAATAGGGGAAAATGAAGGGTAGGCTTTCCGGGCAAATATCCAAAATCTGGGGAAAAAACTATACAGAGTGGGAAGGAAGGAATTCTGCTGGATCATAAGACATGTACAGTGCTTGAAATAAATTTAAAATGCCTCTGATAAGAGACTACTCATGTAAATGTACTTCTTGGTGGCACCATCTACTGGGTGTCAGAAACAGCTGAGACATTTTAGGAACTGAAATCACAGTCATTTGCTGTGTCCAGCAGATATGAGAGAGTGCAGAACAGGGTGGGGCTGTGAGGTGGGACTGTCAGTGCGTAGGATGTGCAAAAGCATCTGCAAAATCCAGAAAAGCTACTCTTTCTTTCCATTGTCTTCAAAGGAAATAGCAAAGTAAGATACCTGTATTCTAATTCTGGTGAGAACATATGAACCTCATGCTAGCTTTCAACTAGGAAATCCTACATGCACATTTCTTCTATCCTTCATCCAAGAAACATAAACCTAAGAGAACATCCAACAGAAATTTTAAGTAACTGCTTTGGAACTTTCTCTCTTTCGATCCACACAGGGGACATGATGTGGAGTCAACTCAGGAGAAGGGTTTAAATTAAAGCATACAGTAATCACAACGCCTTCATAAAAGCCTCCCTGCTGGACTCACCCTCAGCTGGTGGTGACTAATCTTTGTGTTCCTTGGTAGCCCATCTTTGGCAGCTCATCTTTGGCACACATGAAAGCACCCAGCCTCTCCACCATGTCATGGAGTGGTCCTCCCATGCTCTACTGCCCAAGGTCAGGATGAATTTTGAGTAAAACTCCTCCTCCCAAGCCCAAATCTTCCAGACATTCATGAAGTGCACCTCTGCTCTTTTCTAAAGCATCTTCCTTCCACAGGAGCAGACCTCACAGCACCTTCACAAAGAAAACCTGTCCTTAGTCTTTTCCTTCCAAGTTTCAGAGATCATATAAAGATTTCCCCAACACTTGCACCTTATTTTTAGAGAATTACATGCTGTGCCTGTCACTTGGTAAGATAAAGTCATAAACAACTGTAAGAAGAAGATGCCAGTTTGGTGCTGTCCTCTGTTAAATTGCTTAACACTAATCCAAGTTTTTCACAAGACTGCTTTCAGGTATATGCCTGGAACATTTGATATCTGGATTTAGTCTCCACTATCACAGATTCTGTGGCTCTTGAAGAAGTAACACTCTTCTCCCTAATACAGTTAGCCCAGAGATCCTTAAGATGATATGAAATTAATTGGAAGTCATGCATTTTCCTAGGTCTGTTGCTGCAATGTGATACTTCATCAGACCTACTGAGAGGTTATTAGTACTTTTATGACCCAGGTTTCGATAACAGCCAGGCATGTCACTGAATCCTAGAGACAGTATAGTGGCCTATGAGTGAATTCTGGGATATCTGAAATGGTGGTTTGTTGTAGATTTTCTTGTTCCAGCTCTGTAGGAAACAGCCCAGGATTCCTAGCTCATGCCTGAATTGCACCATTCCATGAGCAACGCCATCTAAAGTGTAATGACAAATTGAAAACCAACTTGAAAAGAACTCAGTATTAAAATTATTGAGTCTCTGGACCCTATAAAGACCATTCAATTTAGTTCCCTTCCTTCTATAACATATATCAGATACAGGCAAATGGAAAGGTTTATTTTTTTTTAGAATTAAGCTTTGAAACCTAGTTGATGCCTCAGCAAAATCATTGCCCTGCATCCCATGCCTGCTTTCATCAAAAATTCAACACCATGTTTCAAGGACAAAAAATGGGATTTCCACACGGATTTGTGATGTAACAGGATACAAGTTGTTGATTGTCTTATGATGACCTGGTGAGTTACTGGAATCTTCATTCTATATAAATGGAACTTCAATTATTTATAGGTAAGCTACTCCAACTACCAATTTTTGTGAGATGTGAGGGAATTCTAGGTTTCACCACATTTCCCAGCTGGAGATAAAAACGATCTGGAAAGGATTTTCTGATGACTTCATGCTGATTTTGAACTGTAGTTTCTTTCCCATGCACCAGCTTGGTGTCTCTCACAGGTCAAGCACATGGATCTTGTTACTTACATCAACTTTCATTTATGGTGAGAAAGACCTTATCTCTGCTCAGACCCAGACTACTCCGATACCTGAGCTTTTACAGCAAACAGCAAAACTGGATTTTTCTGACCTTTAGACTTGAAGAATAATTTTCTTAAAAAGCATGTAGCCGTGGTTCTATTTTTCTTCCAGCCATTGATGATGACTATGTTTTGAGATGTTTTATTTCTATTTTTAAGACCATCAGATGAATACTACTTGAGATGACTTGTGTATCTGCTGCAGTGATATTTTGGTACTTTATTTTAAGATAAATAGATAGGGGCAAAGTGAACTCCATGGAGTAAAAAAAAACAGCTTGTGAAAACACTGGCCAAGGAGGCTGTTTATCAGTTGCTGCAGAACCACAACAGAACATGGTTTAGTGATATATACTTTATAATACCAATCAATAAAATAATTGAAATATTTAAGGCATTCCTTTCATGTTTTTCTTTCCATTAGAAATGAATATTAGACATTAAACACATTCTTTCAAAACCCTTGAGAGTTTCAGCTTTTTTTAAAAGGATACAAAGCCCTTATCCCTCTCCTGTGTTATCTCAGCCCCTTTGTATGTCTCAGCGTTTTTAGGCCATAGTCCATTTAGAAGCCATTAGTCACCTCTTGCTGTATTTAGGAGTCTGATAGCTTTGAAAATCTGATCCTTATGAGCACAAAGTGCTTGGTCATATCGGGTGCACGCAATACCAGATTACTTGGCAGCACAAATACAGAGTGACGCAAGGACATGGACACAACTGCCTGTCCTTGCTGTTGAACCAGCACAACACTCAATACCACGATGATTCTAACTAAAGTCAGAGTTAGGCAGACTGGCCCCCAGGATAGCAAAACAGTCACCCTGGGGGCCTGTCTCTCAATGACCATCCTCCACATGCAGGCAGGATGCTTGTGGAAGGCTTCTTTAGGACAGGACTTTCTTTCCTAAGTCAGCTCCTGGTCAGGACAAGCACTAAGCCATTGCCTACTCACCACAATGTTTGTTCCTCTTCGGTTTCCAAGTGCTTGTTAAGGCCACACCTCACAGCAGCAGGAACTTTTCTCTGAAAGTGGCTCTGCAAGACTCCCTTTCCCAATAAAACCTGAAAATGGTGTGAGATGCCAAATCTCCACACCAGAAATGGCTGTATGTGCTGCTCATTCCCTGTCTGCAGGGGACATGGCAAGTGTGAGAGATGACACTGCTCTGGAGGCTTTGCCTACCTGGAATTCTTCAGCTCCATCTCTATTTTCTGCTATCTCAACCTTCTTCACCAACAGGGTGTTTCTCCATCATCAGCAAGCTGTCACAGCAATGAGAGAGAGAGACAGCGAGCAAGAAGGAGGCATAATGGTGTGTCTGGCTTCCCAGCTGATATTATTTGCCTTCCAAGCAGACAAGGAGTTTGCTCTGGGATCTGAGTCAGTAGTGGTGTTGTTCTCCCTTGCTATTTGACAAACCTCCTGCCTGCATCTCTTCAAGCATCTCCTGAGCAGCAGGGGAACAGCAACGAGATGTTTTCAGCCAGCTGGAAATAAGGCAGAGGGCTTCCTCTTCAAAGCTTCAGCTCCAGATGTACAAAACACTTGGACAGCAGGAGCCAGCTGCTGTGTGAAGGATGAGAGAACCCAGAGAGACCCAAACTGGTGCCTGGTGAAACTATTTTTCTTGCCTGATTTTCTTCTGGATCATCCATGACCTTCCTGCCATTTCTCTTGACATCCAACTCTACTTCCCTTTGTGGTACTCATCCCTCAGGTCAGCAGGTCTTTACTGTTCCCTTTTTTTTCACTCTTCCCACCATTATCTTTTCAGAGGTGCAACAGAAATGACATCAGTGGAACAATTTAAGGTTTTGAAGTCTACTGTCAGAAACGAGATACCAATACACACTACTACACACTATTGGCTACCAAAGAGTCTCATCCACGGCAGCCCCAAAATCTAAGCTCCTGCATCACTTGGTCCTCCTGAAATACTCATGCTTTCCAAAAAAAGTCATCCCTGGTGCTTTTGCCTCTCCAAAGCCCCAGCTTTGCCCGCAGCCAGATGAGATTTCCCAGCTGAGCACTAGGTGGCAAAACATCCCGAGAAGGAATTTCTCATCTCGGCTCCTTCGGAGGGGGCCGTGGGAGCTTTGGAGGGTGTTTCAAACGCGGTTGAATATGCAGAAATTGCAAATCTAAACGCACGGAGCCCAACGGAGAGAGGAGCTGATTTATATTCCCGTCCTACCTTCGGGCAGAAGCATTTGCGTACGAGCGTCTGAAGCTGATTCCTTTGCCGCCGCTCTCCCGCTGACAGATTGTGACCAGAGAGCTTCAAATATGCAAACACCGGCCCCGGTGAGAGCAGAGCCATATCCATTCCTGGAGATACGGCGGCTCCTTGAGACAGGCACGGGTCATGGGAACGTGCTACACGTGGCCCGTGGATGTCTGCAAGCCCTCGGCACCGGCAGCACTGCTGTCCTCTCCCTCCAGCAGCTCCAAAATGAGAAATCGACCATGTCATAGAATCATGGAGCGGTTTGGGTTGGAAAAGACCTTAAATATCCTAGTTTCAACCACCCTGCCAATGGCAAAGGTGCCACCCACTAGACCAGGTTGCTCAGGGTCTCGTCCAATCTGGCCTTGAACACTTACAGGGAGGGGGCATCCACAGCCTCTCTGGGCAACCTCTGTCTCTGCCAAACCATTTATATGCATGTATCTAGTATTCCCCACGTTGGTCAGTTGCAGGGTCCAGAGCAGGTGACTGAAAGCCACTTGCCCAAAAAAGAGCCTGGTCCTCGGGTCTTTGCCTTCATGATTCCCCGCTGGCAAGAGCCATCTTTTTATTCCATAGTAATCAGTCACTTGATGGGACTCTGAGGCTGAACAATCTCAGCTGCAAAGCAATGTCAGTCATTTCTGTCTTCCCTGCCAAAAGCTCTCCTTCCTCAGCTATAAAACATCACACACCAGACTTTGCTGGGAGGTGGGAGCTGGAATGAATCCACAGACACTTGACCTTACAAGCTGCATTTTCCTCTTCTTGTAGCTCTCAGGATGTGAACTGTCACGCAGACCTCTCCTGACTCCGCACTTCCAGGGACCCTTTGCTCAAAGGCCCTGCAGCAACTTAATGTGCAGCTTCTGCAGACCATAGAGGTAGTACTGGCCAAAATGAGTGACTCCAGGCAAGGTCCAGCTCTCCAGCCCTGGATGTTCTGCATTGCTAGTAGCATCTATGGGCAAAGACATCCTTGCTGCCACGCTCCAGGGAAGCTGAACTGGACAAAACAGCTACTGAGACCTCCATCAAGGAGGAGATGGGGGGGACTTGGGGGCACATGCTGCCTGTAGCTCTATCAGAGCAGGAGATATGAGGGAGCACCCTCAGCCCGCATGACACAAGTCTGGTGGAGCAGTTAAATCCTACGTGAAGGCACCGGAAAATAACGTTATGCCAACTCCACAGCCTGGCAAACAGAGGGGAAAATGTGTTAAAAGTTATGACTTTCTGAGCATGTTCTCTGTCTGGAATCTGCCTGCAAAACAACTCAAATTTCTCAAAGGGATTCATTATTCAAAACTATTTGCTGAATAATTTCTGTAAGTAATTGCAGGTCTGAAGCTTGTCTGCAAACAATTCATCATGAGCATCTGGGCAGGCAGCTATAACCATGCTCAGGCTCTGGTCTGAGCTCCCTAGCTGTGGGTGGATAACAAACAAACTTGTTTATAAAATCAGGATCTTTAAAAAAAAAAAAAAAAAATAAAAAATTGTGTCAGCTTAAAATAAGCTGTTTTCACCATGGTTTCTAGATATAACTGGCTGAGATAGTCTGGCAAAGAGAACTGGGCATTGAACACCAACCCTGGGTTGCCACATCCCTGCACATGGTGTTGGCTCTGTCCTCCAGCTGCAACCATGTACCCAAGGGAGCAACCAAACTGGTCCCCAGGCTGGGAAAGGAGGGGAGCAGAAGATGGGCAAAGAGGAGTTGCCTCCATCCTTACAGGGCCCGGAACAACACTGATGAGAGCTGTCTGCTGGAGGAGTGTGTTACAGAACCACTGTCCCTAGAAAATGAGACCAAGCAGAACTGACAATTCATATACACATTTGGAGAAGGAGCAGAGACTGACTGGAAGCGTTTCCACTGTTCAGGTCTCAGAAAGTCCACAGTAGCACTGGGCTGGGTACCAGAATCATCATTCAAACTATGTTTCCTGCTAAAATAATAAAATAATAGATGCCCAATTAACTGGCGAAGCAAGATGCAAAGAGAAATATTGCTTGCAGAGAGCTGGCATACTGCCCATGGAATTATAATAGAATATTTTATTTGTCCAGGCTTTAGATGACCTATTTCTATTCTCTCTCTTCCTGCCTCTGGTTTCTTGGAATAACTTTTCTTTTCCAGCATCTCTAAAGTCCTCTCCCAATTCCAACAGCTCAAATTTATTTCAAATGCTGCTAGACTAAACATAGCCCTAAGAGCTGGTATTAGAGACCAGAGTATCTGACACACACAAACTGCACAGATTGCAAATTTGAGGCTGTTGTACTTTCCAAAAAGTGCATGTGTGTGAGCAGGAAGGAGAAGAGGGGCTAACCTACTTCAGCCCTTAAAATAGGCAGAGCAGGCAAAGTTAGAACAGGAATAGAAAAAGAAAAAAATATCCACCGTAGGAAAAAAATTATTTGGCAGGAAAGAGGCCTGGTTCACACTGCAGTTTCCTAAGTCAAAATAAAACCCAGGAAGGTGCCAATAGGACTGGACAGATGTCAAGTCACCATCAGCCTTCCCACTAAGTTATTAAAATCCAGAGACTATTGCATGCAGAAAATCTTGTGTACAGTGCCCTGGAGCTAATGCAAGGCACGTACCACACATCCCTGAAAAGCACAAAAGGAAAGAATTCAATGGCAACACACAAACCTGTCAAATAGACATGATTTAGATTAAGGATAACTAGCATAAACTAAAACCTCGAGCAAGGTGTCCAGCAAAATAAGATTTTTAATGTGTGAGTCCCTCCCTGCAGGCGCCGCAGCAGTAACTGGACTGTTTGCTTAACTTGCCATGTAACCACAGCCCAGGGTCAGAAAGAACTGAACCCATTTAATTGTTTCAGCCATTAACCTAAAACGTGTTCTCTGTAATTCTCTGTATCTCTTTGGCCCAAGAGCACTTCTGAAACCTTAGAAATAAAGTTATAACCTCAGGAAAACTGGAGGCATCAAGCAGATAAGTGACTCACTAAAGATCAGAACATGTCCCATTTCCAGAATTAAGAATGGAAAACCTTTCAGTGTATCCCAGCTGTATTCCTGGTGCACTCTGATCTCTGGAAAGGCCATGCAATGGCAGTTCCACCACACTTACACACAGGAATTTGTTTATATTAAACTGTTATTGCGGCAGCCCAGAACCATGACCTGTCAATTCTGTTTCCTTCTTCCTTCATTCTGAATTCTTAGAATTTTTTCTTATCTTAAATCTTTTATTCATAATCTTCTTTCATTGTTCCTTTATTCTGCTTTATTCTTGAACTTCTCATTTTTTAAAATTCTCTCTTTATTTGCAGAGAACTTCACTGCAGAAAAACAGGAGATGCATAAGAGAAAGAGAGCCTTTAAAATCACACCCCAGTTAATCTCCTCACTGCTGGTTGTTGCCACCCTCCTGGCTTTTCAGCAGCCGGGAAAACAGGGATGGATGGTTGTGTAAATGTACAAATGTGAGCTTGGGATTTTACTCTGTAAAGTGATGACAGAGTGAGAAGGAAAACACAGGATGTGAGTGGAGAGTGGAAGATGTTTCCTCTCTGACAGCCCCGTTCTGGGAGCCCAGTGAAGCCCCAGTTCTCACCAGTGGAAGTCTGGTGCAGGTGCAAAAAAGCAATCAAGTAACCAAAAATACAATGAGACAGCCTTTTCCTGCCATTTCTTGACCTCATCCTTTCTCAAACCAAACACTGCTGTTCTTTCGGGGAGGGGGAATCCCCCGTTGCTTTTGACCAAACAAAAAAAGAAGAAAAACAAATCCCAAACCAGCTCCCACTATCTGTGGGTGACTGTCTAAACAGGGCTGAGGAGAAGGATGTCTCAGCACCACGCTCTCAAGCCTTGCAGCTGCAGGCAGTGAGCTGCAGCAGCACAATGGCCTCAGAAATGCCTTGTCAGTGTTAAGTAGATCAAGCCAAACATGTTTAGTTTCCCCATTTTCACTTGGAAGGCAACAAATAAGATCTTGGAGGCACATACATAACTCCCAGAAAGAATAATTTAGGTTGGAAAAGACCTCCAAGGTCATCGAGTCCAACCTTTGATTCAAGAAGATGAGAGAAAACTCAGGTTGCCTCCAATGCCTTGCCCACATGTGGATATTTCACCAGAATGTTAACTCCATCTTTTGGATTTGGAAGAATTCCTCCTACTATTGCTCTCCACTCCTAGTACAACATAGATTTATAGAAGGGCCAAGAAAGGACCCTACAGAAAGACTTTGCTTGTGGATATCCAAGTGGCATCACGATCTCCCTAATGTGGGAACAGGCTTGTCCAAAGAAAACACCACCAAAAAACCCCTGCAGAAATAAAGAAAATATCAAGCTCAGAAGTAAGAACAAGGCAGCCAATTGCTATGTGTTCTCGCACTAAATGGCATCACTGCAAGGAGCAAGTCGGAATATTTTAGCCAAAATATTCCAGCAAAGAATCTGTTTCTGGCAACTAAGCTGTATTGGAAATTTCCTTCCAATCAGCATGGCCAGAAAAAAAGCAGCTAACACTGACAGCAGCAACATAATCGATACTGAAAGCTTTTTCCTGTATATTGGAGGAAAAAACAAAGAAAGTCAGAAAAAATAGACCTAATCTACCATACCCACCTCCCAAAAAACACTTGTCTCTAGTTGTCTTTTTAGCCTAAAATAACAAGAGCTAGATTTTCACTGACATCTCAATTCCAAAGGCAAACTTAGCAAGCAGGCTGTTTTCCTATTGAAAATAAACGGAGAAGCACTACTCCCAAACCTGCAGACTTTTCAAAAGCCAGGAACTGTGTCCAAGCACACTGACCTTTTGCTAAGCTCTAAAAAATGTAATAAATGCAAAGTGCAACAGCATCTGGAACATGCCCTGACATCTTGAATTCACATTCTCACTTGCTGATGAAAGATGCTTTGCATCTTCTTTTAAATAGGTTGGCTCCCAAAAGTCAGCCTGGAGCCATGGCTGTGCTGGGAGCCTGGTCCCAACCTGACCCTAATTTGGTACGTGAAGGGGCTCTCACTACAGAGCAGCTTCATCCTGCTGCTCTGCCTCTACCTGGTGCTGTGGAGTGGAAGAGAAAAACAGGTTGTCCTGGTCTCACAAAGGGCTTTTGTTTTCAGGCTGGCTCCCAGCACCCTCACTTTCCCCAGGAAAATCTGTGTGTATAATGCAAAATCAGTTCGAGAATTGCTTCAGATCAGGAGTATCTGTGGAATAACGCCATGAGTTTTACTGCCCACCACACACCATACTCTCTCTCCTGTTGCAGCTAGCAGGTTTCAAAGGAAACCTGATGCTATTTTGAGAATCTAACAGATCCAGAAAGCTCAGACTTGAGGCATCTAAACAAGAAGAGGGAAATCCAACATGATCCCAATTTCATCATTTTGAATTACAGACTAAGCCGCAGTCCCACTGACCAGGGGTTTGCTATAACCCTTGGATGTGCACAATGAAAATTGGCCAGGGCACATGTAGCTGTGTCTGGGTTCACATTTTGGCTGCTAAGGATAGCTGGAACAGGAACAAAGCAAGCAGACCCCGGAATCTTCAGTCAAAGGGATGTCCAGAGGCACAGGTAGAGCCCGACTGTCCCACATCCACAGCATCCTGGTGGTTGCACAGCTGGAACATCACTGGGACACAGCAGTTTTGCTTATGAGAACTGAAGAACAAAACTGGGATAATAGAGAGGAGTGATCATCCTAGAAATGACAATCCATTGCAATGTTCTAACTGTAATCACAAAAATTATCTTCTGCTTATAGAAAACAGGATGCCATTACTTGCATATGTTTCACCTCACCAAAAACATATGTATTTAAACACTTCAAATGTGTTCACCTGCCCAATATTGTGGATTAATTCTAACAGCTGACTTTACATACACATACATTCACACAATATACAAGACACGAGTGAAGATAATCAAGAAACATAAATCTAGGCCATCCTGACCTGATGCAAGAACCTTTATCCAGAAGACCTGCGCACCCAGGCTACTACTGGGTAGCTGTGTCTTGACAAGGTGGGTCCCCACTGTGCACAGCAACACCCAGCACTTAGGAGATGCTTACATACACTCAGTTCACTGATTTCCCGTTAGCTAAAGGTCACCAAAGGCTTTGTAAAAAGCTTTATACTCTCAGCACGATCACTCTAGGTGACAAATACTTCTGATTTACCCAAGACACAAAACATACAGTCAGAAATCAATAAGGCATGCAAAGGTTGAGAGACGAAAAACTGGAGACAGAAAGAGATGCCAAATAACATATGAAAGTTCATTGGCACCATCTCTGCTGGACTTCTACCCCCTGTGGAGGTTGCCCTGCTTGCAGAGACTGACAGCTGGTGAAGTTGCAAGCCTTCCTCTCCCAGCATAGGCAAGCAGAATCTTAGACCACTGCTTGTTTTACTCTGCTTTAAACAACTGTTTGGTCCAAGTCTACAACTCCCACCACCATTCATGAAGACACATCTATTTCAGAAAATCTGCCCCCACATGGTGTATTAGAACCCCTAGGATTTTGCCTGCTGCATTCTGATAAGCTTTCACCATTAATTATTTCTTTGTTTCCTCCTCTACTTTGGCTCCTGCAGACAGAGGTCTCCATGCTGCAGCAGCTGTCACCTCGTTTATCCGCTCATCTCAGCATTTACCCACTCCATAGCATTCCCACTTTGTTTGTAGATGCCCACCACCGCCTCACCCTTTTTATCTTTCAGAAACACATCCCCAGCCCTGCTCCACTCCCTGCTGACCACTCTTTTGGCCACCACTGCCTCTTTGACACCTCGTCTTGGCTCTTCTCTGTCCCATACACTCCTCCCATGTTTTCCACAGAGACTTGTACAGGGTTCAAGCAAAACAAGAGTCAACCCCAATGGCATTTTCTTCCATGCATTTTGAATTCCTACAATGACAGAGAAGTAAACACTGAAACTGCAGCTTCTCTGCCACAAAATGTGGCTTTGCCAAAGCTGCGAGTGATCCATCTTCCTGGGGGAAAACATGAGATTCGTGAAGGCACTGCCTGGTGGGTCAGGAAAAGTCTCCCTCATTTGTTTAACACATGGTTTGGGCAAGGCTGGGAGTATTTTGATACTGGCACAGTCTAAGAATGAGAATCTGGGAAAAAAATTACAAACTCCTTCATGAGATGAAAAGTACCAGCCCCGCTAATGCTCACTGGCATCTTCTCTGGCTGAGCACACCCTGCTCAAGGATGCCTAGCATTTTCCAAGATAAAGAAAGACATTTTGTTCAGATTGATGGTGTGCTCTGTGCCTCCCCTGCATCCTGAGCTGCCTGGAAGCCAGCCAGGGACAGAGCAGGATGGTGAGCCGTGACCTCTACATTTCTGTAGCAGAGTTTTGCCCATGAACCTGTACAAGCCCCTGAGCTCTTCAAAGTGATTGGTTCTTGAATCAATATAGTTTTCATGTCAACAGCTTCCATACCAACCCCATGGTAAGAAATGTTTGGATTGAGGCAATTTTGCATGGCTTTCACTGCTAAATCCTGCAGCTCTGTATCCCAACGCTCCCAGCCAGGTTACTGCTCCTCCCAGAGACCTCCAAACCTCCTGCAGACACAGCTCACATATAGGAGCCCTCCAGAAAACAGGTGCCTACCCCTCCTCCTTTACGGAGGACGAACAGAAGACAGCTTGAATAACTCACCAAAGAGCTCATGGTGAACGATTAACATCCCTGATAATTAAATACATACTCCTCAGCTCTGCCTTGTGTTTTGAGAATAAGAACATAGTCCATTGCATGAGTCCCTGGGTTTGTAACAATTGTATTCACATCAGTCTCTGCAAGGGAAACTCCTGCTGTCCTGCATCCCACCACAGCCTAGGGGTCATCATGTCTCTCCAAATGCAGGTCCAAACCCCACAGCCCAGACGGCAAAGACACCAACACCTGAAAAGCCAGAAGTAAGAAGCAAGTCTTAAGGTATAAAAGGTGAACAAAGACTGCTGAAGAGCCCCCTTTACTTGTCCCACTTCTCCTCTGGGGCAGTCTGCTAAAATTACTGCATCATTCTCCATTAGCACCTATGGTGTGACTCTTGAGGATGTCCTGTGCAGGACTAAAAGTTGGACTCAATGATCCTTGTGAGGGTCCCTTTCAACCCCGGATATTGTATGATTCTATACAATATTTTTTAAATTCCCTCCTTCTGTGAGGTTTTCCAGAGCCTTTGGTATTCAATGGCAGCAATTAATTTTCCAGTCTCAGAAACAGGCTCACCTGCAGCACAAGTTGCATAAATAAGAGCTCCTGCTGAGCGCAGGAACTGCACTGTGGGTTTGGGCTGTGCTTTGCTCATCATCTTGCAGGGCAGCTGTGACAGGAATTGCTGCTGACAGCGGGTGCAAGAGACGGACTCCTGCTGTCGCAGGAGCCAGGCCGGGAGGAGCAGCAGCGGCGCCTGTCAGAGCCCAGGAATACAAACTGGCCTTCAGATGGGCCACTGCGGAGCGGCTTCGCGGCCCGGCTCCCACAGCGCCTCGCACAGACACAGCAGCGAGAGGCTCAGCCGGCCCAGACCGCCCGCCCTGCGAGCATCGCTCCCATCCCAGCACGGGGCTCTCCAGTATCCCTTCAGTCGCAGCACGGCGACCTCCAGCACCTCTCCTATCCCAGCACGGGGCTCTCCCGCACCGCTCCCTTGCCACCACGGGGCTCTCCAGCATCATTCTGTCCCAGCACGGGACTCTCCGGCATCATTCTCGTCCCGGCGTAGGGCTCTGCAGGATCCCTCCCACCTCAGCACGGGGCCCTCCCGCGTCACTCCCGTCTGGGCACGTTGCTCTCCTGCTTCACTCCCGTCCCAGTACGGGGCTCTCCCGCATTGCTCCCCTGCATGTCATGGCACTCTCCCACAGCTTCCAGGCCAAATGCTACCGAGCTCCCAGCTCCTGCAGGGACAAACCTCAGCCTGCACAGTGTGAGCTAGATCCACGGTTTGATTGAATGAGGGATAGAGGAGAAGAGCTGCATTATGCCAGCTCCAGACCCAGCACCGCCCACCCTCCCCATCTCTTCCCCAAACACCCAGGTACCACTGGCTTTATTAAATCCTGCTTTATTTTTTCCCTGCTGCCCTTGACTAGAGGGCTCACGAGCAAGACCAACATGGACAAGCCCTTAAATTCGAACAACAGGACCTGCTTATGAGCCACCACACCCCACACCCTCCCTGGCACCGTTCTGCACCACAGCCCCACAGTGCCCTGCCAAGTCACCGGCTTTCCCCCGCGGGCGCTGCAAAGGTCCAGCTTACGTAAGAAGGAACAAACTGGCTTTTCTTCACCACCCTTTCAATGCTGCCATTCATCCCCTGCCCTCCATCCTCCCAGTGCCACCTTGAAGGATGCAAAACACACAGCCAAAGCGCTTCATCTCATGTTATCCCCGGGCAAATGTTATACGTGGGTGATGGATGTATAATTTTGTTCCTGTTAAACACAAGTGAATTAAAGGGTTAAGGCAAAATATACTGAGATGCAAAGGTACCCATGTGTTAAGGACGCTCCTACCCTGGCAAAGGCATGTCACTGCTTAAAAAGTAAAGAGCACTGAGACTTGACAGCCCTTTCCTGGAGGATGCAGGGGCTGCAAAGCCAGGTCACATGCACCTCACTGTACCAGTGAATTCGGCGTCAGTGAGGGACCAAATCTGTTCAGCGGTTGTGTAAAGACCTTGGCTCTGATGCTGAGCAAGCACTAAAGCTGGTTTCAGTTCTACCCAGCTGGAAACATCTTGGTCAAACCCCGGGTTATTTTTGCATCTGCACATCAGTTCTGCCTGGTTAGAGACTTTGCTGACTTTGGCCAAGTAGTCAACCCCAGGGAAAAGCAAGCCAGGAGGGGAACAGGATGCAACTTTGCAGGCTGAGCATGAAATGACAAAGCCAGGTTTATTCAGACACAAATAGGCAGCTTCAAAGCATTTTTCCACCCCTCATAAAATCAATACTAGTATCATAACCATCTACACTCCAGGATTTTTAGCCCTCTTCTGAATTCAGGCCAGCACGGATGCATTCTGCCTGCCATTATTTGTCAAATACCAAATTCCAACTACTTTAGGAAACCAGGGGGAAAGGAAGCATGGCTGGTTGGATTCTTTGTCCTTTTCCCCCCCACGTACACACTTTCACATCATGAGAACAGAGCAATAAACCCGCAAAAAAAAAGCACATTCCCAAAGCCAGAGGCTACATCCCAGTTCTGGCAACCCAGTGGTCTCACCACAAAGCTCAGCACAGCCTGGATCCTCTTTGACTTCTTAACAATACATTCACAGTGGTGGCAGGGTGGGGAAGGAGGGCTTCAAAAGGAAGGAGCAGCAAGAAACAAGCTATTTTGAATCCAGAAGCCAACCACTGCAACTCGAACACTCCCCATCCAAGATTTACTGCCCCTCCCAAGCAAGTGCTTTGAAGTGTGCCAATGGAAAATGAGGGGAGAGCCAACAGCACCCGGCACTTTGGATGGGTATGGATCTGCAAACACTAAAATGTCTAAAATGTCAATAAAGGCTGGATCTGATGGGGTGAAAGAGGGAAAGTAGAGAAGACAGAGCCCTCTGTAGCCTTACACCATCCATACAATCTCCCAACTGCAGCTCCCAGGGAGGCTGATAAAGCCATTGGGATGCAGGCAGACTGGAGGCAGCCTCACACACGTAGTGTTTTGGACTTCAGTGTAGTGCAAAGATTGATATTAGCATATAAATATGGAATTTACCCACTTTATCTAGCTTTGGATGGGAAGAAGTCAGTGTGTTCGAAGTCTCCCCTCTTTAGCCATTGTCAGCAAGGGAAGGGACAGCTTTTTCTTTGATTGCTGTTAAAACACAAGGCAGCCACATGGAGATGATACACTCCCACATCACATGCAGCAGCTACTGAGCAGGATTTGAAGCCACTTTGCACCTTCTCTGCCAATTGCACAACCAGGGCCTTGCTGGCAGAATCGATGGTAACACTGCAACCTATTCCTTCCTTGCTCTGGATGACTGACAGCCAGTGACCTTGAAAAGATGCTCCTGGGCTCTTGCCTGGAATAAGCCGTGGCCATGAATCACAGGACAACTGTGGCTGAGAAGGCAGCAGCTGGTTTGCAGGTTGTCACCAGGGTACAGCAGCCAAGCACTGGCTGGAGGGGCAGGAAGAGACAGGACCAGATGAAGAGGTGCAAGGGAAGCAGCTGGGAGGAAGTTTGCCCAGCATCTGCGCTACACTCCCAGCCACCCACGTCTACACATACTAAACATCAATTACATGGAAATTAAAAGAGGAAAAAATAAACACTTTGAAAAGACAAGGGATGAAAACATCCACGCTTTATCTTTGAAGAGGGAGATGAACCCACCCTGAAGAAATGTAAATGTAGCAGGAGTCAAGAGACTCCTGGGATTACTCATTACAGGAGACGAGATTCTCTACATCTTTCTAGTTTGCAGCAATTAGCTGGTAACTGGGGAAAAAAATTGAATAGATCAACACTTTTCTATTATTAGTTTTAAATAATGACTCAGAAACAGGCACTTCCTTTTTCCCCTAGCTGTGAAGAGCTAAGCACCAAGACCCTAATGATGGCTTTGGGCTCATTTAAACTGCAAATGTCTCTGCAGAAATTACAGGAGAGTGGTGTGAATACAATGAGAAACAAACTTGTTGTTTCAAGTGTAACTACTAGCAATTACCTTTCATTTATAGGTTAAAAAGCTTGATGCAGCATATTTGTTAGGAAGAGCATGCAGTGCCAAAAAGATGTATATGTATAGAAATTAGGGAAGCAAGGAGAGGGGAAAAGTCACACCCAGTGATGGCCTTGGAGAGAAACTGAGTAAAAGGGCAATATAAAGAAGTCTGCTCAAAACACACGGCTGCCTCCCAAGGCCTGACCCTAGACCTTAATCACCAATACCATCCACAGTGCAGGGAAATAATTGTTTCAGCTCTGAAAGAGTTGCCTGCCTAATCTGCTAAGCAGACAGTTTTTGCAGAGCAATTCAGAAAGAAAAAGAAAAGCAGATTCAGCTGATGAGACACAAAAATCTCTCTAAAGGCATTAATTTCCTTTGGGAAGCAGCCCACATGCTCCTGGCACAGTGGGAACCATCAGTCCTGCAGCAGGTCCCAACAAGGCAGATGATCAAATCTGCATCAGTCCTTTGGAATAAGCAGAAAGGGTGTGGATGAGGATGGAGTGTCACGAGCAGTAGCTGGCATGCTGGAAGCCAACGAATGTGGAGTTCACCTTGGCATATGTTTATTGAAAGAAACCTTTTGGATCTCCTTCCGGGGATAGGCACCTGCACGCCTGTCACATCCCCTTAAAGTGTGCATAGGAATAAGGATATAGAATTCTCAAAGGACCTGCACTGCACAGAGCAGTGACCAGGACAGCTGGGCCATCCAAGAGCACACTCTGCACATCCTGGCTGGTCACAACCCCCAAAAAATTCAGGCATCATCCTGGAACAGGACATGTCACAGGAGATGCTCCACACTTGCAAGGTATACAGGAACTCAACCTCAGCTTTTTGGATGGTAGAGTCCCACACTGCTTTGCTAAAAGGTGAGGGAGTGCAGAGGTGCTGTGTTGGCCACCTGCATGTCCTGAGGCACCTCACAGGGCTTGGTGTCACTGCTCCCAAAGCCATTTCCTTCCTGTGACCCCAGCATCAGGCTCACCAGCTGTGAGCAGAGCACGTCACCAGAGCCCTGGTGTTTTTCCAGGACTGTTTAGCAGTCAGGCACTGACCCATCCCATCATCCCTGAGCCAGCTTAGAGTGACCACCAGTAGACCTGGCTGGTGAAGACACCACTGACATTCCAGCTCTCAGAGAGATCCAAGTGTTCTGCAAACCTCAGACATCCAAAATAGCAGCCCTGAGACAACACACAGAGGCAGGTGCATAATTTCTCAGGGTTTTCTTTTACTTTTTTTTATTCCTTCCCTTCCTTTGCCACAACACACGCTTTGTATTAAATATCTTAAATATATTAATTTTTAAAAAGTATTAATAAAAAGCTACTGAAGGACACAGTTGGCAGAGTGACCAAGGGCAGTGACCCATTGCAATGTATGGGGAGATTTTAAAAAACAGAAAACAAATTATAACCAAAAAAATGGCATTTTTTGCATATGCACAGCTGACTGGAATACCCTGGACTCTGGCATTATTGCAAAAATGGAAGGGGAAGCAGTAGAAAAAATATATTCCATTGTACCAACCTCTATGGGGAACGGAGTTAAGAGCAAAAATGAGGAGGCTTTAAACATTTTTGGTATTTAAGATGTTCCCTCCCACACCCATTGCCCAATCACTTTCAGTCTTTAAGCAAGTTTTCTGGCTTGGGGTAGCCAAAGAGTACAAAATCTGCTTCATAAAGCTTGTAGAGCTGCTGCCTCCAAGCCAATGGGATTTTGGCAAACCAGTTATCTTCCCAGCTGCTGGCAGTCCTGTTCCTGTAGCTAGGTGGGAAGCGAAGCAGCCTGTCCACTTTGAGGAGCTGCAACAAATAAGCAGCGTCCTCATCCAGAGTCTCCAGCTTTCCAATGAAATCATAGTCTATCTGGCACGGGTGGCACAGGCGGTAAATCTGCCTCCAGTGCTCATTGAAGGGGATCATCTTCTCTGTCCTGGGATCCAGTAAGTACTGGATGAAGTCAGAAAAGGAGACTTTGAGGCCTGCCTCGAAGGCCTCCCTAACAGAGGTGGGAAGGTTGGTATGGTTGGAGTAGAGCTTTAACATGGGGATGGCGAAACGCTGGTAGAACTCCTCATTCGCCAGCTCAAATTTGCTGCGAAAGGCAGAGATGAGGCGGACGAAAGGGTCTCGTACAAAGAGGAACTTGGTGTACTTCTTCAGCTTGATCTTCATGAGGTGCCGAGAGAACTTCCCGTAGCGGCGCCAGAATTTGTTGAACGTCAAGTGGGTGCTGGTGTTGTGGACGTATTCCCGGGGGATATCCAGAGGGTTCCGGTAGGGGACTCCCTGGTCCAGCAGGCTCTCACTCAGCACAATCATCACACGTTTCCAGTTGGTGCAGGCCACCTTGGGGACGTAGCAGTAGATGATGCCATGGCGGTCATCCACAATCAGGTGGTTGAGCTCGTAGTTTGGGATGTCGTCAAAGGAGCGCTCCTTGGTGGGGAAGGTGAAGCTGGAATTGGCACAAAACTCCCGCAATGTTCTCTGCCTCTCTACCTGCAGCTTCTCTTGGTCCAAGCTGTTTCTGTCCTTGTGTGTAGACCAGTCATAGCCACGCACATTCTCCTCCAAATTACTTACCACAGGCTTGTTGGAGCCCTGGACAAGGAGCTGCTCTGTCTTTCGGGGGATAGAGCTATTCTGTCTCAGGCTCGAACTAAGCAGCTTTGCCACAAATTCATCTACATCTGGCAAGGCTTCCCAGTCTTCACCTGCCGTGATGGCTCCTGGGGAATGAGGCCTGGAGAAGGATGTATGCAGATAGAAGTGAGCCGTTCCCACGTTGTCCCAGTACACAATGATTAGGAGGATCATGAAGATGGAGACCAGCACCACAGAGAGACGGAGGAGCCGTGCTTTGGTCATCCTGTCACCTACTGTGATAGCTGGCTTTCACCTGGATTCACCTCCGGCTGGCAGAGTGAGGCTTGGGATCCAGCATGGTGCTGCAGAGCAGGAGCCTGGAGAAGTATAAGAAAAAAAAATAGTTAGCTGAACCCCTAATCCCTCTGGCTTGGAGAGAATGACCCGGCACAATCAAGACACATCGTGGGGCTGCCCACCCCCACTTTCACACAGGGAGAGCTGTGAGAGTCTAAGATACCCAGAAAATTCATGTGGAGAAGAGCTGACTGGCCAAAAGGAGGAATAATGTGTTGCAATTTTATTAGTTTCATGGCAATTATGGCTTTTTATTAATCTCAAGCTTTTGGAGTGCGATTTCAAGAGAAGTTCTGTTTTAATTTTAAAGTAAGTAAAATCCAATGATTTCAGGCCTAGATCTTACAGAAGCAAGCTTGAGAGTATTAAAATATACAACTATATACAGAAAGTATGCAGAGCAAACTACCACCTTGATTTTTATACATATCTAACACACAAGAAAAAAGAAGGCTCAGTCCATGATTTTAGCTTTGTGGTATCACACTGTGGTCTCATCTCCCCATGAAGGTGCTCTATACTGAAAACAAATTCCTTACTGGAGTTATAAATACAGAGCTGAAGATGCCACTGCCTCAGTGCCTAAAGCAAGTCCCTGCTGAGAGAATATCACTGACCTGAACATACCATCTTATCTACTCTGTGTGAAGGCACCCAGTAGATGTTACCTCTATGACTTTTCTTAGTAGCTACTTCATTTTGTCACGAACAGAGCTTATACAAACAGTTTTCTTACAAAACCCCCCAAAGGGACATGGCTCTGGTAATAAAAATCTAAAGGAGTGATTACTTTTAGCTGAATGATTTCTGAGATGAAGGATGCTCTGGTAAACCTGTGTTTGTGTCCAGACACTATTCAATCAGGACCTCTTTTTCTGGATTAATGTAATTTATATTTCTATCACATTCATCACTAAATACTTGATCACCAAAGACAGGCATGAAATCACTACTGAAAGGGCAGCTCAGATCATCTGTTCTGGAGGGTGCAGCAGCTTTGTGGGTTTTTTTTCACTTTAATCAGTCCCATCTTTTCACTGTTACCTTGCTTTCCACATGTCTCCCAGCCCCTTTCCACCACCAAGATGCTCAATGGAGATCCATCTCCCTGCCCTGCTGCATGTTTTCTGTTCCAAGGTTCCATACAGAGGCAGGCTGGCAAACCAGCCTTGTTTTCTCCCCAAGCCATCAAGAAGCCAGTGCCTTCAGCCAGGGAAGAACAACACAGCAAAGTGAGGAGCTAGAAGTAATCACTCCAATGTCCTCCTCCCCTCCAAGAACACAAGCCCCTCCAGGCCATAACTGCAAACACAGAACAGCACCTACAGGTAGAAAACAGGAATCGTCCTTGCAGCAGACATCCCAAATCTTTCCAATGACTTCAGAACAAACCCTGCAAACAGCTCTGAAAACAAAGCCACTTCAGGGCAAGCTGAAAAGGTTTTCAAAACGAAGGCTGTGTCTCTCTTCCTCCCAAAACACAGAGGTTGCTCCCCAGTCAGTCCACATCACCCGTAAACAGCATCAGCCCCATCCTGCACAAGGATGCAGAAGAACTCAAAGTCCAAATATGCAACAGTACTGAGCTCTGTCCTTCCTAAGGAAAAGGTGCTTCTGAAAGCTCACCATAGCCTTGCAGGGAATGCCCTGGCAAAGAGCCTCCTGAGTGGCTGCGCTTGCATCTCAGGGGTGCCACATTTTAACAACCAAAGTCTAGGCTTGAAATATGAGACAAGAATTTAGTAACAAACAGGAACAATACCAGATACTGTTACATGTGGAAGTATTAGGTCAGCTTGTCCCAGAAGACATAAAACACAAATATGAAAGCTTATGGTTTCTCCACCCTGGTGCTTTTATTTACACTTTGGAACTAGGGAGAGCCAGAAATTCAGTGGAGCTGTAGCCTAACACACGGCTTTGCACTGCAACACCAAAAAGTGCCTTTCCTGGAGCCGGGCTCTTATTCTGCCTGCAAAGAAGAGCTGGAGGAACTGCAGATATAATGTTTTACACTCTGCAGAACAAGAAGCAGGTATTACTCAGCAGTAATTCTCTATGTTTAGCTAGTTAAGATTGAGGATAGAGCAGATCTAAGAAGAAACACTCAGAGAGACAAGCACAGAGCTAAAGAAGGGGCAAATTACATATGAGCGTCAGCACTTCAGGCCAAGCATCTCAGTCCAGCAGCAGAAGATAATGGAGGGACGCTGCCAAGCCTCCTGCTTGGCACGCTCCTGGGTTTGCATTTTGCCCGAATCTGTTCTTGCTTTCGAGCCTGTTTAGCTGCTCAGGGCAGGGACTGCTTCCCACTCTGGATGAATAGGGTGCCCACTGCGCACATAATCCCAGCACACTGTGTTTCCAACGCTGCTTGAAACTTCTCGGCTGGCTGGAATGCAGCAAGCCTGGAAAGCTGCATGGAGCATCCTTTTGTGCTATCTCTAGACCCAGCAGCTTCCACAGCCCCAAGCAGCATAGCCCCTTGCAAGTATTCCTCCAAAGCTATCCCAGGACAGATTGCCCTTTTGGCAGCAGTGACAGGAGCAAACGGGACACTGTGTGTGGCACACACATTGCTGGGGCAAACAGAAGGAGGGCCCCTCGTCAAAGCCACCATCATAATGCAGTTTTACTGAGTGCACCCCAAGGGCTCCAGCCTGCTTTCCAGGACACGCACTCACGCAGGCCTGCCAGAGAGTTTGGCTTTTCCAAGACACACAGCAGCGAGCAGCACAGAATCAAAAAGGCTCCACTTCTATTAACTCCATCAGTGCCAGAGAGGAGCCTTGGAAAAGAGCAGTAAGACAGCTAGCTTAATTCCCCCTCAGGAGGAAAAAGCTGCAGAAAACAGAGTTACTCTATTGACTATGATACATCCTCTTCCTGAGCATTTCATAAAGGATGCCAGACTGAAAACACAAATTAGAGGTCTCTGTGCACATCGGAGGGAACGTGCCTTCATCCTCCCCTTGCCAGAATCAAAAGGAAAAGTCTCCAGAAAGAACTAAGAATTTACATTCAAGTTCAACCCAAAGTCACCAGCCAACAGGAACATGCACCAGGATCCACACAAAGCTGCCTCTGTGGCATGATGCTGGCAAACTGGGAAGGGGACCAAGTGCTATAATCGTCCTACAGAGTCCTCTGAGCAGCCATCCTGTGACTATCTCCAACCTGAACCTGGCCTGGGTGTGAATCAAAGACTCTACTCCCCATCCTAGAGTAAGACACAGAGGTCTGAGGTCACTGTTCCCATTCTCTTCTATCATAAGCTGTCATTTCAAACAGCCACCTCTGAAACATCAGAAAGGGGGGTGGGGACTGGGGGGTGGGGAATGTGTCCCCAGTACGCTTATTACAAGAGCCACTGCAGATGTAACAACTCGAGGATTTGGAAACCTTATTTCCACTTCACAGCCCCATTGTAACTGTTTATTCTCAGGGCAGATAACAACTTAACTAATTTGTGTCTCTTTTTACCTCTCGTCTTAGCTTTGAGCAAGGATTGCATTCTCTAACAGCCTCTGCAAAAGAAAGTTAACTCCAGCTCACTTACCGAAGCAGTAAGGCCTACTGAAAATGAAGCAGCTTACACAGAGGTATGTACCAGAGGCAAGGTGCGATAACTGTTCTCTATGAACAACAATGATTTTGAAAGGAACGAGCCTCTAAAGGCTTGTGTGACGATCCCATCTCTCCTTGCTTTGTGTTTCCTCAGGCCTGTCCCTCTCCCACGGGCTCCCAGATCCCACAGGGAAGCACATGACACAGGTCAGGCACACTAAGAACCAGCTCACCTTCTCCAGTGCCCCTTTGTTCTAACATGAGCTTGCTTGGGCTTCCCCTGCTTTAGAAGACAGAAAGAAGTGGAAGAACTTTTAAAAACATATGAAGCCTTCACCAAATTCGGATGGATACTTACCTTTGAGACACTTGCATTCACCAGTAATCACTGGATCCCTGTAACCTTCTGCACCCAGCCACCATAGTACTCACCCGACACCACTCAGGGAATCACCAGCCTCTAGAGAAATGGAACCAATTGAATCTCCTAAAGGTGCAGGACAACAAGGTCCCACCAGCCAAATCAGACAGAGTCTGTACCAAGAAACAAATTGCATGTGCTCAGCCACAACTCTTTGCTTCTCCCCAGCTTCTCAAATCTCTAGCACTCTTTGCAGAGCAGGGGGTTTAACCCATGCTTATGTTAGTATTACTGCACAGCATAAGTAGAAAATAGGAATTGCATTGCATGTTTCACCCCGGTTTAGCACATATATGCTGGAGACCAGCAAAAGAACATCCTAACCTACAGTTACATCAGTGCCTTCCCTCCCATTGCTGAAAAAAGCCTGGTTTGTACAGGCTTGGCAGCACTGGACACATCTTTTTCAATGTCCATACTTGGAAGTTATCACAATAATAATGTTTCTAAAATTTCCAGAAGGAAACTCCCAAAACACAGCGTGTCCTGTTCATCCATTACTTTTGTCACAAACTTCCAGCACACTCATCACCCCTGGCCTCACAAACGCAGGAAACACCTCCGGCAGCCCTGGTGCTGCAGCCTGGGCCAACAACACCCCGGGATATTTGTTGTGTGTCAGCACAGGGGCCAAAAAACAGACCCCGACACCCGCACCGCCTGCGAGTGCCTCACAGATTACACCTGATTTCGGCAGAGTTTTCAGCCTGAGCTCTGCAGGGAGGGTTCGCGTGGAGCTCAGGAGGGATTAGCGGCGTTTCCAGCCGGATCTCCGCGGGACAGCGCTGCAAGCCGGGCTCTGCCATCGGGAGGCGGCCGGTTCTCGGTCAATGCCGAACTCAGCGGCACCGGCTGCAGAGAACACGGCAGAGCTGCACCAGCCCCAGGCCCGGCACCTGAATCATTAAGGCTGGAAAAGACCTGTAAGATCATAGAGTCCAACCATTAACCTTAACGCTGACGGGTCCATCCCCAAACCGCGGCACTCGGTTGCCACATCTACATCTGCCTCCACACCACTCGCTCTCCGGGCACCTCGTTCCCCGGCTCCACCTGGGGCCGTTTCCTCTTGTTCTGTCTCTTGTCACCTGGGAGAGAAGACCGACACCCACCTGTCCACACCCTCCTTCCAGGCGGCTGCAGAGAGCGATAATGTCCCTCCCCGAGCCTCCTTTTCACTCCAGGCTGAGCCCCCCCAGTTCCCT